>VWZP01003531.1:410502-515385 GCA_013396995.1 Dicaeum eximium | reverse complement strand
GAGAGAAAAAAAAATAAAACAAACAAAAAGCTGCCAAAAGGATTTGCCAGTGAAAAGCCTCTAGGCCAGGGAAAGGGAAAAAAAAAAAAACAAAAAAAAAACAACCAAAAAAGCCCTCAGAAGCTTCTTGACTAAATTGGAGAAAATTCATCTAGCAAAAGGCAATGAAGTAACAATCCGTGAGCTGGAGAGAGAGAGATTGAACCGAGCCCCTGCCCAGAGCTCCCAGGCCCTAGCCCCACCCCCTGGGTCATCCTTAAGATACCACAGACAGTTCTGGGCATAAAGATGATTAGGGAATAAAGCATCATCATAAAACCACCCCCAAAACAAAGACACCACCCTTTAGTCCCTTTCATCATGACCTATTATTTCCAAGGACTGTCTCTGCTCTTCAGCTTTGATTTTTGCCAAGCAAAATTCCAGTTCCTTTTATTTGCTTGTTGAGCAGAGCCTATTCCAACACTCAGGTTGTCTTTTGGTGCTTTTGGTTTGCTCAGATTTCTTTTGGTGCTGCACATCACATCCAGATGCACACATACACTTCACCTCCATGCTGGCTCCCTGCTTCACTGAGATGCAGTTTTACTCTTTCATAATAGGCTGAGTTGTCACACACTGATAAATTAGTTCAAGAAATTCATCTCAAGCCTTCTTGAGATTGTTTTGCTGAGGACGAAAACCTTCTATAGTAGCTGTGACTGCTATCAGTCAGCCTGGCTTAGAGCAAGCAGAGTCAGTCCAGGCAAAGCTGCCATTTCCCACTCCATTTGTCATTCTGGGAGGCTTTGGTAGGGCAGCATTATGAAAACAACTCCTAGAAGCCTGAAAGACAAGTCCAGAGCAGAAGCAGCCTCAGGTGAGCCCTGTGTGCAGCAGCAGGGGCTTCGTGCAGGGCAGCAGATGGCTGGTATGAGCCTTCAGCATCTCCTTTGCAAACAAATTTCCTGAATTCTTTCTGAAGCTGTTTTGTCCAATCTCCTTCCGCACCACCTCAGTGCTCTCACTCGTTACCTCACTAAACTCCCCCCTCCTTCCCCGAGTCTGTCCCTTCCCAGGTGAGAGCTGCTGTCAGCTCCAGTGGATGGAGCACCCTCCTGCTGCCAGCCTCTCCAGGCTGCTGACAGAGCTCTTTTCTGGCTAAACCATGATCCTAGAGCAGCTGGAGTGCAGGAAAAGGGTCCTCTTTACCAGCTTCTAGTACAGGCTCCAGGCCCACAGTCCTTTTTATAAATTCACATTTAATTACTTGCACTTTCTAAGACAAGACTTCCTGGAGGTTGGATCTTTCCAGTTCAAGCTCTCAAAGGCTTAGGATCATAGAAGCATTTGTGGTCACCAACTCCACACACAAAATTAAGTTTCTAGGTCCAAACCCATTAAAAATAGAAAATCACATTTTATTTGCCAGTTCCAAAATCATTAAAAACAAGGGGAAAAAATCACATTTTGTTTGCCATGAAGTGTTGATTTGTCACCAAAAAAAAAAAAGGAAAAAAAAACCCACACCAAAAAAACCCCCACTATAAAACATACACCAAGGCATGCAGCTTGGGCAAAAAAGCCACTATTCACATTCCTTCATGTCCAGGAAAAGTGACAAAGCCCTGAGAGCAAGTGACAGCTGAACACCCTGCTGCTTTGCTCCCAAGGAACCATTATCACAGTGAGAGAGATGTTCCTCAGCACACCAAATGTATTCCCTCCCTAGTCTTTTTTCCCCCCCTTTATCTGGATTCACCTGTATTACAAGTGAAGTCAGTTTCTCTTCACCCAAACCCTTCCTGCCTATGTAGATGGTCAAGTTTGTGTTCCCAACTGCATTACAAACTTCAAAACTTTTCATTAATCTCATGATTTCAGCAAATTTTGGAATAACAGCATTACAAGGTAGTTGTAACCTTCACTTTAAATAAAGTTCTGCTTCTTTTGGCCCTACCATAACACTGCTTGAATCTTTGAAAAAAGCACTTTGGGTCTCCTTTGGAAGGGAGAACTCAAATCTGAGTGAAAGAAGCAGAAAACAACCTGATTGGTAAAGCATTGATGAAAATAGGAGAGCAGACAAACCAGAATTCAATGGTCACTCTTTCATTCTGCAGAGCCTAATGACAGAATATGGAAACATGAGGTTTTTAAATTAAAGCCAGATGAGCTCTGAGCACGGGGCATGACAAAGAAGATAGTTCTTTAGGGATCCCAAGGGGAATAATGAGAAATAGAAAGCAGCCTGCTTTTCACCATGTTTAAGCCTTATTTCCTGTGATGGCAATTTTTTGCCACTCAGTATTTGTATTTGTTTAGACAACACACACACACACAGAGCATTCTCAACATCAAATTCTGAGCAGCCTCCCAGCACACTGAGCAAGGCTTAGACAGAGAAGAATCACTCATGTTCCCTGAGCTCCAGTGCCAGGCAGCAGCACACCCATTCCCCTCTGCTGACTGCACACCCCTGGGGTGGCAGAGCACAGCAGAAGGCAGCAACTGCACCTCAGAGCACACACACAGCACCTTTGGGCTCCAGCTGGGGAGAACCAGAGTGTCTTTACTCTCCTCCACACATGTTTCTGCAGTCCAGCTGGACACCAGGTGGATGGGGTATGCATGTCCTGTCCAGCAGCCTGGGGAGCCTGCAATGTATTATCCTGCCCTCTCAAAAATATCTGGTGAGATCCCAGTGCCTAATTGACGTGCTCCTCCCCAAAGACTAAAGCACTAAAAATAAATAATGACTCACTTTCATTTAGGGGCTGAATTTTAAAGGGCAGGGGTGTTGGTTTGCCTTTTCTTTGTTTGTTTGGTTTTTTGTCCGTTTGTTTTTTTTTTTTTTGTGGTTCTTTTTTTTGGCCTCATCCCTTTCCAATATTAAAATAAAAAACCCACATGTATACTAAAAACCAGTCATCCAAACAGCTCCATCAGCGTATCTTGTTTAAGATGGCAGACAGAGTGGGAATCTCAAACTCAATTTCCTCCTTGGGATCTGCAATGTTGCTGTATCGTTCTCCTCGGTGCTGCTCCAGGTAGGGGCCCCAGTTTGGTGCAGGCCGGCAGCAGCTGACAATGCGCTGGAAAGCAAAACCAAGAGGCACTTAATGTCTTACTTCAGTCCAGGCTACTTTTAAAATTCAGTAAAATTATAGCTCTAGATATGCACTGCAACTCAACAAATGGAAAATCACCAAAGTCGCTTAAAATAATTCCAAATATCTTTGGGGTCGGTGGGTTCTGGAAACTGAAGTCAAAGAACAGGAAAAGCTGTGACCAACACAACTGAATATCTCTGATCTGTCACTTGCTTCTGTGAGGAATGGGAGGCAAAACTCCAGAAAATTATGTGGGGATAGAAAGCAATAGAAATTCTTCAGAGAATTTAAAGGAGCTGAAATAGCTCCTTTAAACTGATGGAAAATCTCTCTTGAATGGCGTGTGTGCACTCCCAGAGAATTAGACTTTATCTTCTTATCAAAACAGGGTAGGATAGATGCACCTTTGATGCAACTACCAGAGATAATGCTTTGGTCTAAAAATCCATTTGAAAAATATATGAAAGTAGTAGATGTGTTGGAGAAGAAAGCACAGGTGGTCCTGATAATACCAAAGAAATTCAGATTTGAGGCTATGACAGTGGGGTTTTTTTGCCCTTACCTCAAGAAGGGTTCCTTCAGCTTTAACTACTTTTAAAATAGCAACAATGGGAATCCAGATGACGCAGAAGATGATCAAGCACCAGCCAAAAGCAGTTCCCCAGGCTGGGTATAACACTGAGCCATAAGTGGGATTTGAAAATGTGATCAAAGACCAGATCAAAACACCCTAGAAAAAATGGCAAAAACAATGAGAAAAGCAGGTTTCCAGCAACACTGAATTTTCTTCCAAGTTGGTTTAATAAAAAGAAGGGCTTTCTACAAGTTCTGCACGGTTCCATCTTGTTTTCTGAGTGTGACAACAGTTGTGCAGGATTTGGTGTTCACTCATCACCAAACAGCAAGACTGAAGGCCAGGACTGAAAAATGACACCAGCACTGAGATGCACTAAGTATATTTGTGTTTAAACAAAACTTGATCTCTGTGTTCTCTTAAAATCTTATCTTAAATAATATATATGTTGCTGGCTGAGCCCAGTACCTTTCTCTAATGTGTTTTATGCATTCCTGTGTCCCATTATTTATAGGAATATAGGAAAGAATCTAAGATTGGAAATTGGCAAATATTGCTTCAGAAATTGGGTAGTTTTAAGCAGCATTTTCTATACTACAGTCTGCACAGACTACAGGTAATGTGCTGCTCCAAGTGACTTGCCACTGCTCCTGGGTTGGCGATGTTAATAAATTCTGTCATAGTAACATAATCCAACCATCTACACTGACAATTAGAAGTATAGGAGTAACAAAAACCAGACATGCAATAGGGCATTAAAAGGTCTCAGTTAGACAGGAGAACAGAAGAACATCTGACCCAAAAATTGAATTTCCTTCAAAAGGTTTTCAAACCAATCTCAGTCTAAAATTAAGACAATCCAGCTGCCAAGGCAGAGGATCTAGTTGCTCTGTGTTAGTCCTTGGGAGTGTAGACCCAGCTCACTAGTAACTGATCTCAAGCTCCAGCCTCTCCTGGAGAGGATCAAAGGAGGAGGGAATCTATCAGAAAGCAGAGACAGCCCCCATAGTTCCCCTCACTGGCACTGCTATGCCCATCTTTATTCACAGAGCCTGGGCAGTCAGCCCTGAATCTTCACACAGAAACCTCTTCAATATTAAGTTACTAAGTTCAGTCACACCAACACAATCCAGTCATGTGCACGCACCAGTAGGAGCACAGGAGTGACACCAAACCAGCAGAATCTCCACCACAGCCAGAACAACGAGCTCTTCTTTCCAATCATCATTTCAGTGTCTTCAATGAACCTATTTACTCCTGTTGGAAAACAATCATGGGGCTCATTGTAAAACAGGTAGGGTTACTCAAAAATGATCAAAGAAAGACAATGATCAAGGACAGTTTCTCTAGTTTTGCATTAATAAAGTTTTTATTATTATTTTATTATTCAGATGCTTAACTCACAAATTCTTTATTGCAGTAATTAGTATTTTATATCCCTGGTACTGCTCAAGGCCAGGCTGGATGGGGTTTTGAGAAACCTGGTCTAGTGGAAGGTGTCCCTTGCCCATGGCAGGGGGTTGGAACAGGATGATCTTTCAAGTCCCTTCCACCCCAAAACCATACTGTGACTATGATATATACTGTTCCGGGGATTGCTTAGTTTAATTATGTATTTTCAATGCAGATAATTTACCGTAAATGTAGACAATGCCTGACATCTCCAAGAGAGCTGAAATAAGGATTCCCCATCCAGCACAGAAGTGATCTATTAGGTTAATCCAGTAAATTCCAGCCTGCAGAACAACATTAGAGATTAAAATTTGAGTAGTAAAATAAGATGCGTTTGTTCAAGACAATTTAACTAATCACGACTCTGAGTTTTTAAGTTCACAGTTCTCCAGGTGAAGTACAGATTTGTGAATATTATTTTCTTTAAATCCCTCTATGTAAAGTTGAAAAGCACATCTAACAAAATACTATAGATGCTAAAACCAAGATCTATGTATATGCAGAGCATACATAAACAGCTGAGAGCAAGATTTAAATTTGGAACTTACAGGAATAAAGTTGGGGCTCACGTTTCTTACTGAGCTGCAGCAACAGCTATACCAGTTATCAGTTCTGGGAGGCTTCTATCCTTCTACATGCATGACTTCTCCATGGGGTTAACCACAGCTTTAAACACCAGCATGCAATAGCAGGATCCCAGAGCAGGAAACAATCTCTGAGCCGTTTCACACTCTTGTGTGCCAAGTCCCTTGCAAGGTTCCCTGACTTACGTACTTTGCATACAACTGTCTACTCACCACAATCACCTCCTTCACATTCTCAGTCTAATTACACACATAAATCTGCATTTCTAGATGGAGTAATTGCAGTCAACCTCTATACCCTTAAAAGAAATTGCCTCAAGAAATTTTACACAGTACACTTCCTTTTCTGTATGTCTATTTATATAAATATACACACGCAGGAGAACTAACCATGCAATCTACAAATGCTCATGAGCTAATTGATTTTTATTACATGGATAGGCCATTCCTCAACTCCTGTCCTGTTTGGTAGTGAGCTCTGAACAAAAAGATCCCATCAGCATTTATTAGCAGTACCCACTGTGCCACGGACATGTTGTATGCATGTACTTGTGATTACACAAATAAATTCCTGAACTGAGGAACGATAAATCAGGCTGATCATTCACAGGCTCTGTAAAGGCCTTCTATTTAAAAGCATGTCTCAGTTCAATAATCACAGAAAACGTTAGGTTCTTCAAGCTTCCCCCAGGAATTGTTTACTTGTGTGTCCAGGTACACTGTCAAAATTCAAGGGTCTCTAAGATTTATCCACAAAGACAGGAACAGTTGGAAAGGGTATTTTGATTTGAATTCATCACTTGCAGCATAACTAATCTCACTACCAAAAAAACTTAATTTCTTACCCGAGTAACACAGATAAGCCCAAGCAAAAAGAGTATTGCACACAGACCCAGGGTTATAGGTAGTCTTAAATGTTTTGTCACACTGGGACGTATATCTTGAATGCTGGTTATAATTGTTTCTGCAAAGGAAGAAGTAAGGAGTTTGAGCAGCACAATTAAGAAAGGCAATGGTCATCTGAAAAGCCATGAGTCACTTAAAACCCCACTTACCTAAGATGGCAAACTGGGAATCAAGGCCCAAAAGCAGAAGCATGAAGAAAAACAAGAAGGACCACAGAGGAGAAACAGGTAACTTGGAGAGAGCCTCTGGGTAGGCTACAAAGGCCAGAGTAAACCCTGGAAAGCAGTGGAGAAAAAGATGTTATTGTCATGCTTTGGCCAATGCAAGTGCCAATACCAAGGGTGTGACCATCAGCCTACCTGAGTCCACGACCTCAGAGACAGGTCTATCAGACACATATGCCATATGTCCCAGGATGGAGAATATTGCAAACCCAGCAATTACACTGGTGACACAATTGGTCACACAAACTACAATGGCATCTGAGTAGCAGTTGTTGTAGAACTTGTTGTATGAAGACAAAGCAACAAGCCCGCCCCATCCCACGGACAGGGAGTAAAATATCTGGGTGGCTGCATCTTTCCAAACCTACCAAAAAAATGAACATGAGAATTACTGTATTAGTTATAGTATTTATCATAAACATTTAAGCCTGTCCTCCTTTGAAGCTCAAGGGTATTTTTTTTTTCATTCAGCCTATATATCTAATTCTATTTCATATGAATTTTAGGAAGGATAGAATATAGCATGCTGATGACCTTCTAGTCTCAATCACCAACAGTACCTCTATGATCTCTAAAGGTCACAACCCAAGCATGCTGCTGAATATTTAAATCTTATTGGGCTAACATGAAGAAGAGATTCAATTTGTTCACATGGGTGGGTTGTTGAGATATGAATATTGGCACAGAGACAACAAATAAGGACAACCAGGACTGGCTGCAGGAGTGAGAACTTCCTTGTACCCTCCCACTTCTGTGACCCAGACAAACCACTTCTGCCTCTGATGTAGCCCCTTGGCTAGTGCCAAGCACTCCCATAAGTACCATAAATAAATATCACACTTAACGGTTGCTTTTGATAAAACTGCAACAATAATACTGGCATAAGCCAGAACAAAGAAAGTTCTGGCTTTCTTTGCACGAGGTGCCCTTCCTGATCCACCTAAATACCCAAGGTAATTTCCCAGGCAAGGCATAACCTGAATTTCAAACTCAGGGATCCCTTCAGCCTTATGATAAAGTTCCTTAAAATTATCAGCAAGAACTTTCTCAGCAGATCTTGCTAAGATGAAACTCCAGCAGGACCCCCGAGAACTGTTTAGCAGCAACAGCACAGTTGTCATCACTGGTGTGGCAGGGAGGGGGAAAAAGGTGACAGTCTTTCAATTTGAGAGTAGCTGGAATAGAGTCTTGGACTTTATACACAACCAGCTGCTAATACAAAATACAGGGCAGGACCTGAAGCATCTGACTAGATAAAAAAGAAGCAAGCCCACGTAACCAGGGAAGTGTGTCACACTTCTGGGGCTGATGCTACCTCTCACCTGTGCCTCCATCAGCTTGGTGATGTTGGACTCTCTTCCAATGTAGTATTGGATGCCATCCAAAGCACCTTCCAGGGTGGCACCTCGCACCAACAAGATGAACAGGATGACATATGGGAAGAGTGCAGTGAAGTAGACAACCTGCAGAAAGAGAGGCATGAGGGGGTCCACAGACCTCCATGCAGGAAGGCTGGACAGGCTTTAGGCTAAGGTCTGCTGGTACAAAAGAAAAACAGGCACCAGGGAAATGAACATGCCAACCACCAAACCATCTGGCTCAGCCAGTTCTGGAGCTGCATTCCAGCAGAAGGAGAAGGTCCAAACCACATATCCACATTTCAGATAGCACTTGACCAGTTTCAGAAATGCGTTTTTCTGATGTAATTTACTGCTGTAGCAAGGTCTGGACTCAACTACCCCAGACATCTCTTGCTAGGTAGTGCTTCTAGCAAGTGCAAACTGAATGCCAGGAAAAACTAGGTGACCAGGGTGGAATTATCTCCTGATAAGCTCCCTGCTACTCCCTGCCCTGACAAGACAAGAAAAAAAAAAAAAAAAATTAAAATCCGTGTTCTGGAGGTTTGAGGTTCTCTCAGACACAGATCTATTCTGTTGTTGTTTGATCTAGTACAACAGGACCAAGGCCAACAGTAGAATTGTCACACAGACTACGTTCAACAATACTCTGGTTTCTTGAGTCTTGGTTTCAGTGTTATTCGGACAGATAATTGACCCAGTACTGCTGGTTTCACCAAGCCAGAGCATTGCACCATCATGTGGTGAGTCTGACATTTCTGAAGACCTCTTTCATGCTTGCCTAGGATTGACAATTCTCTCTGCTTTTCATCTATCATGTTCCTGCCCAGCTAGATTCTTCCCAGTCTCACCTTACTCTCCAAAGAGGATTGCCTTTGTGTCAGAAAAAAAATGACAATAGGAAGAGCCAATTGCCAGGAACCCAAAGAACATGAGATTAAGAGGAGCCATGCAGCCAACTGAGGCTGGGAAAGCACAGGTGCTCCACCCCAAAGCACTGAAACAAGGGCAGAAAGCTCCAAATAGAAAGCAAAACAGGAGAAGACATCACACTGAGCAGAGGAAATCAGGCAGCAAAGAACCAAAAGAACCAAAGAAAGGCACAATGACAGAATGAAAAGGGGAAAAAAAATTCTGTGCAGAAAAGGTGAACAAAAGAACAAAGGCAACTAAGGCTGAAGAAGTAAATGATGGAGATGCAACATGAAGGTGAGAAAAGAGTATGAGGAGGAAGGAACAAAACCAAGAGAAGGGTCTCAGGTGAGGAAGGATGAAATTCAGCCTGCCTGAAGTCAGCCTAGCCCAAGAAAAACTCCAGAAAACCATGCTGCAGCTTGTGGAAATGGGAGATCAGCAGAGACAGATTCTGAAAAAAGCATCTAAGTACCTTGTCCCTGAAGATCATTTCAACTCTTGGGAACAATCAACATTTCACAATCTGGCCAGAACCTGCACACACACATCTGTTCACAGGACCTGATCTGTATTGTCCAAACATCTCAACCACACTGGAAGTGCAAAATAATCCCTGGGTGTTCCCAGGGCGTGTGCCCCTGCGTGCCACCACATGCACGCTTCCATCACACAGCCCAGGCAACTGCTACAGCTCAGCTGGAATCACCGGCATGACAGCAAGATCACCAAAATACAGGGCAGCCTGGTGGAGTTGAGGCCCAGGTGTTAAGTAATGGCTGTGTAATCAGCACCTTACTCATATTTTGTGTAACAGTTATGAAGCTGAGGAGCAGGAGGGAAGCCAAAAGCTGAGCCCAGCAGAGGGGGATGTGTTAGGAGCGCATCCAGCCTTGTGCTAAACTTCCCTGGGTCCAACTGCCATTGGAAGGGCAGAATCAGGCCAAAAGTCATCTCCTTGCTCTTTCTAACATACCTTTCCAGAAGATTTGATTCCTTTGAACAGGGCAGCTGCAGCAATGATCCAGGCCAGGAGGAGGCAGAGAGCCAGGTACCACACGACCCCGCCGGTCTCGTCCAGCCCACTCGAGCGCTGCAGGGTCACTTTGCTGAAAGCACACAATGCTCCTGTGAGGCGGGGTGGCCCCAGCACACACACACACACACACACACACACACACACACACACGCCCCTCCTCTTCAGCTACTTCTCAGGAAAAAGTGAGCTGCTGTATGCAGCTGTTGTGAGACTCTGCAGCCTCTTCCAAGAGTGTGCAGTTAGAATTGCATGATTGGCATTGAGAAACTCTATATTTAACTCAGTTTTTCCCCCTCTTTTTGAAGCCTACCAGCTCTCATGTCTCTGTACATCTCCAGTAAGGCCCACCTAAGATATTCTGTGCTAATCATGAAATTCTGACAGGAAGAGAAGAGCCCATAAGAATCAGTTTTCAGGAACCCAGAGAACATGAGGCAAATTGAGACCATGGGGCTATAAAGAAATGGTAATTTCACAACAGGCCCAGATTCAGAATAAGGTGAATATATTTTACACAGTACCTCCTGAGAAAAATAAAAGTATATGCTATATGTAAAGATGCCAAGTAGTGCCTAGCAGGACTCCAGAGAAGATGACTTCTTAAAATTTGAGTATTTTTCAGTTGGTTAAAGGTTGACTCACTTGCTTCTCTTTCTATACATAATTTCTCTTAAAAAGGCCAAACTTATCAATTAAATTTTAAGTCCCCTCTCTAGTGATTTGCATGCCCATGTCCCTTGACTAGATTTTTTTCTGGACTGCAAGACAAAAATAAAAGGTACATCCAAAACCACAGTGCATAAAAAGGTATTTTTAGTAATTTCTTTAAAGTATTTACTTACTTCCAGTATTGCTCACTGGGAAATTGCACTGGTTTGTAGCTTATGGTGCCCTCTATACATGTGAGATTGTTGGCTGTGATGAATGTGTGGTCTGCATGAATGACTTGCCCTTGCCAGGTTACGTTGCAGTCGTTTACTGAAATCAAGAAAAAGGAATCATGAACACTGGGATGACTATTATTTAAAAAAAAAAAAAAATCAGACTGATACAGCAAATGTGTTTCCTAAGCAATTACAGCTTCAGTTTGCCTGCCAACACTATTTGGAAACAAACCTGAAATGTCACTTGCAGCTGTGACTTTGCTACTTGACTGTAAATCAAAACACCAAGAATCTTGTGTGGTCACCACTTTTAACTCATCCTCAAGAATACTTCAAAAAATCAGAACTGAGCATAGTTAAAACTGTAGCCTTGGTTATTCTATGAAAACTTTGTCCCAAACCAACATGACACATGGATCATCTGATATTCATCTTATTGTGGCAGAGGGCTTATTCGAGCACTTTAAATATTCTCCTTGGAGCAGTTGGAGGAATGGAAACTGGGGTTGGGAATTTTTTGCCAGAACACAGAATAAAAAACACTTTATCAGCATACATATCAGCATTTACTGGAAATTCTTGTTGAAGCCTATTTCAGAACAGCTTCTTCAGTTCAGTTTTGTGTTCCCCCAAAACTTACAAATTACGTGCTGAAATATTTTTTGTTTTGCCAATAAATAATCATCAACTTTTTGTTACATAAGGCCTCTTAGAAGAGATTTTCAGATATGTGGTTGATATATATTTACATTAATAATGTAAACACTGTAATCCATCCTCATCTTGTCCTTGTTATTTTAATAATCACTGGTTACCTAGCAAGACATTTCCAGCTGCTAACTGGTAATTACCCCACCAACTTCACCTTTTGCCTTAAACTCATCTGACACGGAAACTTGGCCCTACATCTGCTGTCAAACACAAGAACAATAGTTTCTAAAGAATTAATTAAGTGTGAAACCAGTGCCTCAGTGGTGCTCAGGATTACCATAGCCACATGAGAAGGCAAGGGGTAATGAAAAAACCTCGATACAAGCTACTACAGTAGTTGGTCTCATGGGAGGAAGGTATTTTTTTTGCCACAAAGCCTGATGAAATGGGAATGCAGTATTTCCAGGGATTGTATGTACTAGAAAAAAGCTGAGGTTTTAAAGGAGAAGAAAAGGATCCAACACAGTGATTTCAGCCCAGTTTTCTGTAAATTTCCCAAGCACCCAGAACTGGTGGCAAGGAAGTGGATAAGCATCACTCCTCTGTGTTCAGATGCAAAACTCCAGGAAGGACTTTTGAAGCCACAGGCAGCTGTCTTGCTCCTATACTTTCACCCAGAAAACAGTCCAGTTACCAAAACCAATGATATTAAACTCTATCTGGTAAGTATGGTACCTATTCGTGTCTTGCTGCAGAGTTCATCTGCCCAGGAAAAGCACTCGGACCACGGCAGCACTTTTTGAAGTGAGGCAAATAAGTAGTAGATTGAATAAGCAATGATAACATTGTAGTAGACAGTCACAAGTGCTGAGAGGAGGACCATTGTGATTCCCACTCCTAGGAAAGAGAAAGACACAATGTCTTAACCACCCCAAACTCAGGTTGCAAAACAACCCCCCACACACACACACCAGAACAAATCGCCTGCACTTGACTTTTAAAAGGCTACTTGGGAAGAAGTTGGTTTTTGTTTGGTTTTAAAATATTTTTAACAGCAAACAGTCACCCATGAAATGATGGATATGATCCAAACTGACCATCTCAAACATGGTTTTGAAACAGAGTTTGAATCAGGCCCATAGAAAAATTGGACTATTTACAAAGTCTAAAGGAGAAATTCAGTATTTTGTTCTCTCCTCATTCAGAGGAACTTAGTAAAATAAAACAAACTATACTAGAACTGCACAAGCCATTTTTAAAATTCCACTGTAATGAATGCTTTAAACGAAAATAAATCTTGTCAATATTACTTTTCCCCCCCTTGTTAAAATGAGTTTTGTTCAGTGAGTTTGGGAAAGCCTGACAAACTGTACCAATCATCTTAGAAACTATATTTAAGTTTCTGTCTTCACAGACACATAAAAGATATGCTGTCTTGAAAAACTTTTGCTTTAAAGATAAACACACTGCTTTCATGAAAGTTTCTTGTGCTGCAGAACAGAGACTGGCAAAAAGAGTAAATGTTGGGGCAACCAGTTTCTGTGGGTGACAAGCAAATTCTTGTTGCATCAGAAGGAAACTTCCTTGCTCCTACATTAACTCCTCTGGTAGATTAAGACAAACAAAACCATTGCATAGTCCTTTACACCCGTGGTACAGGACCAGGACAGGCGTGAGTACAGCACATGGTTTATTGTTTCCAAACAAATCTCCCTAAGAAATACAAACCCTCACGGAGACAAACTACCACTCAGGATGCAACGATTTCTCTTATCTCAAGAGGCACCTCACTTTACAAAGCCAGAGTCTAGGCTACTTTCTCCCACCAGCAGATGACTCCCAAGGCAGCTGCAGGGTGATTGCAGAATATTGCACAGAGCATCCAGACCTGGCAGCCAAATACAGAATTAACCCATCCAACACACAATTGCTTTGCAAGCTACACTGGACGTGAAGCATTAAGAAACAGTGATAAAATCAACTTCTAAAATTTATTTTCAATCTGTTGTACACAGTACAGCAGTTGTTTTACTGAGGTTGTCCCTCACACAGCAAAACAAGGATATTTCCTTCTGCCTGGACACCTGAAGTGAGGGTGATGTGCTGCTTAATACTGGAAGAGTCATTGATAAAACCTTTCATAACTGTGAACCTTTTTGGGGAAATCTTTACTCAATATCTTCCTATTAACTGAATAATGATGAAGTATGTACCCGGGAACATAACACTGACCTTGTAAAATTGGGAATAGTTGCTACATGGATATCAGTGTCTCAGAATTAGTAACTTCATTAAGAAATCATTAATTCACAACAGTTTATTACTGGAATAAAAAATATCTCAGGAAAGATAACAAAACCAACCTTGAAACAATGGTAGTATTCTCCAGATGGAAACTGGCCCTAGACTGGCAAACTGCCCAAGGGAACATTCCATGAAAAATAAGGGCAAGCCAGCTAATGCCAACATCAAGGTGTAGGGGATTAGAAAAGCACCTGAGAGAGGAGATAAAAAATGGGGGGAAAGCACAGTCACACACACAGAGAAAACAGTGCATCTTTCAGCATTCTCCACAGTTTATCACATTTAACACTCCCCTTTCCCCCCTGCTCCAATATCCACTGCAGGGGCTTTTTTTCAAAATAGAGAGATTTGTTTCTAAGTCCTGTTTTCTATAAGACTAAATAGCATCTGCAATGAAGAGACACAGACTGTCAGAACTGCTGATTTAAAAAGAATACTATAGAGTAGAGTTAATTAATTTCATAAAAACTATTGAAGATGTGATCTAATAGAAGCAAGAACTGCTTCTACACTGCTCAGGTGTAGGCACTACCAGCCTTGTCCACTTTCTATTTAATCTTCTGGTTTTTAATTTAAAAAGGAACAGAACCATTCCTGTGTGTGCTCAGCTGTGTTTTGCAGCTGCCCAGTAGTTAAGCAGCTACTGGACATCAAAGCATGAAGATTATTTTCTATGGTTGGCTGGGTCCTGTGTCAAACAACATCTCAGGATGGCTCTTGTTCAAGTCCATTTAAAAGTGCATGCTAACCTGATATCAGAGAGCACCCTGTTCTGTGAAAGGGACTGGCACTTCTTTGTGTGTGCACAGAAGACAGGGAAAGAGAGAGCGCGAGTTTCATAAACACAACACGGTATCCCTGCAGGAATCTGTCCTCATCACTCTCAGTGAATTTAAAGCAATCAAGGACCCAGTTCTGCAAGGAACTGCAAATACCTGATGTAATTTCAGGAAGCAAATTGTTCCAGAGAATTAGCTAGATTACTCCTGTTTTTCAAAACAAGGATGTAACAGTTGTCTTTATCAATCATGGGCAAGGGGCACAGAAAAGTATGCAAGCATCAGCACAAATATGCATTAAATGCAAAGTCTCTGCTGCAGCAGATAAGAAAAAAGATCTAATCCAAGGGCTGACATCGCAACTTATTTTGTTTTCACAATTTTCTTCAACAAAACTGTAAATAATGCAAACCAGCCCAGCTCACTCCAATAAAAATTCTGTACTGAGAATGCCTCCTTAAGTTCCATGTGCAGCTGTATGGGCTGTACTGCATTTATAGCCCAGAATTTGACTTCAACAACTGTTAGGCAGAGCAAAGAGGTACATATAAGTTCTCTGCAGTTACTATTTACACACTCTTTAATTACCAGTGGTAGCCTGGCAAGTAGATAAAGCTCTGGAATGCAAGCCAAGGAAGCCAGTGCCTCTGCTTGGCTTTGCCACTCGTTCATTGTGTAAGCAGATAGAGGCTCTCTCTGTCTCACACTTCCCAAGTGTCTGATCTGGGTAATTATTGAGCTGGGATAATTATTCCAGCTTAGATTGTTTGCATGGAAAAACAAAGGTGTAGAGAGGATTCAGCTGTTCTCGATAAACATACCAGGTATGGTATATAACATAAACTTACCAGGAGGTAAGCACTGGGGAGGGAGAACAGCTATTTAGACAAGTAAAGGATATTGGCACATGGACAAAAAGGTATCTTGGTTATGAGTAATTCAGAAGATGGAATTCTTGTGTAGAAATTTGCAACTCAAACTAAATATTATTTCCCTTCTCAGCTGGTACCCAAAAAGCACATAGGTGCCTCTTACTGCCCTTTCCCATGAGCGGGCTCTATCCCAGTTCCCAGGGTGATGCTCACATCCAGCTTTGACAGAACATGCCCAACCTCAGAGCTGGCCCCCCTATCTCCTGGGGATAGCAAGGTGTGCCCACCCAGCCCTGCCATTCAGCACAGGTACCTCCTCCATTCTGGTAGGTGAGGTAGGGAAAGCGCCAGACGTTGCCCAGGCCCACGGCATAGCCCACCATGGACAGCAGGTAATCGGCTTTGTTGGACCAGTTGCCACGATCCACGTTCTCATCGCCCTCGCTGGAGTTGCCATCTTTATTCTTATTCAAATGGAAGGCCTTGGAAGAGAAGAGGGAAGGCTTGTGACCACCCACCAGGCAAGAAAGGCAATCATGTGGTCATTTCTCTGTCCAGAGACGCACCTTGGCACGGCCGTACTTCTGCAAAGGTTGGGCATTGGCAACTGGTTTGCCAGTCCAGTTGACCTCTGGCTGAACAGCACCTGTGAGAGAGGATCCCACCAGAGTGCCTAAACACCTTCACAGACAGTTTTGCCTTACTCCTGCCTTAGTCTGTTGTGCTGTCAGCTCCTGGGGGCAGCTCCAGGAGACTCCCCTATTCTGTCCCTGCAAATGCCCAGATGCCCCCATACTCGTTCAGATGTTCACATCAGCACATACTGTATGCCCACTTTAAAAAACACCTGTCCTAGTGCTTTGCACACATGCCCAGGTGCTCATCCCACTTTACCTTCCACTACCTGTTTGGATCTCACCTGCCCAGACAACTTCATACCTGCCCACAGCTGCCGACGTAGCTGCACCCTGCTTGCCCGAGTGCCGTACTACGCGCACCCGGGCACCTCCAAAAAACACCTGCTCAGGTGCACCCACACTCGTCTACATTCTCCCGCACCTACCCAGGTGCCCGGCCAGCCTCCCCCCGCCGCCTCACCTTCTTCCTCCCGCAGGACAGAAACCCGGGCAGGCTGAACATCCCCATCTCTGCCGCTCTGCCCGCGCCGCCCGCCGCCCGGCCCTTTATCGGCCCGGCTGCCGCCCGCCCCTCGCTGCCCTGCCGGGAGCCGCGGCCCCTGCGCTGACCCACGGCCCGGGCGGGGCCGCCTCCCGCCCCCGGGGCAGCCCCTGGCGGCCGTGCCCGNGCTTCCTCTGCCGCCAACCTGCCTGGGCTCGCTCCCCCAGTCTGGGCTCCTCAGTTCTCCTGGCACCCCTGCCTGGCCTCCTCTCTGTCACCCACCCTCACTTCTAGCATGTCCCCCCACTCCTTCTCCTCTCCCCCCTGTTCCAGTACCTACCTTCAGACCCTTCGTGTCTTCTAGGCATAAACTGATAGTTCCCCATCAAACTCTGACTCTCCCCTGAGCAGCTGAGCCCGCTGCTCCCTGTGCCGCCCCCCGGAGCCCCTGCCTGCCTGCCTCACCTATGCCCACTGCCCTGGAGACGCTGCTCCACCCCTGCCTGCTCCCCTCCCGAGCCCTGGAGACGCCGGAAAGCAAAGGGTGCAAAGGGGTTAAACATGGAAATTTCAGCTTCTGAACATATCTTCAGGTACAGGCACAGAAAGGGCAGGTCGTAAAAGTAATCTTCAAAGGAGGCGTTTGAACAGAGGGATTTAAGGATTCTTCTAAAGCGCTCTCCAGCTTGAGCCACAAACGTGGCTGTGACATTTCACCCTTTAGGGGAAGGGATGTCACAGTGACCTTCCCCAGGCATTCCATACACAGGAGGACCCTGGTCAAAGCACACTCCAGGTACAGACATAAGAAGACACATTGTCCGGTCACTTAATTGCTCTGCCCTATCTATAAATGGTCTTTTCCATGGCTCTTTCAGATCCACACCTTGACAAATACCCTTTTCTGTCCAAATCAGCGGGACTTTTCGTTTGCAAAGTGCTACCCAGCGTGTCTCAATCTAGCCATAGCTAAGAGGTACACCAGGACTGAGGACTGTGCTGTGTGGGACAGCATCTGAAAGGTGGGAAGGTAAAATAAGATTGTATTTTATCACCCTGTGCAGCAGGTTCTCAAGGAGACTTCTATTTCATATACTGGAAAGATGCCAGAATACTGTTATCTTTGGAACAAAAAGCAAGTACAGGTGCAGTGTCCTGACAGGACACAGGCTTTGGGAGAAAATAATAAGTAGAAATTAAAGAAAATCCTCCTTTACAGGCTACCTGCAAATTCAGAATTAAAGGGGCCAAGCTACAATATCAAACACTCCAGGTTGGTTCTCTGTGAACAATACAAAACTCACTCACACCAAGGACACACTGAGAAATTAGTCTTTATTCTTCCATCTGTCTGAACTGTATGTAAATTAAAGGATCCTTTTTGACAATCCTGATCTAAGAATTTGAAATAAAATGAGAGAACGTGATTTGACTTTGGGTTCTGGGTAACTTCAATATGCGTGGGTGACTATCTCACAAGGAGGAAACAGAAATTTTAATAAATAATTCTGGGCCTAACAAAAGCTCCAAGTTCTCTTCCAAGCCCATGGTTCAGAAGTGATTAGGAGCTTGTTTAGAAATGAAATTACATTAAAAACAACCTGTTAGCCTTTCCTTCCATACTAGGATTAAGCAAATGTGGTAATGCCGCAGAGTCACTGCCAGTGTCATTCCCTCTGTGTAACTGAGGGTGACTAAAAGTAAAACATACAGGAGGTAGCACTTCTCAGATGCGTTTTGTTTCTGACCACGTGAAAGTTTAGTTTGAAATGCATTTTCTGTGTCTAAAGGGAAAAGTCAAAATCACAGCTCAGGGGTAAATCCGGAGCTGAGCAGTGGAGAGATGAGATAAGAGACTGCAGGGAGGATCCTGCCTGAAGCAGGGCTGTGTTTCTCCTGTAGCTGAGCAGCACAGCAGCTCCACCCGCATTCACTAGGGGCTGAATCCATCGGGCTGATCCCTGGAGGCTGGCTCCTCCCAGCTGGGGTAGCCAGCCACCAACCAAGCACCTGGCCAGCCTTGCAATGTCTCAGCTGTGAACACACAATTATCAGCCAGCAAACCCGAGCCAGTTTGGCTCTACCATAGATGAGACATCCCATCTCTCGACCAGCAGCCCTGGATTACTATCAATTCCACTTACTGAATCTTGTGTTAATCCAATGGGGAGAAAATTAATTTAGAAATAAATTAATTATAATCTTAGCATGCTGAGAATGCAGCAAACAATTCTGACATTTCCTAGGAGCAGTGAGATACCTGTGTTTTCCATTTGGTTGCACCAGTGCTATTATCAGATGTTGGGTATTGCCCATAGCTAACACAAACAGCTCTGGTGATACAGCACATTGTGTTTGATGTGCTTATTTAAGAATATGATGAGTAAATTCTGTTCTTAACCTATATCTTCTGCGATAGCAGTGCTCACTAATATTGACACCTGACACACACATCCCAAACTGATTCAGCAGACAAAGCTGGGGCTCGTTTATCTCTCCCCTTCCCTACTGGCATGATGTAAAGACCAGAAAAACCACTTTGCAAATCACTTTAGTATGCACTAAATCCTGACAGGCCAACACACACAGACCAACCAACCAACAACAACACAAAAAAAACCATGTTGGCCTTCAGAATCTTAGGAAGATGACCTAAATCATTTAATTGTCTATATAATGTAATTGTCATGTAACCACTCTCATCCAGAATTCAACAGCAATGTTACACTCTTTAGAGGAGAGGATCAGAAAGACAGACAGGACTGCTATAAATTGACAGGTGAATCAAGGCAGAAAACATGGAATGTTGGCTTCTGCAGCTGCAAGAATTATCCTCTCCTCTACAGCTGAACAGAATCAAGCCCTACAGTTCACATTTAAATTAATGCTTTCTGCCTCAGAAAGCATCAACCTTGATTTAAAGACAAAGTGATTAAAAGTGAGACAATTTCCTTGGTGTTGAACTGATCTACAGGCAACTTAGACCAAACATTTACCACTAACTTAAAAAAAAAAAAGAATAAAATCAATCTTTGGTCAAGTAGTCCATGAAAGCAAGTCAGCATTCTCCATCTGGTGGGAAATGCCTTCTTTCACTGTGAGCCTGCTGTGAGCAAGGTGGAGGTGTGTCTACAAGGAGGACATGTCAAGAAGTGCCTTTCTGCTTAGAAGACAGAGTGGAGAGGCGATGATGGCATTGTCAAAGACAAATTACAAGGGCAATGGTTTCTGAAATGGCCATCTGTGACTTCAGAGAGGTACCTGTGGAAGCAGACAGGGTTTATAGCAGAGCACAGTGTGCGCCTGCTAGAGACCTCGTGCCAATAGTGTCTGGTTCTAATGGCCCCCATCCAGCCACTTGTGCAACAAAGGTAGGAAGCAAATTTGCTTTCAATGCTGCCAATCCCTTCAGGGTGATGAGGTTTTGTTCATGGGAAAAGGAGTTAACATATCATATATCCTTCCTGGATCTATTTTTCTTTATCAGCTTTTGCTCTTCTCCATAGCTGGGATGTTCATTGCTGCTGCTCAACAGGCCACCAGGACACACACATCTACTCCATATGCATCTCTACCCATGAATTTGCTTTCATTGAATGAAAATCCTGAAAAAAAATTGATTCAGAATCTTAGAAAGCAACATTGAAAGTTTTCAGTAATGTGTGATAAGTTTGGTTCACTAACATAATAATAACGCACTGTATTATGAATTATGTAATCACATTAAAGACTTGGATTGGCAAAATCTCAATGAGGTGCTTAATCCAATTTTCCTCCAGCTTCAGGACTTTTGGATTCATCTTCAAGGCCATTTCAGAGGTGAGAAATGCAGCAAGGTCACTCCTTGCCTCTGTGGACAGTCTGCTATCATAACCCCAAAAGAAGCAGCTGAAACCTCATTCATTTATCTCCTTACAATGGAGCAGTTGCAAAAGTGCTATAATGCAAAATGCTTAAGCCTTCAAAGTCATGCCAATAGGACGGGTGGAGACTTGAAACTATATGGAAAATAAATTTGCCTTGAGGCCTTTTCAACAGTTGCAACCTGCAAATTGTTAATATTATATGCAGTAATCAAATTAGGGATGGGGAAGTTTCACATATGCATGTAGAAAAAACTTATAAGGCAGAAATAAATTAAAATATACCAATAAAACTGAAAGGTTCTGCAGAGCTGCTCTTCTACTACACTGAGCCTGGAAGATTTTGTTGTCCCAGGCATTCAAGAGGAAGCCAGAGGTCTCCATCCACAAAATTAATCAAGGTGTTTTCATGACTCCTGGCAAGATTGACACTTCTGTATCTATGGTACATTAATCTCCACTTTAGTTGATTTTATTCAAGAGCTGGAATGTGCTCCTCAATCACTCCACCCTCTGACCAAAACTCCAGGTTTCTTGTAGCACTGTCTCTCTCCAGTCCCTGAGAGCCCATCAGTCTGTCAGAAATTACTGAAATTGCCATGCAGGAAAACATGGTCGTTCTCAAACTCAGAGCTCCATATAGAATAAGGAGAAGAGCAACCAAAAAAGGACTAAACATTGATAGAGGTCGAAGATGTTCAAATCACACAACCATCTGAAAATCTCTGCTGAAATCCAGACTTGCATTGGAGTTACCAAAGCACAGTGAACAACAGCATTTGTGGCCCAGGGCTCCTAATTCCCCCAGTTCTGCTTCTGCTTTTGGTACAGAGCATCTCAGTTTTCCAATAATCATTGCAGCCTCATGCCAAACAAACATTCAAGATGCATCAGGCAGGTGTCACTCTACCTGCCCCCTCCCTGACCATCCTAGAGGCAAAACATGTTTGACTTGTCTTTGAGCAACTGAAACATTCTGTGTAAACACAAAACCTCGGGTATTGCATGAGGGAAGACGTAACAACAGATACAGTGAAGAAGAGGGAAGAGGTAAAGTATGGGAAAATTAAAAACTGGAAGCATGCAATTATCAAAACTTAATGATCAGGGAGCGCATGGGTGTCAGAATATAATGACGTTTCTATTAGGAAATATTTCAGAGGTGGGGCCAGTAGAAACTAAGGAGTCATTTTTAATTGAGTAAAACAAAGCCTAGGAGTGAGTACAGTAGTAATTTTCAAATATGCTGTACTGAGTTCATCCATCTCATTAACAGTTTCATTTTTAAATTCTTCCCCAGCACCAAGTCCGAATATTTCTGGAGTTCAGCACAGCCAAGAGATGCTGGTAGGTAGTTCTTCTTCCCCAACCCCCCAGTTTTATACTTTCTTGCCAGTTGCTTAAAAAAAAAAAAAGCTTTTCACAGAAGACACAGAAGATAACATAAATGCATATTCTTGGGAAGCTTTTGACTAACAGAAAGGCTTTGAAATACAGGTATTGCCTATCACACAGCAAAAAGACCTTTCAGCTCAGTTCTTTCTTTGAGGTAATTTTACATATTGACATGCAGTCTTGCTATGTGATAGCCAAGGGAATTATCTTTGTGATTGTCCTCCTTCACAAAAGGACAAAAGCCAGGCTGTTAGTCCTGCCTGATATCTTTGGAATGGAAATACCTCCATCAACACTTTCCTCTGTGTGATACCTGTTCCTGCAGGTTAGCAATTACTCTTAGAAAGAGCTCATCCAAGTCACTGGGACTTCTCACATAAGAAAAAACAACCTCATATCAAGCAGTAATGCCATAAAGTCACCTGTTGCAATAACACAATTGTGAGTCCAAAACGAAAAAGCAAGATTTGCAGGAACACTAGAGCAATTACTTAGCTGAGCATTTTCACAATTTGGAAAAAAAAGGCATTTAAAAGAATTTAAGTACTAGAGGTATTAATATTATTCCTTCTGCTATCTGGATCTCCTACAACTCTTCATCATTTGATTTAGAAATCCTTTCTAAAAGAAACTGGTCTTTTTACCTTGTTTCAAGGGTAGTAGCACAGGTAGGGCTGAAGTATTTAATATAGCACAAATTTTGCAGAGAGCATGTGAACTGCAGTGGCCCCATATTGACCCCATATTATTGACCCCATATTGATATTATTGACTCCAAAATTTCCTTAGTTTCACCACAGGACCTCCTCCCCTCTAAAATCAGGGGGTGCATTTGTATTCCCCTTAAGCAGGGAAGAAAGCTGACCACCCCAAAGTAATCCATAACTGGAACACTGATTTTAACCAAGCCTCTCAGAACTCCAAACACTTAGGACCTTCTGGACTTCCTGTGCCTAAACTCAGGGCCCACAGATTTTAAATGTGTTGGCAGCATCTCAGCACGAAGCTTCCAGGATTAGTTTTGGATTAGTGTTCCACAGAATTGCCACTTTAGTTTATTTGGGGGGAAGGCTGAAGTCTCTATCAGACTC
Source organism: Dicaeum eximium (assembly GCA_013396995.1). Classification (NCBI taxonomy): domain Eukaryota; kingdom Metazoa; phylum Chordata; class Aves; order Passeriformes; family Dicaeidae; genus Dicaeum; species Dicaeum eximium. Next base: position 492,286 of record VWZP01003531.1, on the reverse strand, counting down.
CAAGGAATCTCAGTATAGAAAGGTAAGGAACTGAGCACTGTGCTGATGTGAGGTCTCAGTGCAGCTATACTCAGAAAGGTGAATTGCTAAAATTATTAGTATACCCAATGGCAACAACCTGCTCCCACTGGGTTACAGCTGCCCTGCAGTACAAAGGGTGCCCATTTCTACAAAAGTTTTAATCTAGAGGATAAAAAAAAGTACACTCCATTTTCCTGAAAGCTGAAGACTGGTGTATGAAGGTCTACACTATTATTTTTTTATTCTTGAAGGACCTGAATTTTCTCTGGCTGGTTTTAATGTTCAAGTGAAAAAAGAGTATTATGAAGGTATGGGGTTTCTTTCTCTTAAAGCTGGGGCAATCATATAAAGGCTGGTATCTGGTATATCAACAGTTGGCACTCAACTGGACACCTCTGGCTTGTGAAGTTTTGCAAACTTTTATAGAGTCATGAGTTTCTTTGCATAATCTTGGTCTGGCAGTCCTGTAATCTCCTACACTCCTCATTACAAACTTCTCCTTGAGTGGCAATCAAAGGAGTAAAGTTTGAACAGGAGTGCAGGGAGGCACAGTAAGGAAGTGCACTGACGTCCTTCCCATGAGATGAAGCAAGACACAAGAACCTGTGTTTGTGCACCTGGCAGGGAACACCAGGACAAGTCAGAGACACTGCTAAAAACAGGGAATTGAGCAGTCCCTGGAAAGGTACCATACAAACTGTGATGGACAGCAAACACTGATCCATGGGGATGAGCTGTGAGAAATGCTCTGCTTTATGGTGATAGTCTGGGTGTGATGGCTGCACAATGTTCTGTTCCTTACCCCAAAAGGCTCACCTTCTCTCTCTTGGGTTGGTTTTGGTTTTTCATGAGGAATTGCAAAAGCCAAAGGAGAGAACCAGATTTTCTGTCCGTGATGGGAAGTCTCCAGGCCCGTTCCACACAGCACAGAGCATATGCAACTGCTTTTAGGACCATGTAAAAAAATGCCCTGCAGATTTATTGCTGACTCGTGGTACCCAGTAAGAAGTTAAAAATAGTAGCAAGCCCCAGAGTTTATGCAGAAGGGCTACTTCAAACCCAAGAAATGTGCACAGAGATTGTATTTGTTTGCATATCCAGATACAAGCTCTGCAGCCATACCTCCCACACCAGGACATGTAGGAGTATTTGCCCTGTTTTAGCAGCCTGAGGCATGCAGTTAAAACACCTTATATTTTCAGGCTACTGAATAGAGAGGACCCACCTTGATTAAAGAATTTAATCTTTAATCAAGGTGATTAGATGATTTAGTCAAAGCAGATCCTGTCCTACTGACATCACCTAACATGATAATTTTCCCAGAGGCACAGTGCAGCACCTGGAAAACGTCCCAAGAAACTGCCCTCTTATTCCACCCAATCCTATGAACTCCTGAGCTGATAATTCAAGGCTTCGATCACTCCAGAGCTGCTGCAGTATGGAGAAAATTTGAAACAATAATTTTTGAGTGGTAATTTTCATTTTAAAATTGATGGTTTATGTCCAAACAGTAAGATTCTATGTTTATTGATCATCACTTTGCAGAATTTTATTAAGCACATACCCCTTCCTTCTACAGAGGTTTCAAGGTAGCATTTCATTTAGGACATTCTGGTGGTAGATATTAACCAAAGGGTAAATTTACAGCATTGTTTACAGTGGTGCTTGTAGTGCCAGCAATTGTTCAGTTTGTGGAAGAAATGCCAGCCTTGCTTATACAAGATTCTGTGGTTATGAAACACTCCCATGAGGCAGGGCTTTGTTAGTTACATGAGAATTTGCTTTCACTTTGAAATTAGGGGTTCCTTTGCTGTTGTTATTTTTTTATTTGCTCCCTGGAAAGTGAATGTTGATGTTGGAGTATAGTTCCATTTAGAAGGAATTGTTCAGCAAGTAACTTGGTCACCTCTATTCTGATACATGTACATGGAAACAAAACAAAATTTGCCTGAATCTGAATCTTCCTAGGGTATAAATCATGGGTGCTTCCTCACTGGGACACTGAGGGATGGTCCCAGGTCTGTCTGCAGCATTAAGATGTCACTGATACTAAACTAGGCACTGGTAGTAAAAGGGGCAACACATGGGCACCAGTCCTTCCAGCAAGGGCTTCATACTGGCTGCTTTCTTTTTCTGATGTTTCAATGCTTCCCATGTCTTGGCTTTTGCCCATATACAGTGTGGCTTTACAGGCTAAATTACACAGCTTTGTGTCCTTCCTTTTACTGTCCTTCTTAGCTAAGTGAATGTTGAAGCAGGGGAGGAAACTTTGTGGTAGAAAGTAAAGCCAGGCAAGAGCTGTGTTTACTCCCCTGCTTAACTAAGGAGACAATCACTTTTTTTTCCTTTGTATTCAAATTTCATGCACTTGGGACTTACCCTGGGTGTATATACCTGAAACACTAAATAAATAGATGTTTTTATTTTTTAACCTCAAGAAGGTTACGAGGAGGTTGATTACAAGATTACCAAGTGCTGTAAAAGAAGCATTTTCCCATCAAAGACTAAAAGACTGCTGGTGATAGGAGTTCAATCAGAAATCCTGGTACATTTGTCCTGACTGTTTCCTAAGGCTTTCCAGGGTTCACTTGACAGTGAATATTCTTTCTCCATGGGCATGCACTGGCTGATGAAGTGGATGTGGACAGTGGAGAGGAAACTGAAACCTGGTGAAGAGTTCCATCTGCCACGCTAGCAAACCTTTACTGCTGTGCTGCTGGCTGTTTATATAAAGACTGAGGTCAGGTCCTTCCTTATTTGCCTAAATCAAGGCCAGATAACATCTCTACTAGTTTGAATATTTCAAGCACAATATTTAATGACATGGACACTTGTTTTAGGACTTTCCTTTCGAAAGATAATGATTGCAAACACAAGAACACAATCACCACATGGCACTCTGAGCAAGGTCAGGAGAGTCACAGGCACACTAAGGTCACAAATGATAAAACAGACTGCAAATGGCTAACTTGCTAGCTTTGCTCCAAAATAGAAATTATTTTTGCCAATTTAGCACCTGGATTTTCTTTACCAAAAGAAGGTATCAAACATTCCTATTACAGGGTCTGGGAAAAGGAAGTAGATACTTCTATAAAAATTGTTAGAATGGATGATCTGCAAGGGTTTATCCTAGTCTTCTCCTTTAGTAGGAAGGGTCACTGTGGTGTCAGAAGGGACAAAGTAGGAGTTAGGGGACAGGCAGATCTCTGTGGACAGTAGCACCATTCCATTCCTCTTGAAGTGATCAAACCTCAATTTAACCTGTTAAGATTTTAGACCCACTACTCCAGATAGAGCCTTTCCACAATCTGACACCTCTGAAGACAAAATGTACCTTTAACAATTGTACTTGTGTTTAACTCTCTTTTCCTCCTTTGCTTTTTCCCCCTTCTCCCTTTTCCTCACATCTTTCCTTTTGACCTTCTCTACTGAGACCTGTCATATCTCTTCTCACTCTGGTATTTCTAAGGTAAATAAACCAAATTCCTCTCGTCACATCTCAGTTCCTCTGGTTATTCTGGCATCCCTTCTCTGCACATCATCCAGTGTGGATTAAGCTCCTTTGAACATGGGTAACCACAGGCAGGGACAAAGAGCAGGAAGGCCAAGGGTGCAAACTTTGAAGACAACCTAAGCATCCTGTTTACATGAGAACCCAAACAGAAGAGGCACATGCTGTTGAAAATCATTTGAAAAGCTGTTGATCCTAGCAGGGTGATAATGTAGAACCAGTAAATCTACAGTCTTTATCAGCTTAATATATTTATTTATTAAGGCGTTTCTTTGGTTACTGTTTGAAGGTAGTTTCCCACTGTACACAAAACAAACAACTATATCTGCAGAGGATTAGATCATATTAGTCTGTTTTATAAAGAGAAAACGATCTAGGAGGAAGTCACTGGAGGTGAGATGTCTTTTTTAAATGGCAAATTCAATGTAACTGACTTTCCAAAGAACTAACTCATCTCAAATTCAACAAAAAGCTCAGGCACTGAAAAAAAATTTAAAAGGGAAAAATACTGTAACATAGTTTTAAAACTTTTATCTACAAAATGTCTTTTGAATTTGTTGTAATTGCCTTTTTTTTTTTTTCTTTCCTTTCAACTTAACCTGAGCATTTATATGACAACAGGCTCAGAAACAGAACAACTCAGGCAGGAAAGTACCTCTAGTCCAGACCTGCCTATCAGGTGAACAGGTTTTTGCCTTTTTTATATGAAATTAAGTTTTGCTTTACACTGAAACTATTTTTGCCTTCAGATGACAGCCAGGAGAAATAGCTTATCCTCATCTCAGAGTAAGCAGAGGCAACCAGAGGTGGCCTGTTCTAATATTGTCACAGCAAACATTTCTGCTAAAAGTCCTGAGTCCTGTTTTACTGAACCTGTAGTAATGCAAATGAGATTCCCAAAAGAGAGAAATTGAGAAAAAACTTCCATCCTCAAAAAATCAATACCAAAGAAAAAGCCCGCTGGAGATTAGGGAAAGACAAAAAATAGTGAAATAGAACAACTAAGAGATTCTAACACCCTAAAAGAATTTATAGAAAAAAAAAAAATAAAACAGGGCTTTGACAGTCATGGAGAAGCAATTCATCAGGAAAAGGCAGAAAAAAGTCACTGATGTTTCTGAAGCCCAGAGATGCAGTTTGGATCTTTTATGGGACTTCACAGGCTCAGCAGGCAGAAAGCAGAACATAGGTCATCTCCTCATGGCCCATGAAACAGAAATTCTTGTCCAACTAATGCCAGGAAAAGGGAAGATACTTTTCTTCCGAGGACAAAAAAACAAATCTGGTAAAGACCTCAAGTGTTTCACCCCCTCAGCTCTTCTGCTGAGATGACATTTGAGATGACATGGGAAACTGAAGAGTTGAGATTAGAAAAAAGAAATCACAGCTGCTGTTGCTCCAGAGTCACTGCTGTGCATCCCATGCTAAAACAATATGGTAGATTCACCACATACACAAATGTTGTGATGACACCATGAAACCTGACAATAATGAAATAACAACACTGTGATGTCATCCAAACCCTTCAGTTGTCTTTCTGCAGCTCTCTCTGAGTCAATGGGCTGTATCTATCCTCACTGGATTGAAATGTATTTCTGAGTCTCTTTCATCAGGTCACAATACCTGATTTCTCACCATTACTGAAATCTGCTAGGCTCTAAGGTTTTTGGCCACACTTATTTTGTGTCCTGAATGAAGAAGAATTTGCAAAATAAGTAGATAAAGTGTGGGGGAGGTGTGTGTTGGCTATTTCCTTTTCTCTTTGAGAAATGCCTTTGCATGTGCTGTAGTTTTTTCCAGTTTGGACCAACTGATATATAACCCAGACACACTTTAACCAACATACACAAAATCTAAGCCACATGCAATCACAACAGAAATTCCAATTTCACAGCAGGATGGTGAGAAAGAGACAAAGTTCAAGCTTGATTGTGGAAGAAGGAGAGCAAGCACAACTTGTTTGTTTATTATCACTATCTCCATTCCCCACTCCTCTGCTGAGATGCCAAGCTCAGCCTGTGTACAAGCAAAGCTGAGATGAGCCTTGGAGCCTGTGTTGGCCACATTGGTCAAAGACACTGAGATGACCCCCAAGCTCTTTCTAAACATACCCACTTCTTCCTCTTCCAGAAGCTCCAGCTGTTTTCTACAGGAGGCTCACTCGTGTTTACAGTTGCTGAAGAAACCAAGATGTGTTAAGAGGACTGAAACCCACAGGGCTGGTTTTGCTGATAACAGGACCAGTCTCCTCCTCCTTCTCGGCCAAGTTTTCAAACCCCAGCAATGATCTGGGACCTTTTTGGACAGGCAGTTTGAGACACCTTGCAAGGGAGCCTGATGAATGTGCTCTCTGCCAGGGCAGCACCTGCACAGGGCAGCACTTCAGTGCTGGGAACGAGGGCTCTTGGCTCTGCTGAGGGGCAAATTCAGAGCCAAGAACTGAGAATTTATTGAGAATAAAGCTCTTTGTTCAATGGCAACATTTGAGTACTGGAACATACTCCCATGTACACCAATTTACTCGTATCTATTGGACAAAGTCAGGATCTAGATAAAATGCCAGTACAGCCTAAAAGTCATGTGGAGCAATCCACAACAAAACACCTTTCTATATTTTTTATTCTTCCTGTCCTCCTTCAGCTCTTTTTATGACAAAACACTTGGATACCATCAGACTTAGTCTCACTCAGTGAAGAAAACTTCCTTTTTAGATAAATTTTTCCCTCTTGTTTTCAGAGGTAAGATAGAAGTTAGCAATGGACCCATAGTTTGCATAAGCTAATAGTTTTTACAGCTTTTATAAAAGAATGTGATTATTTTATGCTTTTATTTATTCAAAATGAGAAATTATAATCAATTTCCTTCTATTAGCATTTTCTCTTCTTCCGCTGAATTCTGTTCCTTAGATTCTGTTTTGGAAAACTCAAATAATTTAATGTTTCTGTTCCTACTATATTTTCTCTGAATTAGACTATTTAGACCACGAACGAAATGTCAGGCTTGTTCTAATTCTTGGTTAAACTACATCATTGTCTGTTAGGTGGATGCCTAACAGATGGAACAGCCATTTTCTTTTTTATTTGCAGTATATTCAGATGACAGGACTTCTGTATGAGCAAAGAGAGTAATATAGACCAGGTAGAAAACTGGATTCCAAAAGGCTACATAAAATTCCTTTTATTTCCCAAACAGGACAGAGTAGGTTCCCATGGAAGTTGCCAGATTAGCTGAGGTTCCATTTAATTATACCTATTTTCACAAAGCCTGCTAAATGGACCCTGTGAAGATATTTCAATTGCTTTAAACATTGCAGTAACCTCCTGACAAGCTAAGCCAAATCTTTTAGGTTGCAACGTCTTTTCCCTGTTCTTCCAAACTCTGATTCTGTCAGCAAGTCCTGAACAGAGGAAAACTTAAAAGCCTCCTGTCTTGCAAGTCCATGCTGAGCTAGAGGAATCACAGAATTATAGAATATCTGGAGTTGGAAGGGACCCACAAGGATCGAGTCCAACTCCCTGCTCCTCACAGGACTATCTAAAGCTGTCCCATATGACCAAGAATGTTCTCCAGACACTCCTTGTACTCTGACAGGCTTGGTGCCATGACCACATCCCACAGTGGAGCCTGTTCCAGTGACCAAGCACTCTTCCAGTGGAGAACCTTCTCCTGATGTCTAATCAGAACTTCCCCTGACACAGCTTCATCCCATTTCCTGGTGCTTTGCTGGTCACCAGAGACAGAGATCAGCAGCTCCCCCTCCACTGCCCTCCCTGAGGAACCTGCAGACTGTGGGGAGGTCCCTCAGCCTTCTCTTCTCCAAGCTGAACAAACCAGGTGACCTCAGACACTCCTCCAAGTCTGAGACTTTGCCCTTGAGACTTTTCACCATCTTGGTTGTCCTCCTTTGGACATGCTTTATAATTTGATGTTCTTCTTACAAAGAGGCATCAAAACTGCACATGGGACTCAAAATGGGGCTGCACCAGCACAGAGCAGAGCAGGACAATCCCCTCCCTCAAATGGCTGCTGGTGCTGGGGCTGATGCACCACAGGACACGGTTGCCATATTCAGCTTGCCATCAACCCAAAGCCCCAGTACAGTTCTCACGAGTTAAAATACTCAGAAAGGCCTGAGGAGCAGGGATGCCTGGTTAGAATTGTCCATTTCAAGATGCCACAAGGTCTATTTTGTCGTGCTCACCATCCCATGGAACAAGAGGGACCACCAACAGGCAGGTGTGGTCCTAAGTGCAGCAGCCCCACTTTGCCCACAGAGCCCCAGAAATGCACACGTGCTGTGAAGCCCTGCTAGGTGTGAATGTAGGAGGCCTTAATACCTGTCATGGAACTGTGCAAAGAGGCAACTCCCAGATACTATCAACTGTCTGGCTCTGTTTTCTGGCTGGTTTGTTTCAAAGGTGTGAGGTTTATTTTTTTAAACTTTCCTTCAAGTTACTTGGTCTGGCATTGAGGAAGGTAATTTATTTACATAGATGAGGCTGAAGTTTGGACACAAAGATGACCCAAGATAAATTTCCCTTCTCTGTTTTACCCAAGAGGAATTTACTGAAAGCCTTTCCCAAACCCTCTCCTCCCACAGACCTGGGAGCAGGAAGAGGCATAAATGGATTAGTGCATGTTCCACCTGCAGCAGTCACCGAGTAAAGGCAAAAACAGTGAAAAATTCAAGAAAGTAGGTACCTTTGTCACCTCACAAAGGTCTGGAGACCTGGTCAGTTGTGAAACACACTAACAGCATGGGGCTGGCCCAGCCTCTGAAACAAAAACCTGAAAACAAGATTTAGTCTGACACCACAAGGAGAGGAAGCACTCGAGCTCAGTCAGGAGGAATGTGTTGTGTTGCAAACTGCAGGGATTTATTGCAATTCCCATTCCAGTAAAATCACAAGTGGGGATCAGGGGGGCTGGGTCTCTCCCCGTGCTTGGCACAAGAGGCAGCTCTTGGTTCTTCAGCTTTGTCTGCTTAAGCCTCTCCTGTAGCTCTGGGTGTGTTGTGGTTTAACCCCAGCCAGCAGCCAAGTGCCACAGGCCACTCGAGTCACTCCCTCACCAGCAGGATCAGTGAGAGAATTGGAAGGGTAAAGGGTAGAAAACTCAGGGGCTGAAAAAAAGACAGTTTGATATCACACATCACACATAACAGTGACCTGGGAAGACAAACACCATCACTCCAAATGTCCCCTCCCTCCTTCCCTCTTTCTCTCCTTTCCTCCTTCCCTCCTTCCCTCCTTCCTTCTCTCCCTCCCTTCTCTGAATGCAAGACTCAAAATTTTCATTTTGGATTCTGCACAAAAGAATCTAGGCAAATAATCTCACAAATAAATAAAATTTTTACAACATTATGAGCATCATTAACAACTTAATTATTTTTCTATAGCCGTCTCTCTGCCGACTGCCTGAAGTTAAATGTTCAGAGTCAACAGGAACATGCTGAAAGAGCTGCAAGAAATAGCAACTTTGCTTTGTCAAACATCTAATTGGTATTTTCTGAAGATTGAAGGTAAAGATATATCAAATTCCCTAACTTTCCATCCGCCTAGAAAATCCTGTGCATTTATGGAAACCACACACATAGAGGGTAGGATTCTGTTGACATAGGCAACATGGGACTTCACCTGTTTCTTAGGTATATCTTTCTTGCAATTTCCTTCTCTTCACATAAGAGGAAGTTCCTGTATTGCTTAATACAAGGATTTGCTTGCCCTCCCTCCAGCAGCCTCCTCTTCCCACCAAGCATGGCCTTAAAGACATGCAATGTTCTTCAATAAGTGCCAGCAGCAGGGTTCAGCAATTTTTCCCTTTTTTTGGTCTCTCCCTCACTTACTGCCCTTGCCATGACCTGATCTGTCCCTAGGATTTACCACAATTAAAACATATTTGTTTTTGTAAGTAACTTGCCAACAATATTAACTTTACTACTGATGCTAGAAAGAGGCTCTGTATTAAAAATAGCATGCCTAAAATCATACTGAACACTAAGGATCTTGGAAGTCACATGGTTTGGAATACACACACCACAGGGCTACCATTTTTCATTTACAGGTGCCTGGGTTTGGCTGCTTTGGCAGTGAGTGCCCAGCAGCTGCTGCCCTTGAGTGCTGGAAGTTGGCACCTGTTAGAAGAAATTCAGCATTAAACACTCTGTTACCTTGCCCATGAAGCAGTCACCCCTCTCCCTTTATTTGCGTGGATAAAAACTTTCCATGTGTGTGTTTCAGCATTGTCCTAAACACTGACCTGTAAACCTGAACCTTAATACACAGCATGAGCACAGGGCATGTGAGCAGGTATCAAATGCTGCTCACACCAGCCAGAGCTCGTGGCCATGGCAGGGATCCCTGGAAGGAAAGCCACCACAAGGCCATCACTGACAGAGAAGCAAGAATTGAATGTGAATCATCATCTTCCAAAGGACCAAAATCTGTTAGGTGACAGAAACACACACTGAGACAGAGAAGCTGCACTTCCCCTGCCAGAACAACACAAAGTTCACTTATTCTTCTCTCATAAGCAACCAACATGTAATTCCTGGTGAAAAGGAATTACACACGGGGCCCTCTCCTACAGCAGCTCCCTCCCTGTGACAGCGCTGCCCCATCCTGCTCTTCACCTGTGCTGCTCCTGCCCACCCCAATAGCTCTGTGCTCCTACTGCTGAGGAGGTGTGGGCAGCAGAGCAGGTTCACCCCAGAAACACAGGGGCTGTGTCTGGCAGAGCTCAGCCAGCTCCTGTGGGAGGGGCACCCATTCTTGTACCATCTTTCATCACCATTACCTTGGCATTCGGGTCAAGGTTAGCATGCGCCTCAATCTTCTCTTACTAAATGTAGCAGTGTCAGCTGCAGGAGTTTTTTTGGGGTTTTTAAGTTCCATTTCTGCTTCTGATACTGGTTTTGTTGGTGCTGTACTTGCCTATAAGAGGGATAACATTACATGAAGTCAAATGGCAATGGAAATGCAAATACAAAGATAGTTTGTTTGAAGCACTATAAAAACCTTATGAGATCACACAGACACACTGCTGAGAGAACTTGTAAACAAAAAGAAATGTCTTGTATAAGCTGCTATAGCATTCTTAATCAGGAAGCTTTCATTCTGTCAATCTTAGTTATTACCTTAATTGTTAATTACAACCCTCCCAAATATTATTCCATATGATTCTTAAGATCTAGGCTCTCTGACTGAGACAATCTTTGAGGCCAACACCACAATATAGAAACCTCTGAGACAGAAGTGCCTGCCTATAACAAAAAGTACATGGAGAGCAGCCCAATTAGCCAGGTTCACAACTCTTTGTGCATCGTGACCAGCTTAAGGGGTAGAGGCTCCATCTGCTTCTAGTAACTTCAGTTTTAATACTTTGTCCTAATACAAAGTTACTGCTTAATATTATTTGTAAAACTTATTAAATGTAAGACAGATTAAAATTCTAAAGATTCAGTAAAACTTCAGAACAATATTTCACTTTGGCTGAAGTCACAGCAATCTAAAGTAGGAAATGGGAGTGGACATTGACACTAGACAACAAACAATTTGTTCAAGCAAGGATTTCCAATTTTTGGAAACCCTTACATATTGTGCAAAACACTAATGAAAAGCCCTTCATCCTGTGGTGCCATATCCACGCTTCTGCCTAGGTCTTGCATGCATATAGATCTTTTGGTTGCTGATTGCAGTGACCTCTGCCCATACTTCAGCTCTCAGACTGAAGTGTACTTTGCCACTGAGTGCTTGCTCTTCACGTAAAGATGGTGCCATGAATTTGTACCTTGTGAAGACATTTTGCACTCATTATTGATACAGCAGTATTTCTGTACTTTGAACATCATCTGAAAGACCATCTGCATAGTTTTCAGAATTAAATAATGTGCAAAAAATAAATCCATTGATGTTCCAAAGTTTACTGAGAACTGAGAATTTATGATTGCTTGTGTACCATGCTCCCTTTTCAACTTGAGAGTGCGCCAACAAATCTCCAGGATTCATTAGGATGGCTGTCAGGACTTCAAAAATCCTCTTGGGACTGCACATAGAGGAAACATTATAAGCTTCCTGATTCTTTAAAGAGATGAAATGTTATGGAAAGGCTGGTTTATCTGAACAACAACAAGGAAACAAGGTCAAGCTCAGAAGTGGAGCCATCAGACAAATTTAGGACCAAAGCTCTGAACTGCAACCCAGATCTTATGACTGAATTCCAATCTGCCTTAGGTAAAATACCACGTCCTTCCACAGAACTGGTCAGTTAGATTAGGAATTAGATTAGGGAATCATATTTGATGAAGAATTTTGTATGAAGCCATATACACAGTCTTAAGCAGAAAGCAGCTTAAACAAAACTGAAAGTCACTACTGGCTATTTAGAGTGCTGCATTGATATTAACAGGTAGGGAGATTTTGGTTTGGCTTTTGGCAAGGAAATACTTCTAAATCTTATCACAGACTATCACAGACAGATTGTGAAGTCTGGGGAGTGAGCAAGGGGAGGGATTCTGGGAAAGGAAGAAGGAAAAGACTGGAAATAACTTTCAGGTCAGAACCACTTATTCTCTTGAGATTTGGGTTTCCCCACTGTAGTAATAACCTGACCTGATTCAGTGGAAATTATTTCAAGGCCAGGGAAAGTCAAACAAAAGCAGACACGAGAAAGCTGCAAAGAGAACTGACACTGCAGGATCAGGATTTCATCACCTCTAGGAAAAGACAGTCTGAGCTTTTCTCACGGGGAATACCAAAACAATCTCCCTTGCCCTACAGGCACATGGCTGGATCCAAGGCAATTGCAGAGGAGAAACCCAATCACCTGCCCTTCCAGTAAGGGGCACAGACAGCTCCCAGTAATGCCATGCCCACTGCAGTTTTCAAGGATGAAGTCAGAAACTACTCTAAAAATAATTGGCAGTTGCCAAACTAAATACTCAGAATGTTCTGTTTGTTTCATAACTTCACATTTGTTTCTACCATATTGCTATGAAAAGCTGTGGCACTTCTCATTAGATGCCTCTAATTCTAAGTTCCTATAAAAATTATTTGCCACAGTCTTAGGAATGATGGAAAAAGCCCAGCAGTCTCATTCTTTCAATTGCTGTTAGATCTAGCTGGAAATTCACCCACAGAGAAATTCTCCAAAAGAACAGTAACTTGGTAGTGTTGTGTAAGGGTTTTGGGCAACATTAATTTTGTATCCATTCTCTACAGAAATATTTTGACTTCAAATAATTCAATGTTAATCTTTCTTTTAGTCCAATAGAATTAAAAAATTTGGGTTCAACACTGCTGAAAAAGTCATGAAATAACTTGATCTAGTACAACAAATTATCTTTATCTTGATCATTTAGAAGTAAAATGTATCAGAAAAAAGTAATTGTAATAAATTTTAAAAGGTCATCTTTTCCTAATGGTTCCAAAGAAAAGAATTCTTAGAATTTCTAGTCAGAAAAACGTTCATTTTTTTTATTACATTGTAAAAGCAGGTGAGATTGATGGAATTACTGGCATCATTAACTTTCTCATGGCTCGTAGTACATTCTTACAAACTTTAAATCAGAGACCATATAGCTTGCCAGACACATCAGGGAACTGGAAACTGCAAACATCCATCCTGAGTCTGACACAGGCTCACTGCTGCTCACCTCCCATCTTCTTGCTCACCCACAGCTCTCAGGGAGCCTGTGGGAGGCTGGGATACGCCTGGAATGCAGACACGTGGCTCAGGAGGGCAATTTCATCTTTCTTTTTCCTCCTATATGGGACCTGGGAGAACTGCTGAGCTACAAATCTCACCTGAGATTATCCTTGCACAGCATTTGCAGTGCAGAGCAACTCAAGTCCTTGCACCTGTTTGATTTATCAATAGGAGTAGTACAGGATTAAAGATTATGAGTGATTATTGAAAAAAGCTGTGTGTTCCTCAGTCCTGACAGCTGATGTGCCTCAGCAGAGGCAGAGCCCAGAGCCCTTGCTGCTCCATCCCTTCCAGGAGCTGAGCTGAGTGCAAGGAAGAGAGAGGCAGAGGTTCATCATATGACCAAAATCTAAAACCCCTTAACCTTCCTTCTTCCCTCACCCACCAGCCAGTCTGCCCTGGAATTTCGGGGCACCTGTGGGGTGCTGGCCTGTGTTTGCAGAACATTTTCTGAAAGCAAAGCTTGAGCAGCTGCCAGCTCGTTCCCTGATGGCTGCTCGAGGATCACACCTGTGCTAAAAACACCAGGACACACTGGGGGAATGACTATGGACTCTACAGCCCTTGAAAACAGCAAAGCTGAACTTCAGGCAGCCTCTCAGGAGCTGAAAGCAGACACAGACAGGCTGGGGAGGAGGGAGGAGTCACAACAACACAAGAAACTACTTAATCTTTTGTTAAATCATCATGGTACCACAGGGTGCAATTAAGGCTTAGGACAGTGTAGGCTCTAAGGGCTATACTTGTGTGTGGGAGAGGGGTGATTTTCTCCCTCCCAAAATTCATGTCCACATTCCTCAGCTCCACTGACCTCACTGAAAGGGTGGAGGAAAGTGAGGAGGACTTCACCAATAGAGGTGTTCCTGCAGCAGTAGAAAGTAAGGGCAAGACTCAAACTTCCTCCTTCTTCCAGGCCCCAAAATCTCATATTCCAACATCCCACCATTTCACCCACCACAGGACTCCCCTTTGGCCTTGTGTCACTAGAGAGTGCGACACGAACAGCAGAGAGACCATCACACTGGACTAGGGTAAGGCGGAGAAGAAGGGAATTTATTTTGAGTTTACAGAGTTATATAGTGTTTTGACAATGGCCAGGGATTGGACAGAAAGGTAACCACTTCTCCAGCCGCACTGGTCAATAAAAAAGTCTATCAACCTTTCTCCTCCCAGGAGAAGGAATGACAAACAAAGGAACAGTGAAGAAAAACATCTGCATGTTTACAAAAAACCTCGTGAGAAACTTTATCATAAAAATTAAAACATCAAAAAGCTAAAACTCAGAGCAACAGCCTTGCATTTCACAAAGTTAAAACCCCACAGGTTGCCTCCACCAGACACAGGCTGCATTTGAAGTGTTGTGCCTGTGGTAAGTTTGGCACAGCGAGTTCCCAGCGTGCCAAGGCAGAGGCACCTCCCCACTGCAGCGAGAAGAGCACAGACAACTTTCCTCCTGTGCAGGAGAGTCCTTCCCTCAAAGGCTTCTCCCCTCAAACTGACCAACTGATTAACACCCCTGGGTGCTGCTTCGACTCGTACATGGATGTAGTTAGGAAATGTTCCCACTCATGGTGTGGAATCTGACCAGAATGGAGCCAGATTTCCCAGCATCAGTTCTCAAGTGGTGCTGGAGACCTGCCAGCTCAGCACGGTGCCACAGCCGGCACAGGGTCACCCTCTCCAGCATGGAAAGCCCATGGCAGATGCTGGGTTTGTAATTCCTTGCCTCGTGGTTACTCTGTGCCCCAGCCTGACCTTCCCAAGGTAGTCCTGCTCCAGGAAAGGAACAAAACCCTTGCCCAGTAGGGAGAGTTCTGTGAGGTTTGAGACAAAGCTTGCAAGAAATTGGAAGGAAACCAGGAATGCTTTGGTTGCCAGATTAGAAACAAACACTGAGCAGTCCCTTTCTCTCCCTCCATGCAAAGGTAAATTCAGCATCAGCCTTTCCCCCCCACCCCTCATGTGCTCCCAACAAGTTTCTGTGCCATCCAAAAAACCTCTGACCTGCTGCCTAATGGGAGAAAGAAGAGGAAGCAATGTCACTGACTTCATTGAATGGTGTCCCAAGGCACATAACTGAGAATTAGGGCAATACCTGTTTGTAGGATTAAGACCTGCAGCAAAAAGTTTAGAGGATTACACTGAAACAACACCTGACCAGTTCTTTATGCAGTACTACACAGATTATTCATGTCATAAGTTTTGAGGGTAGTTTTCTGTGCAGTCTGAGCAGAGACCTGGAGGAACATTCACAGTTACACTGACACAAATTGTTGCTTTTTATGACTCAGAGAAGAAGTTTAGAAGGCTATTCAAAAAAGAGCTGACCCGTAGAAAGCTATTAGAACAAAAATCTTGGACAAACACCACTATGCTTCCTACATCAGGCAGTGATCAAGAAAAAAAAACAAAACACAGAAAGACAATTAGGATGAACTAAAGAAAGATCCTCTGGGGAGGTGTCTTCTTCTCCAGTACAGAGCCTGGGACAAATTTAGAAACAGGCTTAACTACTGGATGGTTGCTTTAGTGTTTTCCTTGGATTTTTCTCAGTCAGCAAAGAAGGGAATTTGCTAAGAAGTAAGAAAATTGTAACTGCAAATATTTTGTCTTATAAGGCCTTTGCCTACATGTTGAAAGTTGGAGAAAGAGTGTTTGATGCTGGAGGTCAGAGGTGCCTTGACAGCCCACCACACCCTTTCTTCTCAGGGAAGATTTATGGGCTTTACTGGTATTACCAAGCATTCCAACTGCAAGAAACTTCATTTTCTGAAGCTGAAACAGAAGAAGCTGAAGGAAAGAAAGAAGCCATAGCTCTCCACTTTGTAAGTCCAGCAGCAAAGCCCAGCAACTGAAGGAGGTGCTGTGGTGGTTTATTTAAAGGAGTACAGGGCAGGACTCCTGTTTTATGCTCTGTAACAGTACATATACCATCCCAGCACTACTCTCATCATCTCTGTGATGGGGTTTGAGGGAAGGAAGAGGACAAGGTTAACAAATTTGGAAGAAACTCACTGTAAACAACCAACTCTCAGGTCTGACCATATGCAACTTGTTGCATTGAAAGTTAAAATCACTTAGTGAAACATGGTTTTTATCAGAAGGAAGACAAAAGTAAAGCTTACTGGTTCTACTGGAACCAAGCAAAGCCAGGAAAAAGAAAGTAACTGTGTCACAGGAGACAAAAGACAAGTAAAATCAGACACAAAGTCTAAGTTCAGGTCTGAGGAATGCAGTACTAAAGCTCTGTAATTGCTGTGAACCAAGTAGGAAGATGCATGAGTAGAGATGGCCAGAGATTTGCAAAACAGAAAAAGTAAGTTGAAAAAAAGAGGAGTAGAACCAAGAAGGACAAACAGGTTCAGATCTGAAGCACTGACCTGACAGCTTTGGTAGGCTGCACAAAACCAAAAGGGAGAAAAGGGAATGCAAAGATCTGGCTGCTTCTGTCTTCCATCAAGAGTTATTGCAGTGTATCATACTAATGGGAAGCATCAGATTTCTCAATATTAGCTTTACTTTGTGCTGCAAATGCAAAAAATAATCTGATACTATGGTGTTAAACAGAATCTTACAGAAGAATGTTCCCTCTTGGCTGAAACATGCCATTTTTGTCTGTGTGTGTTCCTGCTACATGCAATTTTTATCTGTATTATTTCTTCAGTTTTGGAAAGTTAAGACGTTAGTACCAGGGAATTTTGAAGCTTATCAGAAAACTTCTAGAGCATTCCTTCAGTTCTTGTATCTTAGGAGTTTATGAACATTTCTCCAATTGCACAAGACAGAAACACTGGAGGATTCTGCAGGCAGAAATTAGAGCTGCTGATAAATCTACCAATGGTATTTATTTACTCAAAAAATTACTTTGCTTCAGATAGGAAAGAGAAGGTTTTGTAAAGGTACAAGAGAGACGTGGCACATTTGCTTCTTGTGACCATACATTTAGGAAAGAGATCACCACTGTTCAGTCGCAGCCCAAAAGGGGCCCAGAGGAGGGGCTGCAGTGTCAAACACACCATTTGTAGACTCTGATCACAGTGCATTATTCCTGGGCTGTGTTTTGGAAGGGGACACGAAGATAAAGTCTGCTGCTCCCTCCAGAGCTGACAAACCTCCAACAAGATTTCCTAACAGATCAAGATCATCAGCAGCCAACGATTTGTTTACCTGGAGTATATCGACCTCCATGTACGGAATATTTTTCTTCTCCATGATCATCCCAACTGGTTTGTAAATAATATTGATATCAGTGGCTCATGGGTGCTGTGTAGATGTAGAAGGATCAGCAGTGGTGCCTATGACACCTTTTGACTCAAGAGTATGTGAGTTTGCCTGTGCAGATCTTGTCATGTGCCCTTTTGTTTTCAGCAGGTTCAAATCACGTCCCACCACACACATCATGGTTTTCCAGTCTGATGGAAAACACAGCTCTGTGGTTTGGCACCCCTTGCCCATGATCCCTGCAGATCAGTGGACTACTTCTACAATTATAAAAAAACAGCCTTGTAGTACTCTCTCAGTCTTGCACTTTCATAGGAATTTTTTTTTTTTTTAGGATTCCTGTATCCAAATAGTTAGAAAAACACAACCTGGCTGACGTAGGACTGTGCAGGAGATAAGAGTGGTCAATTATAAACATCATAAACATCCCTCTTATCTTAAAATCTTGGAATTTCAGAGATTAGACAGACATAGTGAAACCCTTAAGCTCCCACTAGCCTGTGTGAACTGTCCTCTTCAAGAATAGAACACGAATCCAAGAGCACACCTGGGACAGACTTGATGTAATGGGCCAGGCAACTGGGAGGCATCAAAACCCAGCTCCAAGGACTTCTGTCCCTATTAACTTTGGACTAACTTTGTTTTTATTTGCTGTAATCTAACTGTTTTGCTCTGGAATTTATTTATTACCCACACAGATGTCAGACTGAGTTAAGCTTCGACTGAAATATGTAAAAGAGCTGGAATTGCCACATGAAACTGCCATACTTTCCAAACATAATAAATAATTCACTTAGGAATAAAATCATACTCCTATTTGTGGATTTTGTCACAATGAGTTCTCTAAATACAGCTTTTTCTCTGAAGCTATGCAACTTTTAAAAAGTATTCCTATTTTTGCTATTATATTGCTATCCTCATCTAATCTGGTATACAACAATTTATGCCTGCAGCAAAATGCCTCAAACACAGAACAAAGCTGATTTCATCAATATGCAATCTTACATGTAATCTTTTATCTTCAGATTTACCCTTTACTTCTATGACAAATTTTTTTTTAGAAGCCTTGTACAACAGAGTCTGTAATTCTTATTACATATACACAAGAAATTAAACTGACCCACTGGAATTCCATGCACTGATGACGTGTGTAGCCCCTGTGCTTGCAGAAATTACTAAAGCATTGATATCCATAGTGAATATTTGTGGGGAAGAGGTATTTTCATGCTATGCTTGCATAAACTGATATGGCACATGTGCACAGAGACATTGATTTTGGGCACCTCCATTTCTGGATGTTTCAAAAAAGATACTTAGGACCTAATCTGGAAAGTACTAAACTTACAGAAGGTTGTAGATATCAGTGACCGATGAGTGAAACTAAGCACCAAAATATGACAAATCTAAAGTTTAAGAACTTTGTTTCAACCATCTTTTTGGACAACACTGTGGCTCAGAAGAGGAATGGAAAAGTGCTTTTTCTCCACTGAAGGAAATTGTTTCATGTTGTGTAGATTACTCATTTCAGATAAAACCAGGGATTTACCTGTTACCCTGAACTCTATAGAGTAGATTCACCTTTGAAGGCAAAGGGTGTCACTGGAATTCTGATTGAACACCAGAGCCTGCAATACCAGTATTTAACAGAGATGCCTGATACATGCCTTGGGGGATTATTCATGCCATCTACCTTAGTTATCCAAGTATGATAAGCACAGTCTCCTGGGAGAACATTTCCTCCTGCAGACAATGCATGAACAGCCAGGTATCTCCAGAAGACAACAAAGAGACCTTGGGTCAAACTGACCCCATCAGTTTGGACCCTCCTCCAAACATGCCAGTACCCCCATGCTCTCATAAAAGTCAGTGCAGACAGAGGAGCAATGCCAGCAAGTAATTCAGATTTATAACAAACTGTGGGGGTCCCTTTTTCAACACTGAACATAAATCAAGCCAGAGATTCTGCAGTGCCAGTGGTATCTCTGCAGCCCACAGGGATTTTCTGTGGTGCCCCAGCAGTTAACATCCCTGAACATTTGTTTCACTGCCCTGCACCCCCTGCTCAGCTGGGACAGAGTTCTATAGGGCAGTGGGGTATTCACAAATGTTAATTACCAGTGGGACTGTTTTCTGAGTGTTACATTGAACTTTCAGGAGCTTAAAGACTCCGTTTTTCCAGGCAGCGGATCCACCTGTAAAACAGACACACTGAATTTTTAAAGTATGGTTAATTGAGATCTGATTTTTAATGTTTAACAATCTTGGTTTTTTTAGAAAAAAAATTTCCACAAATAGTATTATTATTATTGCCTCGAAGTTGTTTTCATACCTTCCAAGCAGACAGTCTTCCACAGCAGTCCCTAATTCGGCACTAGGTGGCCTCTTTCTTCTTTCAGAAAAGGTCTGATACATCATTAAATCACCTAACGACTTAACCAAATGTAAAAAACATTAGGCAAATCTAAAGCACTTTGTTCAGCAGGATTTTAAGACAAATATTGCAAAACTGCTCATTGTTTCCTAACTGGAATGTATTCACTATAGCTCAGAATACAGAACTGATTATCTGTAATTTGGCTTGCAGCCTGAGCCTTGAGCAATGTTTTACCCACACAACTTCCTCAGAGGTACACATAGTATTTTATTCCTGAAAATAAGCCCAAAAACACAACGTGCCTTCATCCAACTCATAGATGCAAGAACATACAGAGGGGCAGAGGATGTGAAGATAAATAACTACGCTTAGGTTTTGCCAGGTGAGATCCAAAACAGCAGTCACAGCTTCACCTCCCCTTCTCTGAGCAAAGCTCATGCACTCCAGCAGCCTGTGCTCTTTCTGCCAAGGGGTCTGCAAAAGCAGAAAACTCTGATGAATCATGGAGCATTTAAGAGACTCAGGGATGGTAAAAAAATCTAATGGGATTGAGGCTTCTAATAGAGAGACCAGCATAATTGTTTAATTGGAGCATTTGGCTTTCTTGAAGAGGCTAACAAGGAAATGAGCATTGCCTACAGCAAGAGAGCACTCTGGCAAAATGGCCTCAGGAAAGGGGTTCTTAATTTGCCTTTCAGAATTTACCAACCACCAAAAGCACAATCACTTCATTGCAAAATCACTGTGCTTCTGCAGAATGAGCTTTGTGCTAAACAAAAAATGCCTGTAGCAGTATGTGTGATTAGGTGAGATCGTATGAGGAAATAAAATATGTTTTGCCATGGTGTGGCTGAGCAGCAACTTCCTCCATCATTTGAAATGGCATAATTTGTTTACAGAGCAGGTGAATGCTTCTTGCTAGGCAAAGAATGAAGACTGGAGCCTGTAGAGCTGTGAAATGTGAGCCAGCAAAAGGGTGATTTACGAAAGGCTGCTGCTCTGGGGAGTTCTAGGGACATCCCCATGGAAAGGAAAATAGTGGCTTCTTTTGGTCACTACATGAAGGGGTGGCTGGCTGTCCCTGTTGTGCTGCTCTGCCTCTGACTCAATGCCTCTGCTCCTTTGGAGTATTTTTCTTCTCAAACAAGTAACAGGAAGGGTTTAAGACCCCAGTGAAGTTGAAGAGGTTGCATATTGTCATTAAATATTTGGTCTGAGACGGAAAGGAAGCAAGGCCAAAGGAAATGCTCTGTGTGACAGCTTCAGGTGCCAACTGCCAGCATTGCCCTACTTTATTATGAGTTCAGCTGGTCTGAGCACTACTGCAGTAATGTTACAGCAAAGATTATGGGACAGGCACAGGTGGCATCACAAACATATCAAAGACTTATGACAGAATCCCAGCAGGAGGGAGTTCTGGGATCAGCCTTTCAATTCTTCTGTGTCTCCAGCCGTGTCTAACCGGGGTCACCCGGCCTCGCGTTCCAGTGTCGCAACAGCTCCTCGGCACTGTCACCTGCCCGGCCACCCAAGGAAAACCTCTGAACATTCTTCAGGAATTATTCAGAGCCTTTCAACAGACCCTCAGTGCTGAATCCACCCTGTTCATTCCACATGAATCTCTGACATTTTTTAAAAGGTGCATTTTTTTTTTGATGGCATGCCTTACAAGAGTCTTGCTTAACCCAAGTGCTGTCTTTGCAATCAACAAGTACATCATTTCCCACCCAGCTTGGGTATGGATAAAATCTGCTCCTGCCTTCAGCATGAAGACAGCTCTGGGTTCTACTGCAGCTGAATTAGCTACAGGATAGCCCAACATTAACAAATTTTTGTTTTCATTACCTGTTTGTGTTCCTCATTCATCCTAAAGTTACCTGCAAAGTATCAAACATCAGAATAAAAATAGCTAGAAAAAAAAGCAGCTTGTTGTGTCATAGTTCAGATTCATGTTTGACTCAGAGCTTGAAGGAATATACATTCCTGACTCCTATTGCTAATTTCTTTTTTGGGTGTTCTAGTGGGTGAAAGAAAAGTCTCTTTGCATTCCTGCAGGGGAGGAAGATCAACATAAAATCAGATGAAAGACTGTCAGATGCCAGGCTGAGTGCCAGTGATGTCCACAGGGCTTTACCCAGCTAATACAGCATATTTAGTATCATACCACAAAGTCTTTTCTACTTAGACTTGTCCTTGAAAACAACTCCCTTGGGTTGTATAATTTCCCTAGTAAAAGCCCATATATACTGAGCTACAGCAATCTATTAGCAGAGATTTAAAAGAAAAATTAATCTTTTCACTATTAAACATGTTGATTACATTATGAAGTCTGTCTTGGTCTAGAAGCACATTCTTAAGCAGACCTTTGTCAAACATTTTTACTGCACACTGAATGCACATGGAGGAATCCTCTTGCAAAGAAGCACAATCACTTTGAAGAACAGCCTTTCAGAATTTCCCAATCACCAAAATGCTGGGCAGCATTACTAACAGCAGACAGCTAATACAGTAAAACAAGGACACTCAGCACTTTATGATAAAAAGGGATTCATAATCACAACAGCAGAGATATGTATAGAGAGACAAATTGCAGAGTCTTTCCCTTGGAAGAAAGCTGGCTGTGATTAGTGGAGGTGTTTGCAGGGTGAGATGGAGCACATGAGCATCATAAGATCTATTTCACTATGTATAGAACTCCTCAAGACACTCACCAGAGCAAGTCAAAAACCACAAAGTAATGCTGCTCAGGATCTACTGAGAAAACTTACCATGGTCCCCTGCAAGTGAAGGCCCTAAGTAGTTTATGTCACATAAACATCACCTCTTGGAGGTCTCAGTTTTCTCCAGAGACTGGGTACTTGCTGTGTTTTTCCACCCTGCCATGACACATCTGTATTCATCGTGTTCACTTTCCTGCCATTGTGAAAGAGCTGGTGTTTGGATGCTGTCCTGACTGTCCCTGCAGATGTTTTGCTGTGCTTGTTGCAGGAGGCTGTGCTTTGGGCATGGCACTGCACCCTGGCTAGTGGGGCACCCCAGAGTGCCTGGGGCTGGGATGGCTGATGGCACAAAGGGCCGAATTTAGGGCACAGACAAGTCACTTCAGAGCTCAGTCCCACCCCTCCAGCCCAGCAAACACCTCTACATGCGTGTACTTCCTCCAAAATGAATGAACTGCAATACGTGTGGGAAACAGAATCAGAGCACAACCTCAGAGGCATCACCAGGGAGTGCAGAACACACAGTAAAACCCAAGTTTAAACAGTAATAATTAAATGCTGGTTCTGTCTCCTCACAGATGTATTATATGAACGTGACATCTTTTTATTCCATTGCATACAAGCTCTCCCACACACTGTTCAAGAGTAATTGTATCTCATATATCCAATACATCTCTGTCTAAATGCATTTAATGATCATACCATTTCCCTTTCTGTTAGAAGTGCTTCTTACAGTTGTTGCAAGGTAAGTGTGATTTCTAGAGACAGCCTTGTCTCTCTTCCATTTTACCTGTCTGTCATGTAGACTTGACAGCTGTGTCGGATAAGTCACATTTGCACTATTGCAGTTGTTGATTTTCTTATTTAAATTTACAATACTAGAGGCCAAAAGTCACAATGGATCCTGGCTTCCCATAACTGCTTGTCTTCCAGGGATGAAGCAGAGCTTTGTTATTTTATGGTTGCTTACTCTGAAGAGCTACTGGTTGTCAGAAGGGGATAGGGGGCAAGTTCAGATGTACCTCATGGCAGGGAAATCAATGTCATGACACTCATCCACATCCATATCCCTCTGCTTTGCCCTTGTGAAGTCCTTTGAGGATTAACCGAGTTCTATCCGGAGCTTACAGTGTCAAATCCAGGCTCTGCCTCAGCTGAAGAGGAAGTGGAAAGTAAACATTTGAAAGAGGCAATGAGAGAGGTTGGCTTGCTCCGGTCCTGGGACACTCTACTCCAGGACCCCACTGTTTTCAATAAACAAATCTCAATTTTTACCCATTTTTATTATTATTTTTTCTTTCCCATTTTGGTTCTAATGAAACCTGACAAACAGGAAGGAGCATCCTCTCTCAGACCTCACTGGATGCTCTGCCACAACCACAGCAGTGGGATGACCACTGCACCCAAACCAGAGGATATGGGATAGTGAAGACAGCAGCTTGGGCTCCTTCTGTAGATGTGTATCTGGTAAGACAAAGCCATAGGAGACTCAAAACCCTTCCTGGCAGAGCCTGTGGGCCACAGGAACGAGCCCCTCTGTTGGACCTGGCTGGATCCTGCAGCAGCCAGATGGGAAGGGAGCACATCCAGGACCTTGTGGAATGGAGCAGCCCTTCCCAACAGCAGTCATTTTCCTCCATGGGAAGGAGATTTCACATGAGATCAGCCAGGCTGCCAGCTTGGACCAAAGGCTTCCAGACCACCTCAATCCCTACGCTTCAGGTTTCCTGCATTCCTGCCAGGACTGCTCAGAATATCCAAAAGGCCTCATTTTCACAGGGAAACAGGAGCAGATCATTGGCTCCTGGCACCTGCCCTTCAGCCAGGACAAGGGGAGGTGCTGTGAAGGGAAGCTGAGTTGTGGCAGTGAGCTGAGAGTGGCAAGGTGATATTCCTGCTCAGAATCCAGCAGGAACTGCCAGACCTCTTGTGCTGAGTGGGTGCCAGCACGAGACTCAGGCCATGTTGACTCCTTAGGGAGAACATGCTGTACCAAACATTTCTTATTGTATATCTTACACAAACAAAACATTTAGCTCACCACCCAGCACTAGCTCATAGTAAAAAAAGCCAGTGGCTTTCTCTGCTGAGTACATTGAGTTGTGTAGTCAAGTCAGCTCAGGGGCACACACAGGATGCTCAAAGTGGTCGGAGCAATCAGTTAAGCTGAGAGCAACAAACTAGAGCTAAAAAAGGAAGCCACAAACAGGTTTTGCTGAGCAAATACATCAGAGACAGACTGACCCATGTAGGAAGCCATCCCTTCCATCTCTCTTTGGGGAAAGACTGTCTGACAGGTCCACAAGTGCCCCAGGACATTTTCTTCTCCAAACCCTTCAGAATTTCCATATGGTACATCACAAAACACCCCTTCCACTGACACTGCTACACCACAGCAGAGCCAAAATCCAGTAATTGCTCATAAATTCATCTTTCTGCACTTGCAGAGTGGGCAACCCCAAGTGACCACACACTCTCCCAAAGTCCCTGCCAAAACTGTGAATGGCTCTAGTGTCCCAAAGTCCAGGTGGGTGCTGTGGCATGGCAGGGCTGACCTGAGCAGGTCCCAGGCTTACACACCCCACAAAAGAGCTGCAGGACTCCTGCCTTGGAGAAGGGTCTGCATTTTTTAGGAAACCCTAAGGCAACACAAGGCTTGGAAAGGACCTTGCAAATATTGGGGTCTGACTGACAGAGGTTGCAGCCCTGCAGAACTATCAGAATAATTTTCAAATATCAGCAGAATTTCCTCTTGAAACGAAAAAAGAAGCTTCTAAATTGCAAGGGAAAAAAAACAGCTTAAATTTCCATCTGCATTCTTTTGCTAAAAATCCCGAAAAAATAAACACAATATGCGGAAACTGTGAAACCCCTCCCACATTCACATTTTCTTTTAAAAGCCCCTCAAAAATCTCATGAGAACTTGAGTATGATGGAAGAAATTCTTACAGCTTAACATTAATCAGTTTGCTCTAAAAATAAAGCAAAATCCTTGATACAGCACCTCCCCTGTTTCACCCCTCTCGAGAGAGAATTTTTGGGATGTTTGTTTAACCACACTGCTCAAATTCATGACCTATTAGAGGTACAAGGCAGATCTAGCAAACAAAAATGCCACACTGGGGTCACTAAGTTTGTCACTCTTGCAGAATATGACCTTCAGGGTAGACCTCTTTTGAAACTGCATTTTGAAAGACAGAATTTTCCTCCCCTCTCAGTTCACCTCACATTTAATACTCTTTTTTTGTTTTCCTGTTTATAGGAAAGTGGCACTGGGTCCAGCTGCCTCAGGCACTGCAAGTGGTTATCAATCCCTGCCCTCCAGCAGCCAACCATGAGTTTGTCCTACAACAGTAGGAGAAGCTGCATTGCTGCTCTCTCCTTGGGAAAGCTTTATTCTCATTTTCTCCAGCCTCTCATGGCTGTAAATGCAACTGGGTTTCAGATTCCTGTAGTATTTCCCCATCAGCATAAGTCTGAACACCAGGCAAAAGGCACAATTTTGTTAATTTTGTTAAACACTGTTGTTTTTCAGCAAGTCCAACCTGGCATGCAGAGAACGTGCAGCCTGTGCCTCCTCTCAGGACAGGTACAGCTGCAGCACAGGGGTCAGATGGTGCAGGTTAATTTTTCATTTGAGACTCCAAAGACCTCAATTAACGTCCCACTTGTGTTCATTACTGACCTGTATTGCAGCAAAGGTACAAAGCTTCCACAACCTCTCATTATCCCTCTGAGTTGGTTGCCTTGAACACCTGGTGATTTTCTAAGTGTGCTGGTTTGTTTTGCTGTAGCACAACTGCGTTGCTGTCCTCATTGCTAAGCAATTAACAGTTTGTCCTTCCAGAAATATCCAACACCCCAGACGCTGTTAGCTCCTCGGAACATTTTCAACAAAAACATTCCAGGGGAGCTGCACTAGAGGCTCTGCCACTTTCAGGGATAAGCATCTCTCCAGCCACATACCCCACTACAGAACAGCAGAGCAGGACAGGGAGAGGGGGTTACTGATGGTCAGGCCCTGCTCTGCCGAGTTCTGCACAAACTATCATCTCACATCACTCTGACACTTTTCTTGTATAATCCAGTGAAGAAACTTACCCCTGCCCTAGCAGAGAAGTGAACCTGCACCAGGTTCCTGTGACTTCCAGCCAGCTGGGACTTCCAGGGAGGTCAGCTTGACCCCCAGACCAGAACTGTGCATGCAAGCCTCAAGAGTAACTCATCAGAGACAATTCCCTGAAACTAATGATCTTTTGGTCACTCACCCTGGGGAAAACCTGCAGGCAATGGTAAAAGGTGCTTCCAGATCCCTCTTTTAGACTGAGCCTATCAAAGGGTCCAAGAGGATCAGTATCTCTCCAGCAAAATAAAATTTCAAATAAACATCAAAAGCAACCTCAAAATAGAATCAGTATTTCCCAAATACTTTTTTTCTTATTCATTCTTTTAGTTAAAATGAATAAACTCACACCATGGTTTTCCTTCTGGGTGACAAGACAGAGTCATTCAGGATTTCTGTATGGAGTACTCCAATTTTACATTAGTAATTGACATTTAAAATGCAAAAAGTCCATACAATCAGCAAGTCCTTGCCATGAAGGCTGCTGCACAGTGTGTAGGGCTCAGCATGCCCACGTAGCAGTGAGACACTGCATGTTCACTTCCTGCAGCATTTTTGTCACAAGTGACCACACTGAATCAAAGAAAGGCCTATGGACATGTTACCTGCTATGAGAAAGGTATAAAACGTGCACTTTGTGGTTTTACTTTCCCAGAAGAATGCTCTCCCACCTTCAGCAGTCTGCAGAACCCTGTCTCCACACATTCTCAGGATCCCAGGCTGAAGCAAGCTGGAATTATATTTGATGCATTTTACATACATCTCTAACCATTTATTTAGAAAAATGAAAATATACAAAATATATGTCAAAATATTTTCTTACAGGTAGGTACAGAAGTATCTGCACTGCTTTATTTACACATTCTCTAGTGAGAATCTCTTTTAGAAAATCAGTTTAGGGTATAATACTCAGCACCTATGCAATTGTAGCTATGGTGTAATGGTCCTTCAGTATATTTAGACTTCTTGTGTTACACATAACACGTGCCTGATCTCAGCCATACAAAAAGCTGATATTCAAAATGCCATCAATATAGTTATTTGTCAGAACCTTCACTCTGTGTAAAACTTGAGTTCTCATTGTGAAAAGGAAAGAGGAATAAATCCCCACGTAACAAAAAAATCAGATCCTCCTTCAAACAGCTGGTGAATGAATGGGCACAGAACAAAGGGAAGAGGAGAGAGGAATGTCACCACTGTGGGGACATCCAGCTGCACTGACATCATGCCCCAGTGCCTACAGGAAAGACTCAGGTTGCCCTTCCTTGCCCGTGGGGGTTTCAGGGTCTCGGACGCAGCTGCCCCTCCTGGCAGAGGAGCTCTGCCGGTGGCTGCTGAGCTGGTGAACTCTCCTCTTGAACAGGCGGTGCAGCTTCTCCTGGAACTGGTGGCCAATGAAGCAGTAGAGCAGGGGGTTGGTGCAGCTGTTGGCAAAGGCCATGCAGATGCTGAAGGGCAGCGCCGTGTCGATGACCCCCAGCACCTCGCAGCTGCTGATGACGCCCAGGTGAGCCAAAGCATCCAGAAACGTTAAAACGTGGAACGGCAGCCAGGAAATCAGGAAGGCCATGACAACAGCAGCCACCAGCTTTAGGACTTTGTCCCTCTTCTGCCTGCTTTTCCCAAACTCCTGTGCTTTAAGCAAGTGCCTCCTGATGCAGACGTAGCAGGTGGTGATCACTGCCAGGGGGATGAAGAAGCCGAGGGTGTTTTTCAGGAATGTGGTGGCCACGGACCATTTCGCGTAGTTCTCATAAGGAAAGGCCATAATGCAAGCGTTGACCTCCAAGCTTTCAACGTAGTAAGTGTCTCGGAAATAAAAAGTTGGGAGAGAGGACAAACAGGCCAGGCCCCAGACAACCAGTGCTACAAAATAGGCTTGGTGTGGAGTTCTCCTCTGGGAGTGAATGGGGTGGGCAATGGCGTGGTACCGGTCCACGCTCATGCACGTAATGAAAAAAATACTTGCAAACATATTCAGACACAGGACAGAGCTGGAGACCTTGCACATGAGAGAGCCGAAGAGCCAGTTGTATCCCTGAGCGTAGTAGGTGGCCCAGAAGGGGAGGGTGGCCAGGCACAGCAGGTCTGCCATGGCCAGGTTGAAAATGTAGATATCAGCAACTGTCCTGGGGCCAGTGTGACGACAGAGCACCGCAACCACCACGCTGTTGCCAACCAAGCCAAGAACAAAAACCGCAGAGAAGAGGGCTGGGATTAGTGAAAACTGATAATCTGAAGAGGTAAGGGGGCAGGGAGGGGATGAGTGCGACACAGCTGATGAGTTTGTCAGTGCTGTAGACAGGACTTGGAGACTTTCCCTGGTGGTGACAAGCAGGGAGTAGTTGCTCTGCATGTTGGTGCTGGTGGAGAGGGAGTTTCTTCAGGAAATTCATGGGCTGGCAGCACTTTCCTATCACATCACTCACCCACAGATCAGAAACCGTGTGTCAGACATGCACTGCAGCTGTCTTAGCTCTGAAATCACAGACACAATAAAATAGAAACCATTTGAAGTTACCTCAGTAAGCTGAGTGCTGAAATACCAGGCAGCCCTGCTGAACTCCTTACCTCCATCCCACTGACAGAACACAATTAGCTCTAGGGAGGTCACAGCACTTTTTAATTAGCCTGGCAGAGAAGAGAGCAGCTGGGGTTTATCTGTGATTACAGATGGTGCTTTCTGTGGCCAGCAGAGCAGAAGGATTATGGACTCAGGAGCTGGAGACACTTTGGGAATTTCTGTGACCCAAAGGCCACGCTAAAGCTCCTCATGATCCTTTTCTCAGTTTTCTCATGCTATTTCCAGAACTTTGAGTAGTTAAAATAATATAAAAAGGCAACAGTCAACAGTGGAGATCAGGTATGTCCCACCTGAGGGTCTCCTGGGACTCCACAGGCATGAAAGCGGCCTTTTAACAGGACTATAAAAAAGCAAGCTGTGGAGGTTTTTGGGTTTTTTTTTTCAGTTCACAAGGCTAGACACAAAGACACTGAAGGGTCTTTGCAAAATGTCACTCACTGTCAGTGTCCTTCTGAAACATTTCTGCATCTCCTTCCCTCATGACAGCTTTAATCAGAACAATAAAAGAGATAATTTCAATGTAGACACAAGCAATGAACTCAGTCCTTGCAGGCACTGAATTTAACAGTACCATGTGCCATTCATTTAGAAATATCAGGACTGGATTTTGGTAGGGGAAAATGCAGCTATAAAACAGCTAAAATAAGAGAGTTAATTGATAGGTCTGTCTTTGTTGCATTTCAACAGAGTCTGTCTGCACTCTGAGCATGACATTTTGCAAACTTTAAGACTTTCTAAGTCAATAAAGAAGATATTTTATTTTACAACTAGAAAGAGGCAATTAATTTTTAATTAAGTTTTTGTGGAACCAGTCAGGCATTTAAGAATTCTCAAGGAGCCCTAAAAATAACAGAAATTTTCACCAAGACAACAGATCTGGGTATTGATCTCTCATTTAACAGAAGGCAACTGATCATTTCAAACATATTTTTCTGTATCAACAGTTTAATGTACAGCAGCTTATCATTTGCTCAATGCAAAATATGCAATATACTACTTTGGATATACTGACAAAAATTTAATTTTAAATATATTGTCTCAAAAATGAAAATTCAGCAGGAGAATTTCTGCAGGGTGCCGGTATTTAAAGACACAAATAGTTGATCATAAATCCATGTTCGGTATTCAAACAGGTCCTAAACCCAATGAAAGCTTTTTTGTTTGGGAGCACAAATATTCAGAGAGGGTCTGGAGTCCCATTTCACCCTTAACTCTAATGTCCTGAGCCCTTCACTTTAACATGCTGAAATCTCAGAACCAGTCACAAAGCATTACAAACCTCAGTGACTCCTAGCAGAGGGACCACCCCATCACTACTCGTGCTGCACTACAGAGAACGAGGTTTCATTGACAAACACTCCTCCCCTCTGGCCCTGAGCAAGTGGTGCCTTAGCATCTGCTCTGAGCTGCTCTCTCCTCCTCTTCCTGCAGGCACAAGCCATCCCAGCCCAGATTGAACCAAATCAATGGAAATTATGTTCTGACAGCAGATAGCAAACCTACCTCTCAAGCCCCACACTGGTCTGGATGTGGGTCTGGGATTCCGCGCTCCTTTTTCCCGTTTTCCTTCTGGTGAGTGCCGTCGCCAGCGGTCTGCTCTCTCATATCTTCCCTTTTCCCGCTGGGAGGCTTTAACCTACATAACTCCAGAACTGAAATATGAATGCCTGCCAGCTTCTTTTCCTTTTGGAAGCAAAAGAGTTTGAGAACCCCCCTTTCCAAGGCCACGTGAGCACGCGCAGTAAATCAGGAGAGAGCAACAAGACAGCCAAAAAAAAAAAAGGAAAAAAAAAAAGAAGCAAGCTAGAAAAAGGAAATTCACACAAATATCCCTGTGGTTTTCTACTACAGCTCTTGGGCCAGGAGGATACACCCACACACAGCCCCTTCCTGCCCTCCACGTGCACACACAACATGTGGGAGCCCCCATGGAAGGATTTGTGCATCTTTGAGGGCAGCAGGATCCCCATGCAGTCCATGGAGCCCTAGC
The DNA here is from genome assembly GCA_013396995.1 of Dicaeum eximium. Taxonomy (NCBI): domain Eukaryota; kingdom Metazoa; phylum Chordata; class Aves; order Passeriformes; family Dicaeidae; genus Dicaeum; species Dicaeum eximium. The sequence continues at coordinate 461,037 of VWZP01003531.1, read as the reverse complement.
ACTGGCTAACACAATTTAGAATGAAATAGGCTGTTAGTCCTGGCAGAACTGACTGTAATGTGAACGCAGAGAGACAGAAAGTGGAGGAACATCACTGCACTCACAACGTGCCTGTGGAAGGGGGCTGATGCCATCTCCCAGTGAGAAAGGGAAAGCCACTGCCCTGTTCCTTGCACAGACAGGCACTTCTGGGACTGAGGAGGGCAGCAGGACAAATCCACGTGGCTGAGAGCAGGCTTGGTTCTGAGGCTGCACTGGGGTAGGACATGACCAAAAGGAGCTCGTGCCAACTCCCAATCACACAACACAGAGTTTTTACATCTGCTCCTTCCTCGCATCCCGTGCTGTGCCTGGCCCCAGCCTCCTCTCCCAGGAAGGAGCTCCAAGGGGGCTTCTGGAGGATAAGAACAGGGACAAAGGAAGCACCCATAGGCTTGAACATTTTGCCCTGATGCCTGAGTGTGATCTCTGCAGCAGCTGGGGGCAGGTGTGCTGTGCTCCCCAGCCAGGCTCGTGTGCCACACAGGGAGCAGCCACCGGAGCCCTGCAGTGGCACCTCCCTTTGCCCCTGCCAGGTGCTGCTGGCTGGCTCTCAGTCACTAGCCAGCTCTGGACCCAAGCACATCCCATCCTCTGAACACCAGCACAGCCTTGGCGTGAGGTGTATCCACCTGTGGGGGCTTGGGGACACCCCAGTGCCTGCCCTTGCTCCAGGACTGTGCAGCACACTGAAGACAACAGCTGTCACCAGCTCTGGTGACACCAGAGTGACCCAGAGGAGAGATGGAACAGGGCAAACAGCCTTTTAACAGCATCTTCAGGGGAACCAAGGGCTGAGCAGGCTGTGGAGAACAGTCTCACCAGTTTCACCATAGTGTTGAAAAAGCTTCTCAGCAAACTCATACACATCCATCCCCTGGAGGTGAGTGCTACAGTCAAGGCAGAGAGAAGAGTCCTTGGCAGCTTTTGTCTTTATCTGCCTCATAATTCAAAGTCCAGTTCTTAGCATTTTCTGTGCTAAAAGGAGTCTGAGTTATTTAAAGAAAGAGAATCCTTCTCAGCATTTCTATTTACCACAGTGCAATGATTTACTGCTTCAAGGACATGATGGCAAAGCAGTTGATGATCAAGAATGTCAGGCTGCAAGCACACAGTGCCTGTGCTTGGAGCAAACACTGGAAGAGAGAGGAAGTCATGAGTCCTGCTGCAAAGGAGCAGGGATGCACCTTTTGCCACCAATTTCCCCTGTACCTGGGGTCTGCAGGACTGCTCATCTGGCTGCAAAGTTACAAAACCTGTGAGTTTTCAAGGTTTGAGGTTTCAAGACCCGTTTGATTTTAAATTAGTAGAAGCTTGAGGCTTCTGGGGGTTGAATTTAGGGAAGGATTTTAAGTACGTCTTTTACACCAATTAAAAAAGATTTACAGTTCAAGAGGAGCAAGAAATTTGATGCAGACCCACCTACAGCCCTTAGGTTTGTCTTTCTATCCTCAAGCCTATGCAACTAAAGAGGTCAAAAGGTCACCAGAAGTGTTAAAAAAAAAAAAGAAAAAAAAGAAAAACCAAAAAACCTCAAACCACCACTGCACACAATTCAAATAGCACCTTCTGATCAACTGTACAAATAAAAAGAAAAGAATCCATGCACTCCAAGTCCTAGGTCTTGTATTTGGCAGGGAAGTGCTGCTGCTGTCAGGGATGGAATATTCCAAACAAGCAGCCTATGTGACAGTGCCAGCAGGCTGTCAGAGCCACCTCTTGAGGCTAAACCTTGCCAGCCTGCCAAAGGCTCAAAGTAATGTGAGATCCAGATGCAAACTCTATTCATGAGCTTGATTTGTTCCTTTTGGAGAAAGCAAGAGAGAAAAAAGTCTTTTATAAATGTGCTCCCCAGGATGCATAACCCAGCACAGATCACTGTGGCTGTGTTTGGTGTTGATTTACAGCTACCTGGGCCCAGGGCTGGCAGCAGGACTTGGGGATCCAGCACCAGCTGGACCAGGGCAATGATGATTTTCATCATGCCAGACCCTGGGATCAGCTCAGTTGGATGGAGCACGGTGCTAATAATGCCAAAATTGCAGGTTTGATCCCTGCATGGGCTGGAAGAGCTGGAGCTGATGATCCTTATGGGTCCCTTCCAGCTCAGAATATTCTGTGATTCTGGGGTGTGTTGTGCCAAACAGGCCTTCTGCACACGCTCTCCAAAACCATCCTGCCTGCAGCTGGGTTCCCCCAGCATTCCATAAACTTTTCTAAGCATTCCTCCTTCCTGTAGTTGTTTATTTAAGGGTTTCTTCAGGGATTCATTGCTCAGTCCTGAAAGGAAGGTTGGAGAATCTACCTCACCCTTCCCCAGCCCCAGAGCACTCCTTCAGAGAAAGCTGAGTGCTTCCAGTCCTTTCTGGGGACTCAGGGGAGGGAGCAGTGCGAGCAGTGACCTTGAAGGCTGAAGGCTGAGACAGTGAGTTCCATTCCCATCCAGCATCCATGGTTCTTGCTGGGTCAGTTCTGGTTCTTAGCACTGTCTCAGGTACCTCTGAAGCACGATCAGCTCTGGCAGCAAGTGTCTGCAAACCTGGAGTTTTGGCCAAGAGGGAGAACTGCCAGCGTTCTCAAAGGCAAGACCTTGGTCAGTGTTTCACTCTCCCTGCTGGAGCCATGACTGCACATGGAAGAACTAAGCAGGTCTGGGGAAAGTGCTGCTTTTTCACTTCCCAGCAGCACAGCAGTGACCACAAGGGCTGCTCAGACAGGGCCCATCAGATACTGAGAGTATCTTGTCCCATTGAATAGACCTTCTATGCTGGAAGAGGTCAGTTTTGGAGCAGTTCAGTGAGTGTGGCAGAGGCATTTGGGAGGGAAGAGGGATGCCCTTTCCACCTTCAGCATGCAGAAAACTTATCCAAAGCATTTATTTTATGAGAGATGTTTGTGTCCAGCCAACAGCACTGCCAAGATTGAGGTCATCCTCCATGACATTGTTTGTTCCAATTATTGGCTGTAAGCATTTTACAAGCTACTAAAAGTAGTAAAGAAAACAAGCAGATAAGTGATTTTGAAAACAAACTGCCCTCGTTGCTATTAAAGGCAGGAAGTGTACACACACCCTGGCACTGCTGCCGGTCCTTGGGGCACGCCTGCTCTTGCTGAAGGCAGCAGGACTTGGTCAAAACTCCATCCCTGAGTGCTGCACAGCTCCCAGCCATGCCCCCAACACAGATAAACCACCAGACTCCAGGGCTTGCCAAAAACAGGCACAGAGCCTTAATGGCCACAGCAGCATCAGTGGCAAAGTCCAGCATTTCAGCAGCTGAGGGCACAACAGGAACCCACAGTCAGCGTCCATAATTTATCATCACAGGGAGCTTTCTCCTGCTCACTTCTCTCAAACCAGTTGCTGTGATGAGCAGCAGAAGTCACTGGTGCCCACAGCTTGTGGGAGAGTTCCCTCCTGTCTAACTTCTGCTTTATTTGTACTGATATATTTGTATATAGCCTGGCATTCAAAGGATGTGGCAGAATGCTTCACATTTCTCTTTAGGGTCTCAAGGTGATATTTAGGAAGAGTTAGGGCTCTGTAGGAAGTTTTATAGAGTTACAGAGCACCCAAAGTGTCTCTTTCCAAAGATCTTTTAAAAATAAAAATCCTCCTCCCTTTGCTATTTTGAACCACTGCAAACAGCTTTCCCACTTTTTAAGTGTTTTTACTAGAAATTTCTCTTCTGTTCCAAGAATACTGACATACACACGAAAGAGAGTTCACCAGCAAGATAAAGCTTTGTGGGTGTGAGATTATTCCTGACATTTGCATATTCCACCTTATTTAATCAATCTTTTAACCAACAAAGCTATTACGTGATTCTACTCATTTCATCTTTTCCCAACAAAAATATTAAAGAAAGTAAACCTTGCTCTTTTTACTAGACCACCAAGGCCATCCCAAAGTAGATGTTTTGACTGCTGCCTCGATATTCTAAAGAAAATTAGAATCTCCTTAAAATCTACAGTACTAGGCAAGACTCTTGACATCAGCTACAAACAATTTCTGAAAGGGATGTGCTGGGCTATAAATCCCAGATGACAGATAAGTCAGTGACTGAAAAAAAGACAAAAACACAGCCATGGCCATGTGGTGGGTGGAATACATTTTAACAGAAGACCTACAGTGGTTCAGCTTTTCCATCAAAGCTGGGTGGATGAGCCACCTCAGCCAAAACACATGATGCACTCCAGAAACCCTCCAAGCAGATGGAAGGAGACAATCACAATCCCTGCACGTGGAGCACAAAGAGCAGAGCCTGGAAAAGAACCCAAGAGCAGGATGCTAATATTTGGACGGCCCATAAAGGGAAAGTTTGTTAAAAGGTAAGTAGAGGAAAATCTCATGTGTCAGTTCTTCTCAAGGAGCACGTCCTTACCTTGTCTCTGCAGCACTTGGTGTGGCAGTGACTGCAGCAGAGATGCTCAGGGAGCTGCAGCAATGCTGAGCCCTTCTTGCACAGGAGCACTGGGCACTGCAGCACTCACAGGACATTCCTGTGGCCCCTCTCTTGGACCAGCACTCAGCCCCCAGCAGAGGCTGGGCTCTCCACAGTGCTGAATGGTGACACTCAGCACCACTGAATGCCACACAGTGCCACTGCACTGCTTCCGCCCCAGGGCCAGCTGCAACCAGAGCTGCCATCAGTGAGTTTGGGCAGCCACAGCCAAAATCCTGGCCAGGCAGCTGCCACCCCACCTCCATCCTTTGTGGAATCTTTACAGGGAGAAACTGGAATTGCCAAACCTGTGACAAAGTGTAAAATCTGATCACCTTGATACTTATGGGTTTCCTTGGCCCTATAAGCTCTAAAGCAAGGAAACATTCTGCAGCTGCATGGTCCTGTTCCACCACTGTTTTAGTCCAGTTAAGCAACATCTGGCATCAATGAGCTCCAAGAGCTGCATGCTTTTGGTCTGAAAATTTCCAGTATGAAATCAAGGAGAGTTACAGAGAGCACTGGGCTTAACTAAGAGGTAGAACATGGTAACACTGCTGGAATTACAACCAGAATTACAGCCAGAAGTAAAGCCTGTGTAGAATAAAAGGGACACCAGAGCAAGAGATCCATCTTTTTCAGCCTTAGCTACCAACTTCAGCTAAAGGCAAGAGCATTCCCAAGCACACAGTGCAGCTCACTTGTCCTGCACAGACATCAGCAGAAACATGAATCCTTCACAGGGTTGCACTGACAAAGTCATGGAATGATGGAAGATCCGAGCTGTGCTGCAACAGGAGGCAAGAGAAGCCACGGAGATCCCAGCAGCAGGACACCCCTCCAAGGTGATGTCCTCGAAGGAGCAGTCCCAGCTGACCCAGGAACACAGAAAACAAAGATTCACCCACCAAAACCTTTGGCCTGACCCCAGACACGATCAGCTGGATGGGGTGAGCAGTGCACATTTCCACCTTCCTCGGGGCTCCCAGGACCAGCCCCTGGGCACGATGCCAGCGCTGCTGCTCTTGGTGGAAACCAGATTTTGGCCCTCAGTAACACTGCACCAAAGCCTGTCTAACTAAATAAATGATGTTGTTTACAGCTGGAAGATGGTCTCCATTACACAACATGATCATCCTGGCCAAGCTTCCAGGGAGAAGCTGTTCTTCAGGGGATTGTTGCTTGAAAAAATGAAGAAGAAAACAGGACTAGCTGAAGCCAACATAGCGATTTAACAGCACAGGAAACATAATCTGAGAAAACAACAGAGCTGCAAACTTGTCCAGGTCACACTTACTGTTGGGCATATTATATATTTGGGGGTTTAGCCACTGTCTGGACAGAGCTGGCAGAACAGGGGACAGAAAGAAAACTCAACCTGTAAAACATGAAAAAAAGAAAAAGCTGAGACAGACCAAGAAATTAGGAGCAAGGAAATGCACTGGAAGGCAGGGGGCTGACAAAGGTGCTTCAAGCACATCAGAACACATGAGAACTCCAGCAGAGAGAAGTGGAAAAGAAAAATTTAGAGTGACAAAAAACAAGAGCAGCAATGGTGTCACTGGCTGCCCTAATGACACATCAGCTGCCAGCCCTGGGTCTGGTCCTCCTGCAGAATGATCAGTCTGGAGATTGCTGATCCCTGGCTGTTGAGTTCATCAATCAGGCCCCCAAATGCCCCTTCCCTCTGCACTGTGGATATAGGATAAAAAACCAGGGCAGGGGCAGGGACACAGATTTTTAAGGACCCAAGTCCAGCTCCAGTTGCTCAGTGGCATCTTCAGACCTGCTGGAGACAAGCAGTGCCCCAGGAAGGACAACATGGGGTGCTCCATGTTTCAACCACAGGGTTCATTTTTCACCACTCACAGATGGCTCAGGGTTATCCCAAGAAGAGGCACTGCCAGGACACGGCACTCCCTGTGCTTTCCCAGCTGTCAGAGAATGTGAGGCTTGCACAGCTCCTGGCAGTCTCCCATTTCACTGCAGGGGAGTCCCAGCCAACACCAAGGCTGTGCTCAGGGCTTAGTCACAGCTGCATTTCCCTGAGCCTGGGGCATCTGTCAGTGTCTGCAGCCTCTGCCAGGGTGAGAGCCCTCACCTCACACCTGGATGGCAGAGCCACCTTCCACTGCCTTTGCTGAAGCTCTAGATGGAGAAAATCCCAAAAATTCCTCCCAGAACAGGTTTTTTTGAGCCAGCTCCCAAGCAGAATGGTGATAACCCATGAGCAGGAGCTTCTCCCAGACAGCTGCCAAGGGAAGTCTGTTACCTGTTGCTGTTTGCAGGAGGTGGGAAAAGCCACTATCAGGGCTGAGAAGTCTCCCTGCCTCTGAGGGCAGCACTTAATCAGCTTTGACGTGCCTAAACACTTAATCCCCACGAGGCTGGAGCAGGAAGAACCAGCTGATTTATTTTCACTGTGCACAGTCCAAGCGACCCTGCCATGCCCACGGTTCACCTGCCCAGAAGGTACATGCTCTTTTTCTTGCCTCCTTCTCTACTGTCCATCAGGTATTAGATGCTGTGGCTGATGTGTGGCTGGTCATGTTCTTTCTCGTTATATTTATATTTATTTGTGCAGCAAAGGCTGGGCTGAGTCTGAATGTCTCCAATTCATGCCCAAGCATGTGCAAATGTACACCTGAAGAGACCATCCTCTGCAACAGAGCTGGACTGAAAACCCTCCCTGGAGAAATAGCAGCATCCACCATCTCTCTAAACCTCTCCAACAATTATTTGCGGATTCTCAACACCAACACCTTCAGAAACCTGACCTTCCTTCACAGCCTCTGGCTAGATGGGAACAATCTGACTTTCCTGACCCCAGGAACTTTCCATGCTCTCAGCAGGCTGCAAGAGCTGCACCTCAGCAGGAACTCACGCCTCACCTACCTGCACGCAAACACTTTCAGAGGGCTATTAAACCTCATCAGCCTGGATTTGTCCCACTGCAATATCTTCGAAATCCACCCACTTCTATTTTCACACTTGCCTTCTTTAGAGAGGCTTGATTTAGCCTCCAATAACATGCGGTACGTGCCACAAGCCTTCAGGAACCTCTCCAGCCTCACGAGGCTGTCCCTGGAGGGCAATCACATAGAAGCCATCGGCAGAGATTCCCTGAAGGACCTGGAAACCCTGTACGATCTGAATCTCAGGAAGAATCGGATATGGATCATTCAAAACGGAGCTTTTGCAAAGCTTCTCAGCCTGGGCGTGTTAAATTTAGGACACAACTTCCTCACTGATTTGCCTAATCAGCTTTTTGAAGGACTGATCCAGCTCAAGACCATGCACCTTGAAGCCAATAGAATCACTGCTGTCGACTGCACCTTCAGACAGCTGCTCAACTTGAGAAACTTGTACTTGAACAACAACCAGATCTCCTCCATCTCAGACTCTGCTTTTTTATACCTCAACAAGCTGCACTTCCTTCACCTGAGCAAAAACAACCTCAGCTCCCTGCCCGCACGCCTGTTCGCCGAGCTGCCCAAGCTGAAGTTCGTGTTCCTGTCCCACAACCCCTGGAGCTGTGACTGCAGCCTGCGGTGGCTCTGGCGCCGGACGGCCGCGCGCAGGGCGGTCATCGAGGGGCTGGACTGTCCCTTCCTGCGCCCTGCCAACGCCACAGCCCCCGAGGAGCCGCGCCCCGGGGACCTGGGGGACTGCACCGTGCCTCTGGAGCTGGCCAGCGAGGACAAGTGCAGGGTGGCCAGCACCAGCGTGGCTCCCAGGCCCCCCGCTCTGCCCGGCCAGCTCATCCTGCTGGCGCTCGCCTGCCACACCTGGTACAATGAGAGGGGATGGGGCACCGTGGTGGCCACGTTTTAATGGTGTTTCAGTTATAGAGTGGAGGCTACCTACCTGTTTTCTTGAAATTTGTTTATGAACAATGGGTTTTCATGGCAGGTGGATTTTATATGGAAATAAAGGGATTTTATTATATAGGAATCAATTATTTCATTAATGGGCAATACTCTAATCTGAAATGCTAACATCAATACTCAGTGCAAATGCTCACATTGGCAAGTTCAGGGCTGGGGCTTGTGCTGGTGATGTAGGACTGGGAAGCATGTTCCCCTCTGTCCTTCCCATTTCCCAACTGACTACAGCCAGGTGTGACCTCCCTGGGAGGGGCTGCCGTCCTGTGCCCAGCCCATATTGGGCATATTGTGAGTATTGCTGAAATAGGAATAAATGCATGTGCTGCAGGACACCTGGAGTCCTTAGAAAAGGCCCAGTCCATCAGCATTGCTGTGAGCATGTGGTGCCTCCCCACAGCAGGCACATGGGGATCTCTGCTGTTAGAATGTAAGACAGTACTAGAGGTGTGGGCAAAAACACCATGTAAAACATTCTATCACTCAGCTGCTCCCCACAGCACCGAGCCTCAGCTAACGTGGCTCTGCAGTTACCCCTGCAGAGGTAATTTGTCTCAGGGATGGTCTGTACCAGTTGTGTCTCCCTGCATGCCATCAAGGAGCTCTGTCACAGCACAGTTCCAGTGCCATATCCCCAGTCTGCCTCCCTTCAGCTGCTGGGAGGCACAGATCAGCCTTCTCCGTCCTCCCAAATGGAATTTTCCGTTTGTGCAGGTATATTAAAAACCCTTATCCAATGTTTGCTGGGTGCTTGCAGAAGGAAGCAAAGGAATGTGTGCCGGACACGTCACGTTTGTCCCTGTCCTTAGAGGAATTATCCCAAGCTGATAAGAGGTAAGAGAGAAATAATAAACCCTTGTTTAGGGCTGAAAACACACAAACCAGCACAATTTGACACGGGAAACCTGCTATGGAGTGCAGAGCAAGACCAACCTTTGCTGTTACACCAGGGAAGGGACAAAGTGGGGTTTTACAACTAAACCACACATGCTGCACCCTCTTTATATTTGTGATCAGGTTTGTACAAAGTATTTTATGGTCAATACAATAAATTTTTGCTTACATTGTTTGTGCTGTTTCGCCATCCTCACTTTCCTCAGCTTCACATACTTTGAGAAATTGTGGAAAAAAACTCCAGCTGGTTTCTTGCTTTTGCATTACTCTATCAAGCTGCAATAAAAAAAAGCAGAAGAAAAAAGCAAGCAAAGCCCACCTCAGCATTTTTTTAAGTTCCTAAAAGATTAGATTTTTTCCATTGAATAATACAAATTGGTGAAAAATGTATATGGACAAGAACCTTGCCTTCTCTGAACACTTTGAGAAAATATTCCTTCCAATTTTACACCACCATCTCATTAAACAGGAGCACAACTAAATTGCTTCCTCTGTGCTATGATAAAAAGTCGTAGAAATATTTAACAAGTTATACACAGTATGCTCAGGGAGAACATGTGGCTACATTTTTAATCCACAAAAAATGAAACTTGCAAGGAATACAAGAAGACAGAAAACACAGGCCCTGAGGAGGCAGTCTGGGCTTGCAAAGACATTTGAAGGAGGACCTTAAGATGAAGGGTAAGGACAACATGCACCCAACAAGGGCAGCAGCAAGTCCAAGTGTTTAAAAAAAATTCAATATGAACAAGGAGTTGCAGGAAGAAGGAAATCTGCTAAGGTTTCCATCTCCTGTTGAAAATTTTAGGTGCGTTTGACAAAACAAATTATTTGAAAATCTGCTTGTTAAAAGTGTTTATTGGACAGAAAGCACTGGGTTTGTCCTGATTGCCCTGCACTGTACCTTCAGTGTGAGAGATCTGCTTTGCTTGGACCCCAAACTTTTCTTTCTCAAATACATCCAGCACAAGGAGATGCTTTCCCATTCTGTAACTGCCAAAGTACCCATTTCTCCCCCTTTAACCTGGTACCAGGAGGCAAAAGAGACAAGACAGGACAGATGCACGTGGCCACTTCCAAAGTCCAAGAATTTTGACCTTAATTACACTACACCACACCCCCAGCCAGAGCCATAAATCACCATAAATCAGAACACTTTCAGTGGGATGGCTGTGACTCTCCTTACAGTATATTGCTCCATCTTGAGTGAAAAAATGCAATTTTCTGTGGGAAGCTTTGTTAACATACTTTCCTTGTGAAAAAACTGTACCAGTGGAAAGTTCCCACCAGCTCTGCACAAGGCTTTATGCAGGGAATCACTGGGGTGGTTTGCTGACCCTCCACACTCAGAGCAGGGAGCACTCCCAGTAGCCCACGCCCTCACCCCTGCAGATGGCTCCTGCTCATCTCCCCCCAGGTGCTCCAGCCCCTCTTCAGCCCCATGTCAAACTCCTCCTTTTCACCTGCCCTTCTTTCATCTCCTAAACACAGAAAAATTAAGTCCCTTTCACTCAATTAGCCCTCATACAAATGTTAACCTCTGAAGCCCCCAAGGCACAACAACACAGAAGCTGCTGCTTCAAACAAACTTCGTTTTTAAGGGACCTTTCCCTGCTGTGCTCCCAGCAACACCAACCCCAACAGGCTCTGAAGGACCAGTACCCAGTATCAGATTCACATCAGGCCATTAAAGATGAAGAAAGATTGTGTGGCACTGCAGCCCAGAAGCACCAGTTGCAGCTGAAGAGAGGCTGCCATGCTAGGTCACTGCAAATAAGGAGAGAAGCATGTATTTAAATGTTTTTATTTCAATTAATGCTTTGCCACCATATTACATCACTTTGAATAGCTTGGAATAGCAATATGATCTCAAAATATAGCAAACAGCTTGCCAAAGCAAGAGAATATTAAATCCTATGGATACAGCATCTTCCTTCTTTGGCGACAATGCTTCCTTCCATTTATCTCTAAAAATAATTTTATATTCCAGCACATTTGCTGTTCACTTTATTGAACCCTGCTGTTTATACCATTTGCCTCTTCCTTGCACAAAACCTCTCCACAATGTAGTATGGTTTTGTATCTAACAGCATTTTAAATAAAAAAGTTATAGTTTTCATGCAGATTTTTGTAAAAATTATTTTCTAGGTGCACAGAACTGAACCAAGATGCATACAAAAATGCATTCACTTCCATTCTCAGGTTTAACCGTGCCACCAGCAACATGATCATATGTTACTGCAAGAGGTCCAAGGATGGTGGTATTATCATATGTAGCATAACCTTAAAAAACAAACAAACCAACCAAAAAACCCCTTTTTATAAGCAGCAAGAGAAAAAACTGCCATGCTTTATTTGTAAAGTAATCAAAATAGTTAGATGTACAAAAAAGCACCATGTACAAAGAATACCAGAGGAAGTACATCTTCCTAATTACACATTTCTCATTTAGCACTGCGAGCTGGCCTGCAGGTCCCAACTTGTAATGTGGATTTATTTGCAAAATTAAGGATGTGGTCAAACCTAAAATATGCTTGGACTGTATGACAGAAATTAAAGTGGACTGCAGATAGAAATTAGATTTGTTTCCATTACAACTCATACCAACCACCTTATAGCCCTCAAGGGTATGAAACCACACATCAAGTATCTGAGAAATAATGGAGTGAAAACAGCTCCAGAGCAATATTGCAAGATGCAGGTCTGCTATGAATGCATTTCTGTGAGCTCTTGATAAGTTAAACTTTCCTTTGGGAAAAGAGCACGTCTGTTGGTTAAAACTCCTCCCCCTGAGAATTTTGATAAACTTGTCTTGCAAAGCAAAACAAAGTCCTTTGAACTTCAACAGTTCCAAGGCCAACAGCATTTCAACGTGGTCACAGACGATCTGCTACTCATGCACCCAGGGTGGCAGGTTGGGTTTTTGTTGCATTTTGGTTTTTTATTTCCTTTACGTGGATCATCCCTTTTATACTCGCTTCATTCCTCTGCCCATCAAGCAGGCAAACACGGTCATGACCATCTTTGGCTTCACCTCCACAAGATCTTCTGGAAGAGCATAAACTCTGGCACCAATCCTTCTTGCCATGGACACAGCATACCTATTCACCATGGAAAGATAAGGTGGTCAGCACTGAGACTGCTGCCAGTAAATGGCAAGTCAAATCCTGCCCCATCCAACACAATTTCACCTATTCTTTATTAAGATTCAAGATGTGGAATAGTTTAATCACAGCACATCCTTTTGTTTTACAAATTTTTCTCATTTTTTGTTGTTTTCCTTTTCCACAGTAAAGTGTTTTTAATGTGCAAATTGACCTTTGAATGTCAAGTCCGCTTTACCAAGTTAAAAAAGAATCCTAACTAATATTTGTTAGGGCTAATAGCATATATAATAAAGGATTAATCATGTAACACTTCCTTTTCTGTTTGCTTCTTATGAATAACAAAGTGAGAATATTATCTGCCAGAAATTTGGTTGTCATTCTGCCACTGCAGAACAGCAACAGAACACACATTTCAAAGGCCTGTTTTAACAGGCATACTTTAAACTTGACAACCTGTGATGATTCAACAAGACATAAGAGATACAAGGGTTCAATTTCAAAACTCTGAGCCACCAGCTGAACACTTCAAATGCCTGAACAAGCAGGTGAGAAATAGAGTATCCCTGGTAAGAACTGCTGGAGCTGCTCTGTATTTCTCTCAGCAAGGCAGAGTTCAGCCAACTGCTCCCTCCAGCGTCACGGGCAAGGACAGCAGCTCCATTCAGCAAGTGCTGCCCGTGCCAAAAGTACTGTGCTAAAAGAGACTGAAACCACAGCAATAAACTGTGGTCAAAACACCTGCAGCTTGAGGCCAGCACGTGGAATGTGCAGCCTTACAATGCAAAACAGCTTTTGAGAGAGCAAACTTACTTAGCGTTATTTTGTTTGTCATCTTCCGATAGGTGACCGGTCTTTACTAGGTCATAGTTGATACAACCAGGCTGGATGGCATCGATTAAATCCACAACTGCCAAGCTTGTGCTGATAGTCTTGTCCTAGAGAATACAGGGACAGAGGGGTAAAGATGAGTGTCCAATCCTTAAAGCATAATTCTCACCTCAGTTCAGCTGCTCTGCAACATGCAACCAAAGAAGTTTTAAACGAGCCTTTCCAAAGCAGCGGTGTTAGTGATTATTCGCAGGTGGACCAGAGGGAAAACCAAACTGCTGCCTCACCTTTGGGGATAACACAAATACTATTACTCCAATTTACTGCAAGTGCTCTGAAAATCCAAAGAAGTCATCATTGTGCAGGCAGCAGCTCTGCCCTGCTGAGCACAGCCCAAGGCACAATGCTCACCTCCAAATGCACACCAGCTCCAGCCTCTTTGCTTGCAGCATCTGAACTCCCATCTCTGCCCCAGATCCTGACCACCCCTCCTCTGCCACTACTCCCTGCTATGGGCAGTCCTAAACATTCTCCTATCTTGTAGCTTGAAGCCACTCTGTTCCCAGTACAGTCTGAATCCTGTCCTGTTTAAACTCCTTTCTAAGAAGCCCCTGCTGTTCCTCCAGCCCAGGAAAAGATTTTTGGGCACTCATCTCCTTTTGTAGGCAAGAAGGGAACCTGTACCTTGAAGTTCTGGATGGAGGTGGACTTGCCAGCTCCTTTCAGGGTCTGGTTCACCCAGCTGACTATAATGTCATCGTTGGCTTTCTGACCATCACCCAGGTCCTCAAGGACATTCAGCGTGTACCTGAGAACCAGCAGAGAGAACAAGATTAGGCACTGAGCCAGGACCAAACTGTGCAGCCAGGATGCAGTATGAGCCATGGCAGCTTGGAAAGTGTTTACATAGTCTCAGCTCTGAGTTTTGGGGTTTTTTTTTAATTCCTTTAGCAAAAAGAAAAAACTATGTATCTTATCTGAAGTTTTATTTCTGTTAAAGCATTAGCCTTTCTAGCATTTCATCTCCTTTAATAGGAGCTCACAAAATTGCCTGGGCTCAGGACACTTGTTAAACTGTTTTACCATTGAGCATTTGCTCTATAGGGGTAACACATTACCTAAAAGGTGTGGATTACCTCAGGAGCTGACATTCAGACCTCTAATGTCAAATTAAGAGCTACCACACACCTTTTTTCCAGACATATATTTACATAATCCTAAAATTCTTCAGAACTAGGTAACAGGAAGATCAACTTTAGCTGTAATTAAGTTTCTTCTTTCCCCCACTCCAACGCAAAAGAGGTCTATAAAGCAGCCCCAGAATGTTTCCCTCTCAATTTCCAATTAAAAATCAGAACATAAAAGTTGTGTAATGTTACTGCTCAGGGTTTCTGCTTGTGGACCAGACTTCAGCAGGTGAGAGAGGTGATCCTTGTCATAAGATGATCACAGGTCCACCACCAGGCTGCCCAGATGTGTCTGCTCCAGCCTCTCATGTGCAGCTCTATCACAGTTTTGTCCAGGTGTGTCTCAGACACCCACCAAAGGGCAGAGGTGTTACAATCATTCTGGGTGACCTGCTCCAGTTACTGCAACACTCTCATGGAAAAAACTTCCCAAATTCTGTACTCCATTCACAAGTTTCACATGTTTGAGAGGGGTCCTACCTTCTCATCAACTGCCAGACCAAGGCCAGTGTCAGCGTTGGGTTTCCATCATTCAGATCTTGCCCTCCAATTCCAACCAGGGAGAATTTAGCTGGATGCTTCCCCAAGTCTACAGCGTAGTTACAGTTTTCCAGCTACACAAGACAAGAATTTAAACAGAAAAATCACTCACAAACACACTCACTTGACTGGAAGCCTCACTTCACTTGACTTGAACAGAAATTTTTAGTGTCCATGGCTTCCTTTAAAGTCTTTTGACATGTTTACCTTTTTCATATTTGCTCCAAGTTTAGGGTACGGAGGCTTGTTAACCTTATTCCAGTCAACAGGAACTTTGATCTTTTCATATAATTGTAGTATTACCAGTGCATCTTGGAGATCACTAAAGTGGAAAACATGGATTAAGTCTAATATTTCGAGATTTGAGTGCACTCTGACTTTGTCACATCATGAATAATTACTATTCTTTACAAGAATAGTAAAGTTTTTCTTTAAAAAATTTAAAATATCTTTAAAATTTTTTTTTTTAAAAAAAAAAAAAAAAAAAAAAAAAAAGAAACAGAAGAAACAGCTGGGTCTCCCAAGAGCCTAAAGCTTACCCGTAGAGGTGATTTACGTGGGGGTTCACACCAAGGGAGTTCATCCAGTTGCGGAAGGTCCGTTCCTCACGTGTCTCTCCTACATGATGGAAAAAATGATGGATTCATTGCAAATTTTCCAAGTTCAAAGCTGAGCAGGGATTTCCACCTTGCAAGGTAGGGAGCTTTGAGCAGCAGAGCTCACCAGGAGGTTTTAAACAGCGAAAGAGTTTTTTTTTTTCTACTATCATTTATTTCAAAGGAAGAGGGTAAGCCTGCTCAGGAGAGTGACCCTGCTAGCTAGTCTTGGATGTCATTTTGATTTCCTCAGGCCTCAGAAGAGCCTTTTGCACTTTCTGCAAGAAAAAGGAGCAGAAAGGTCTTTCACATGGGTGTTAGCTAACTGCTGTCACAGCCCAGTCCCAGTTGTGCCAACAATTAGCACTCCCATGAACATCTCACTGCATTTCTGAGGTTTTCTTGCCCATCACAGGAAATGGCAAAACCAAATTCCCCGGCATGGTGAGTGATGGGCTGCTGGCAGTGTGTCTACAGGTTCAGGCTCCACAACAGGGTCAGAGCACCTGAACAGGCTGCCAAGTGCCCTTCCCATCTGCCCCAACTGAGTTAACAACCACTGCAGCCTCAAATCATAGGTGTTACTTCAATGGAGATACCTCTGCAGGGCACAGCCCCCAGTGACACAATTGTTTACTTTAGATAGTCCCCTCCTGCTAATTTTGTGACTGGTGACAGCCATCACCTTCCAAAAGGGTCCAGTCGATGTCCTGGTTTTCAGGCTTGGTAAGTGCTGGGTACTTGTTGAACAGGTTGGCAACGAAGGCCAGGTTCAGTTTGGGGTTGCCACTGACCACATCAGCCGGCGTGACGAACTGCCGGCAGCCGAGCCGATCCGCCTGCTGCAGCATGTACTCTGCCCTCCGCAAGTCATCCTTCTCCTGCCAGGGATGCAAGGGACAAGAGCTGTCATGGAACACACTGGGCTACAAAGCACATGGGAAGCTCCTGGCCACTGTCTGGAGCAATGTCACAAGTCCACGTTTGGCATCAGTCACTAACCGAGCGAAGGGTGAGGCACACACACCAAGCCCTGCTGCTGTGCCACTGTCATGGTTTGTCTTGCTATTTCTCTTAGCATGGTGCTTTCCAAGCTTACATGCTGTCAAATTTGAATGCTTTTGGAACTTAGTGGTTCAAAAGAAGTCAATATGCTCCCGAATGGAGCAAGCCCACAAAAGATTTCTCAATCATCTCTGTTAATTGGAGGGTAGTGACCAGGCTGGCAGCAAGCACTCACTGAGCACACACCTGAGGTGTGCACATGGCCACTGACACTGTACACGCGCTAGAAATTAAGACACCAGGTTACCCAGATGTCATGGGACAATGATAGGGTACAGGTAGTTCATGATTCTACAGGATGAGGACACGACAGCCTGAATACTTACATTGAAACCCGACATGTTAATATCAATCTGAGGCTCTCCTTCTTTCTTTCCTTTGGGTGCAATTTGATTTAGGAGGTGGAAATAGGCTCTGGAATCCTGAAATGAATGAAAAAGAAAATTCCGCTGTCCTGCAGAGCAGTGAATACACCATAACAATTAATTTCAAGCTCATTTTTAACAAGTCACCGTGCATAATTGGCTTATGTACCTTTACTGAATTGCCAAAATCTGTAAGCTTAAAAGAGAGCACAATGGTAGAAAATCCAGGCAGCAGGAAAGGAAACAAAGGGAAAAGGTTAGAAATATTTAAGATGACAATTAATGTGGTTTGACTGCTTGAAAGCTGCCTTTGCTACAAGCTCTGGTGTCACAGCCACCTCTGCAGTGGCTGGAGGAGGCAATGACCCCATGCTACTCACACTCATGGCCCCCAGATGCCCCAAGGCAGCCCTCACCTCTAAACAAGGCAGCCAATCCTACTGCCACATCAATGATGAACAGGGCTCAGTGAAGACAAATTCCAAGCAAAAAGCTGATTATAAAATGTCTGAACATTTTCTTCTGTGCCTGCACATTAGCTAGAACAGCTTAGAGGAAAGAGGCCAGGGATGGTCACAAACCAGGAGGAGCCAATGGTTGTAGTGATTATTTATCAACTACATGTCCTTTTAGTCCTCAGCACTAAGGAAGACCTCAGCAAACCCAGTGTGAAAAATCAGAGGTCTTGTTTCCCTTCCTCTCTCCAGCCCATGACATTTTAGATGACATGCCATCACCTGCCAAGAGTACATGGAAGTCTCACTCTCCACTGAAGCATTTTCCCCTGTTATCTCTATCAAAATATAGATTAAGGACATTTGAAGACATGTAAGTAATACCAGTTTCACAGCTGACTAAAACACACAACAGCAGCACTGGAGGAAACAGTTCAACACTGGGCTCATCCTCATGGCAAGAGAGAACAGCACTGCAGGACCTCAAATACAACATCCAAAACCCCCCTGGTAAGACCACTCAGTGTATTAGGGTGGTCAAGAAAGGTCCTGCCTGAGGATGAAAGGCCTCATTTACACATGCAAACACATCCCTGTCCAGCTCCCAGTCTTCTCCCAGGCACTGCAAATCAGGAGAGCTTTGGTACCTTGATATCTGAGCTGAAGTTACTGATTTTGTGCCAGCCTGCGTTTTCCAGGTGGAAGTTGGCCCATCTTAGGAGCAGCTCTTCTGGGGATAGTTTCATAAGGTCCTCCAGATTTTCACCATCACGAAGTAAGGCAGCCAGTGCTACAAGGAAAATGATTGTGAGGGAAGAGTCAAACCTGCATGCCAGAATTTGAGCTGCAGCAAGATTTCAGGGGTGTACAATACCAACTACTGATTATATCAAAATATTTGGGGTATTAGCAGTTATCCTGAGTTGGTTGTTACACAGAGAGGAGTATAAATTATCTAGAAAAGTATGGGTAAAAAAGTATTTTCCCTTTTCTTCTATAACAAAATTCTCTGGACTTTATATGCAGTCTTTTAAGCTGATGACAGGAATCTAAATGCAAATGCACTTCTATCTCAATGAAAAATGCTTCCAAGCAGTTTCATAAGCACCATTAAAAAAACCCAGAGGAGCCAAGATAAGCACCCTTTCAGCTGTCCAGTGCTTCCTGTGCCATGAATTTTCAATCTAAACCAAACAATGTCAACACTTCATGATGGGGAAGCTTAAATAAAAGACACTGAAGCCCCTCCATCCATCTGGATGCTCTGATAGCACATGCAGGAATATCAGAGCTCTTCAGATGATTTGCAAAGTTTAAATTTTGAAGGCTGTCATGCAGGACCAAGTGAGCAGGGGAGATCTGCAGCATCAGTCTCTCACCACCAAGGACAAAGTGAGAGCTCGAGCTGCACCACTGACTGTAGCAAGGAGGATCGTAGAACAAAATAACTACCTAGAGCTGAAGCCCGCCTTTTAATTTTTTTTTTGAGAAAGATATGCAGTTGTTTATAATCCTAAAAGGATCCAAGCAGCTTTTGCCACATCCCAACTGCTACGAGCCTGCAGCTGGAGCAGCCTAGGGCATCACCAAACTCATTCACTGCCAGGCTCAAGCCAAGCTGCATCTTGACTTAGAGGCTGGTGTTCAGCCCGTTCCCCAAGGCTGAGACACATCACCAGGACAGCACAACTCACCCACATGAACCTTCTGCACAGCTACAAACAGGCTGGAGAACATTCAGCTTGGCACATGCCTTGATGATCCTTCTTCCAGCAGAGAGGAGGGAGGGAAGAGGCAGAGGCAGGGCTGGGGCTGACAGCACAGGCAATGCTGTGTTCATGCTTTAGAAGCAGTCACTTAGGGTTTCATTTACCTTCATTTCTGCTGAGCTCGATGTCAGCGAACAAGCCGATCTTAATGATCTGCCAGAGGAGCCCAAGGACCAGGTGGGGCTTCCCTTCCCTCAAGTCCTCTGCACCAATATTGACAACATGACAGCCGATGGCCGACGCAGAATTCAAGGCCAGGTTCAGGTTCTCCTGCAAACAGCAAAGCCCAGTCAGACACAGTCCAGGGAGATGCTGCTTTGCCTTTCATCCAGCACCAGCTGAGTGGAGGTTTCCCCCTCGTCCTTGCTCCAACAGCAGCAGCTTAGAGGAAACACTCCCAGAAACACTCGCAGCCACTCTCCAGCTGAAGTTTTAAGGGAGCTGTGGTGGCAGCAGGCTGAATCAATAAGAACTGAACTGGGCACCAGGATTTAATTTCAGCCTCTGGTATTTAGTTTCAGCCTCTGAGTTACTTGCATCTAGTGGCATCAACAAGAATAAGGCTAGAGAAGTGCTAATTTACACACACAGAGGCATCCTCACAAAAACAACCTGCCCTAGTATGAAATGATTCACAGCAAACAACAATAACCACATGGTTTAAAAAAGACAGTGCTGTACATAATCACCACAGCAATATCACATGTGCACATTTCAGCCACTTTACCCATTTGGTCATTAATTCAGCATTTTTGAACCATGCCCACAGAACTGTCAATTATGCATGGTACAAAACTGCATTTAATAATTAAACAGAAGCTATAAAACTTGCTCCTTTCCAACATTCCAAAATAATGCCTTGAGCCACCATGCTACATTCATTAATTCTATCTCAATATGAATTTCAGAAAATAAAATACAGAAATGCTTTATACCTGAATTATGAATGGTGTGAGTTTCTTCTTATTAATTGCTCTTTCATCAATTGTGTCAGGAACAGAAAGATTGATCATTTTGCTGTTAGGAGGAAAACCAGGGATATTTGAACAACACTTAGTATTTAATCTGAATAAAACTCAATGCACTGTGACAACACTCACCACAGCACATTTCCTTTAGCCTGCTTGTTTTTGTACAATTTTTTCTCATAAAAATCAAGATTGCATAAATCAGAAGTTAATATTTACATTATCAAGAATGTATTTGTAACTAATAGCTAAGCCTGAAACTTTAAACATGTTCCCAGCCACTACTGATCTCAACTGCTGGAGCAAAAAGAGCACATGAATTATTCACAGTGCAGTCCCTGAACTAGTGAAGACTCATTGCTCTGCTGACATCCACTGCACATTCTAGTAAGACAATAAACTTCCTCCTATTGTAAAGGTTTACTACTGCTGGCAAGAAAACCTGCCCCAAAAAAGAACAAACACTTGGAGAGCTCAGTGGGGAGCATGTGAGCACAATGAATTTTTAATCAACACAAAATATGGCAAATTTAAACTTTATATTATGAACTACTTCCCACTCAGTTCAGTCTTTGCCTAAAGACATGAATTACTTGAAATTTGGGAAATAAATAAACTAAAAATATGCACCTAGTGAACCTAACCCATAAAACCAACATAAACCTCATAAACAGAAGGTTGCTGGTATTTAGCAGCCCTGGATGCCTTCTGTTCTCAGCATGTAACAGAATAAGTCACCTAAGTCACTTAGTGCAGTTATTAAAAAGAACAAGAAGACTCCCATAAAATCCATTTTTGGGTTAATGCATAATAAGGTCACTAACATTCCCACGGAGGACACTGTCTGCCCAAACATCTAAGAGAATGGGCCATTTATCCCATGTGCCCCTCCTCAAGCTACCCAGCACAAGGCTGAGTTTGCACCAGGACAACTCCTGCTCCTGCAAAGCACCTTCTGCCCCCTCAGCAAACTCAGTCTCAAGCACAAACAAAAGCACTGGATGAAAATATCAGCTGGCACCAAAGCTCAGGCATCACACAATGGCAATGAAAGCCTGAGAGACTGAGCCTCTTTTTATATGTGCAAAACATTATGCACACACACCAGCCACAAAACCAGCCTAGAATAGGATGAAAATTCCCCAAACTACACTTTCGGAAAGGTATTTTGCTGATTTTTAACCTTTTTTTTTTCTTTTTTTTTTTTTTAAATTCAGGAGCCATCATGACTTACCATAGCACAATCCCATCTCCTACAGCATTGAACAGGTCATCTGTATTTGGGTTCATTGGAATAACGTGCCTACAGTCGGGATCATTTTCCAGGGCCTTGTTTATCCAGTTTACAAAGGCGTATTTCTCTTCCTCTAAGATAACCAATCGTAAATTTAATACAGGTTTTTTCATAACGCAGATTTTCCCAAAAGGAGCAGAGTACAATAGCCCAGCGAAATAACAGCCCCACTAGCATTACCACACATTTTATTAGTAACAAAAAGTTTAAACAAAGACGACTCTCACAACTATCAGAATATTCCTGTTATTTACTTGTTACTTAAACTGCTTTATCATACTCAAGCATGACACAAGGACTTCATCAGCAAGCACAGTTAACGAAGCAAATAAGAACACATTAAACTCATACACTGTTAAATTTGCAGCATATAAATTCTGTTCCTGCTTTCACCCTGATGTGAGATCACTCGGCTCGCAGGGAACTAGAGGACAGCACATGGCACAGTGGTAGAAATGGGCTGGTTTTGGCACAGAACCTCCAAAAGAAGGTCCTCCAAGAGACGAGTGAGAACCAGAGTGGTACCTGAGTAGGAGTGCTGGGTCCCCTCACTGGAGAGCTCTGAGGTGCCCCCGATGGCACAGATCCCTTCCTTCCTGTTAATGGCTCTTCGGAACGTTTTAGCGATATCGCTGCTTTTCACCTCTTGGAAAATCTACAATTTAAAGTGCTCTGTTAGACAAAAAAAATTCATCTTCATAAAACAAAAATGACCACAGAAGGTGCTATTTCTTCTCAGCTTTAACGCAAACTTCACAGTAAAATCAGCAAATGTGAAGGGCCCAGCAAGGGTGTAGTGGTATTAAATCTGACATGGACAGTGGGCAGAGAGTCATCCCACTTTCTCAAACACACACTGCAAGTGCCTTTGGAAACAGAAGCGTATATTTTCCTTTACAAGAAGATGTCAAGAGACCACAAGAAAATACCATGAAACCTTTGCAGTCTAAGCACAGGTAACACATGCAACAGGTCCTGCAGGGCCAAACTTGAGAAAGCTGTGGTGCAATTTTAACCTTTCTGCATAAGCCAGATGCTCGTGTGACTGTGACTTTAGTTCACACAAAAGACTTCGTCCACAACCCAGGAAACAATTCTCTTTAAGCATGTAACAGTCAAATTTGCAATAAGGTGTAACAATGAGTGCTCCAAGTAGATTCCCCCTTCCTCAACAGCAGGCTTCACCTAACTGGCAAAACATCCTCTTGTTGGAGGGCAGAAGAGATGCTTTGGCACAGAAGAATGCACATGCCATTTGCACAGGTTGGATGCTACTGTTAGTGGCCCCAAGGCCCTACAGAACAGCTATTAGTAAAAAACACATTCAGTGGCTGGAAAGCCTACTGTAACTCCCCCAAAACTAAATTAAATTAGTTTCAACCAGGCTGAAAACGCAAATGAAATGTGTACAGGTTCTCTAAACACTACCCAGAAAAAGACAATGTAGCAGTACTATTAAGCAAGACAACAACGTGCTTCTGCTAAAGGAGAGGACACCAGGCTGCAGAGGTGTCACCACAGGGCCAGGCTGCTGCTTGTCACACCTTACCTTCCCCATCCTAAACACAGGGAAGGTGGCAAGTCAGGATGATGATACAGTGCAGTTAAATCATCTCCTGATGGCATGGAGAGGTTGATCAGGTAAAGCTGACTGAAGATCTGAGAGCCCAAAAGTTGGGGGATTTCTGGTTGGTTGGCTTTAACAACAAGGATTTTGGTTTAGGTCTATTTATTTTACAACTTCCTGGATTAACTACTGGTATTGCATATCTTCTTGAGAATATGTGCTCTAATGCTGAGGTACCACTAAGTCACTTAGTCCCAATGTAAAGTCAGTTCATGTCATTCTTTGTACCACAAACTCCAGCAAAAATGCTCAGAGCAGGAGTTCAGTTTGTAAAAATCACACAGCTAAGCATTGCTGATAATGTACACCTCAGCTGCCCTAAGACATTTTGTCTTTATTCAATCACTGGTACCCTTCAAATGCGACAGAAGAGATTTATTTCTTCCTTCCTAGTGCAAAGTTAAGAGTTATGGACCAGCTCAAACCAACAGCTGAAACATGCACCCAGCATGCAAGTGTTTACAAACTGCAAACTCCAACTTACTAGTTGACTCCGAACTCAAAAAGTTCAGAGGGTCTGGAAACAATTAAGGAACAGAAAGTGAAGATAAATTAAGAAATATCAAGAAAACTAACTGACATGAAAACAGCTCCCTCAATGTACTGCACATACTTTAATTACTCCTTCAGCATTCAGTCATCAGAGCATCAAAAGGATGAAGAATGTACATCAAACCATTATCTCAGAAGTCTTGCGCTTTTGTAAAAATAAATAAATGTTTAAATTTTGCATATTTCTATTAAAAAAGAGTGATCCTCCAGCTTGTCCTATCACCTTAGTCCTGTTCTTCTCTTTCGAGGTGAGATTTGAATTTTCCTAGATCAGCACCAAACACAAATCCAAGGGTGCCTTGAAATATCCTTTCAACTCTTTAGCAAATACTTGTAGTCCCATTAAACACAGAAAGGAAATTATACTGATACATGGGGAAAACAAGCATTCATCTGTGTGCCTGGAAAAACTGAATAGCTTCCAGTAAACACTGTAAGCTTGGATCATTGCAAGTCTTTTTTTCCAGTTGTCAACTCATGTGGAAAGAGTATTTTTGGCCTCCAATGAAGCTATCATATAGGAAAACCACATGGATTCCTTTTGGTTGGTTGGTTTTTGTTCAAAAACTAATCAATATTTCTTCTTTGTCCAAATCTAAATGCTGTCAATAACATCACAAAAGACTGATCATATACAGATAACTGTACAAAGAACTTCATTTTACATGGCTAGAATGATCAGTTTGTCAAAAGAAAATTAGGGTCAGGGTAATTGGGGCTGAGAAGTCAGGTTCAACCTCTTCTATGGTGTTTCTTAGCTGTGTCTAAAAGGGGCCCCCGGGCTGCTGGCAATTCAGAAATATCACTTACATAGACGAACTCTTCAAAACTGATCTTCCCATCTTTATTCTTGTCGCCATCGATCATGAGCTTCTGGATGATCTCTCTCACTTTGTACCCAGGGAGGGGCAGGCTGGCCTCCTTGAACAGCTCGTGCAACTCGTAGTCACAGATGAACCCATTGCTGTTGAGGTCTGAAGAAGAGAAGAGGCAGCAGAAGGTTTTAGAAATGTGCCTGTACATGACAGAATTGACCCCCAGAGGGGCAAAAATGTGATACACACACCCCCCCCCTCCCCCCCATGTCCAAGAGCTTTATGGAGAGCAACCTGCACACTGGGGACCTGCTGTGTCCCAGCACAAGTCATGGGAACTCTGCAGCTCTGGGCAACAGCAGCTTTGAGGCAGGACTGACCACGATGGCTCTGGGCACATGTGACAAGTCTGGTGTTAAAGTTTCACAACAGAGCATCTGTATTTTCATAAACAATCTCCAGAATGTCTCTTTTTACATCTAAATACCACAGCCCTTGCATGTTAAAAACAGATGGTAATGAAACACAGCACCTCTTATTTTCTGAACTAAAAACACCAAGTCAGCTCTGCAGTTGCATTTTTATCATATTGTTAATGATGTCCTCCATTTAACACTGACAGCAAATTGCAACCAGATATTTTATTGCTGCCCAAGAATGCTCTGCAAGAACATTTGCTTTCACAGCCTATCACCAAGCCACAGCAGCACCGTGTGTTTAGTGAGATAGTGTCACCTACTAGACTGAGGAAGAAAGCAAGAACCTATTGTGACACTGGAGCTTTGCACATGGGTTTGTACCCAGCCTCTCTGGGGACACCATCACATCTACTGACCACACATGGCAAACCCAGCACCCCAGACTTTCTTCAGGCAAGTGAGGTTTTCCTGCCACTATGGACAGGCAGGGGTTGGGTGCCTCCTTCCCCAAGCTAACCAGGATGAGCAGAGTGTTGCTCACAGCAGAGCTGGCACCCAGATTCCAGCAAAGTTGGGTCCACAAGGAGACAGAGCATTTGAAGTAGTTGTACAGCCCAGATTCACACCTCAAGACCTGAGTATGACCTTCCAGCCCCATCTTTGGAGAGGCAGGGATTCAGGGCATGTTGTGCAGTTACTGGCTCAATAATAGGATGCTAAAATCCCTTGCTGTAGGCAAAGGCTACAGACAGCCCAGGGACGTTAATTTAGTGCCTGAAGAGCTGCACCAGCCCCAGAATTTGGTTTTCTTCTAGAGGGAATCTCACCACAGCCACTGGGGTCAGTATTTATGCTTAAAGGGAGATACTTTCAAGAATAAAGAAAACAATCAGGATAGCTCTAAGGTCCAGGGTTATTTTTTTAACCAAAATATGGAGGTCAATTTACTTCTAATGAGGATTCTGTGGGTTTTAGGTTTTTTTTCACAGCAGTGTTCCAGCAAGCAGCATGTTTGCACCACCACTCCAACCATCCTCATTTTCCAGATCCATATGGGAATATGGGATTTTTAAATTGTTTTTCTCAGTTAGCAAGAAAGTGAAACTTTGCTCAGTGGCAAATATCCGAAGTAACCAGAGCACACCTGTACTCCCTCCTACACCCCAGTCTCTGTGTCTCAGACTAAGGAAGAGCATCAATTCCAGTGGATTAATAAATACATTAAACTACTTCATGAAAAGTCAGTGTTTACAACAGTCCTGAGGAAATAAAGTGGTTTGGGGCAATGATTAATGATACCAGTAGGCTGCTCTCTGGCCCTCAATTTTAGAGTTTTATTCTGAAATAATACAAGCTTACAAAGGCAAGATTTATTAACAGTCCAGCCTAAGATGTCATGAGCAAACTATTTCCCCTCTAGATAAATCACAGCTTCTTCTATTACAGTATTTTTATTACTGAATCTAACTTTACAATATGCATCTTTTCTCCTCCTTACACCCAGTGAGGAAAATAAGTCAAGAAGGGATTTCCTAATCTTCAGGACCTATGAACCTAAAACAAAACTTTGTTTTCACCCTCAGCCTGGGCCAACTCCCTTGCTTTTGCCTGTGCCTGACTGAACCAACCACAATCCCCCCAGTATGCTGCCAAATTAAGCAGGTAAATCCAAAAACATATGTTCATCACTTCTTCCAATCAATCCACCACCTAAGTTTTATATTTACCCAAATGTGAGGGTAGATGCAAGTAGCAGGCAAAGGACAGAGAAAAATAAAACTTCAAAATATATATAGTATCCTTGATGGGATCCAATTTTGATTCAGATTTGGTAAAGGTTTTCCTCTTGACGTGTCTAGGTTAAGCATTCAGAAGTGTTTCTGATTCAGGCTTTCACGTGCTATGTCTGAGCCTATTCAGATGTAAAAGGGATAAAACCTCATATGGTATTTAATGAGGCAGAAGCCTCTTAGGTGAGACATCAGGAAACTGAGCTCCAAAGCCTGCAACTCCAAAAAGGGACATATGGATAAAAGGATGCTGAAACCTATTTAAAGCTTGGTTCTACATATGAAGCCCTGCAGGGCAGGTATGAGGAATTTACTCCAAGCTGGGTCAGCTGCCTAGTTTGATGGTTTCATTCACTCCTGCAAACAGCATCTTCCCAGTCCTCCAGGTGTGCTTAGTTCAAAGAAGATTTACCTTTGCTCACTTAAAAAAAAAAAAAATATAAAATAGGAGCTCTGCCACATGAAGAGCCACTGAAATGCACACTCACATGGGAGGTCACATAAGTCAGGAGCATGGCAAAAAAGATTTTGCCCATCAGGAAAGGCTGCATTAGGCTCAGACAAACAGCACAAAATGAAGTGTGAAGGACACACCTTAACTCACTCAAAACCTTTGATTCTCAGGACTTGGAACCTAAGCTCCTGCAACTCTGCACAATATCCCAAACACCCACTTGTAAGAGTTACTCTTCCACAGTATTCTGGGGAAAAAAAATTAATCACTGATTTACTTCACAGAGCAAAAGGGCATCTATGTGCCAGACACTTGGGAGTGGGAATTACAAGCAAATCAGGTTGGTTAGTTTAACTGTAAGACCACACACCAAGTTACTGGTTTTGCACTGAAGATGCTCTCATTTCAAGTTTTAGCCACAGAAGGGCAGATTTGAGTGTTAAAGCCTGCTGGTTTTACCATAAAGTGGTGCTGGCCTGTGGTTCTGGCTTGCTAGCAGAGTCAAGTAGTGACAGACTATGAGATGGAAAATGGACCTGCTCTTAACATGTCAACAAGCCTGACACGACAAACAGGCCTGAGACCCCTATTCCACAGGGCAGCTGCTTCCCTTCCTACTGTCTCTGTTCCCATTCTGGCATCAAATGTACAAAGAAGCAGCATTTAAAAACAAACAAACAAACAAACAAACCAATCAAAAAACTCCACCTCTGCACTACCAGCCAGTTCCAAAACTATTTCCAGCATCACTGCAGGTCCACCATACGGTGCCTTGATGGCTATCCTGCAACAGGCCCTGACTTCAGACAGAAGTCTCTAACAAAATCTGAGATGGTATTCAACAGCTGAAGAGGCTGTCAAAATAGAAGCTTTCCCAAATGAAATCGTTCGGCGGCCTGCCCAGAATTACTAATGGAAGAAAGCGAAATTGTTTTAACAGACAAGCTACAGCCTGGATTCATTATAGTCTGCCTGATGGAAAGGAAACT
This sequence comes from Dicaeum eximium, assembly GCA_013396995.1. Taxonomy (NCBI): domain Eukaryota; kingdom Metazoa; phylum Chordata; class Aves; order Passeriformes; family Dicaeidae; genus Dicaeum; species Dicaeum eximium. The sequence goes on along the minus strand of VWZP01003531.1, from coordinate 432,958 downwards.
ACAGCACATCTGAAGTTTCCTATTTCTACTGAAAGATGCATGCACGCCTGCGTGCTAAAGCTGGGAAAGGTCACGGCAGCAACACACGGAGCGGCCTCTGCCATTCGCAGGTGGCGCAGCAAAGCCACAATGAATCCCAAAAGCTGCTTCAAGCTCGGCTCAGCTTCCTCCGAGGACAAGTACTTAAAATAGCTTAAATAACAGGATGCAAGAGGGGAAAGTAACCCACACGTTTCCTTTTAAGGACATATGCTCAGCAGGACACACTAGCAGGATCACAGATCCCTATTTGCCCTAAGCAAACGTTTCGGAGCATTGTTTCACCACCTTGCAGCACTGAACAAAGTGTTCAGCTGAGTTACGATTTTTGAGTACTTCATGTTTCCAGAAAAGATGCTTATCTCTGCTTATCTTAGAAGGAGGGAGAATGAAGACAAATAAACAGAGCAAGTTTGTGAATTTTGTTCTGCCTCCGCTCTGAAGTGCCCCTGTTTGGCCAAGTACACACAGACGGGCACCTGTGCCACGGAACAAATTCAGAGATCCAATGAGATCTGGAGCAACCTGCTCTTCTCCCACTAACCTGTGGGTCAAAGCCTAGACAGTTCCAAAGTCCCACTAATTACTGTTTTGAAACATTACAAAGCTTTTTTCCCCCACTGCTCTTTACCACTTGGATCGGTTCCAAGACAAATAACTGCCTGTAGGATGGTGGGAGCTGCTTGTCTGTGCTATAGCTGGCTTTAGTGATAACCTTAAACAGTGGTTTCTCACCTGTGGATTGTTTTAATAAGCAGCAGGATGTCTCTGGGACTCATGCCTTTTGCTGGCTGTCAGAGAACAGCACATCAGCTGCATGGGAGAGAGGAAATACCTTCAAGTGGCATGGAAGGCAAGTGGTGATGGGGCACATAGTAACACACCTCACTGCCTTCCAGCATGCCCAGATGTCTCAATCTAGTCCAGCTGCAGACAGAAAAGCTGGTCAAACACACACCTTTAAAGCCCCATCAACCTACCCATCCAGAGCAGTAACTCACTCTATGCTGGAGTTAAAGCAGGTCCCCAGGAGGCCCAACCAGCCGTGCACTGGAGCAGGGCACATCTTGGGGAGTAGAAATCACCCTATGAAACATTTCCTCCTCCTCTCATCTCCGTGACATCCTAGAAGCCAACCAGCTGAATTTTGCTATAACCATGCTTCTCAGCTCAGCTTTAAATCATCCAGATAGCTGGGAGATGAAAAACAGGCTTCATTGTACAAAGCAGTCTTAGTCCAACTTCCGTTCACATCCACTAAAGATGCTTTTAGAAGCTCACAGTGGAAGCCAGTCACCCAGCCAGTGACCAGTTCTATATCCAATGGGCAAACATGGCCCCTTTAGGCAAGAATAAGGGGAATGAGAGCATTAAAGACACTCCTGACAGGTGTGTCCCACATGCTTGTGGCTCTACCATGCCTAAAGCACACAAAACAAGGCAGTTGAAAAGAACTAGAAGATCCTATCTAATTTGTGTGTATGTCCAGGATAATTAGCACATTTCTCATTAATATTTAAGTTCTGACACTGCCTTTATAATTTACAACCAAACAGGGACCCACCTCCTGAGCAGGGTGAGCTGGTTTCCCACAACAAACCAGGATTTGGCTTCTGTTTCTCCATGTTTCCAACCTAATCTTGATAATTTCCCCCACACTAATGACAAAAAGCCACCACATTCCAGAGAGGTTAATAATTTTAAATGCATCCAAGGACAGAACAGACAGCCTACATCCCAGCCTTATTGAGATCTGCACTAAGAGGCACATGAGAGCAAAACACTATGCTTCCTCCCAAAGAACATCTCCCTCTGTGGCAGCCCACTTCTACCTGCTGCAAAAGTCTTGAGAAGAGCAAGAGAGGAGAGAGAACTCCTTAAAATGCAACTTGCTTCATGTTCCAACAGAGGATACTGCTCCATGAGAATCAGTTGCCTCTGAAATTCACATTTCTCTCTGCAGACTGGAAATTCTGAGCAAGTGAGAGTTTTCACAGCCACCCTGCCCTAGAGGGTGGTAACACCCAATACTGATAAGAGGCAACTATGATTTTTTTATATATATATAACCAGTGCTCAAGTGATGCCCATGTCCAGTTAGGAAAACAAAGTTCTGGCTCTCACCACTTGTGCAACTTGATCCTGGCCAGTGCCAGTCCCGGGTGTGGTTTCCCAGCTGCATAGACTGACCTCAGTCCCCACGGCTGCGCTCCAGCGCCCATCCCACCCCTCCCTGCTGGTCCTCTGATCCTTCAGTAAGCCATATCAAGAAACTAAACCAACAGAAAACCATTTTTCCCCGTTACGTCAGTTTTTTGCCCATTTCAGCTTCCTGAAGCAGCCTGCCAGAAGGTTCTGCGATGCCAGGGCAGGGGGAAGCTGGGAGGCAGGCGGAGCAGCGCCGGGAGGAGGCTCTGCAGGCCCTGGAGCACGGCAGGCTGAGGGAGATGGAGCCACCAGAGGGCAATGGAGGTGTGCTTAGCACAAGGCATTGATCATCACCACAGGTCACTCCAGCCAGGTAAACAAATTTGGTTTTGCTTACAAGCCCCAAAATGCACCTACACAAACCAGAAAGGCAGCACCTACACTGACCATGCACACAGCACAGCCCATCTGCCAAACCAACACCACCAGAACCAAGCCCTGTGCAAGCCCTGACGTGCTGCCAAGGCCAAAGCAATGCAATACCTGTTAGGATTTTTCTTCTGCCATTAAAAAGCAACAAAGTCCACCCTGGAGCAAGAGCACAAGGCTATCTGCCAGTGCTCCCTGATATCCAGACTGCCCATGTGCCTTTGTACTCCTTGGCCAAAGTGACAAGCCAGAAGCAACAAAGCTGCCAAGGGACTCCTTGGCAGAAAGACAAGAGAGCAGCAGAATCCCACATACTGCTGGCACTACTGGTCATCACAGGGGTGGGATAAATCCAATTCAAATGTGCAGCAGACAGGAGTGAGGTGCCCTCCTCGGTGTGACTTACCAACTTTAGCAAAAGCCTCCTTGAGTTCCTCCAGCTCATCTTTGGAGATTTGCATGGTGTTGGCCATCTCATGAATTTAGGGAGTACCTAAAGAGAGAAAAAGAAGACTGTGTGAAGCCAGGTTGCATTCAACAACACACAGTTTCAAACAGAAGCATAGCAACAATCACTACCAGTGTCACCACAGCTCCCGGAACCATATTTATCTTTCCACTAAGAAAACTGATATGTCAAACTCAGAGATGGGAAATACACTCTTTAACAAATCAAAAAGCCCATTAGCCTTGTTAATATTTAGCTCTGTATACTGTTTTATGACTATGCTGTTCTGCACATATTAAGGTACCTGCTGTCAGTGTATTCTGTAGGTCAGAACTCAGAACTCCAGAGATTTTCCAGAACTTTGAACAAAATCATAATCCAGAGTTAAAATATTAATGGAGACCACACATCTACGAAACCAAATAAAAGATTCTGAACAGTATGTGAAGAGGGTCTTTTGGCACAAAGTTGTATCTGGTACTGCTTGCAAAAAGGAAATAGTTTGCTCTTCTAAAAGAAAGCTGTTTGAATCAACACCTGCTTGTTTCCCCAGAGTCAGACTCCCAAAAAACTGCAAGGAAGAGGCTGTTTGCATGGCCACTGTTTCCCTGAATGGCAGAAGCACCATGAGCAAGCACAGAAGAGCAGGCTTGAGAAACAGTGAAACCCCGAGTTCGCAGAAACTTCCACTTGGATCAGATCTGCTGAAGAAGCAGAGGATGAAGCACAGAGTTCCTCCACTCATCTGCCATCATCCTCCTTTCCAAGCGCTGATTAGGTGCCACCCAGCCAGCCTGGACAGGAGGTATCACCACAGGGATGGGAGGAAGACACCCACGCACATCCCCATGCCAGACATTGGTGACAGGGCATCAGATGCCCTGGTGGCACTCTGGCTGACACGACCATGAGACAGCAGTGATTGATGCAACAAGGAACAGGCACTGATAAGCACATTCTAACACCACTGCTAGCTCTAACTCAGGGTCTGGAATGGGGATTTAGGCAGACTTGGTGCCTAAAAAAAACTTCAAATGAGATTTGCATCCCAAGATTTTCCAGCTCCCACATTGTTCGCTACAATCCTGAAGCTGAGAAACAAAAGGTTCCTCCTCTGCCTATGGGAACAGACACAGCTGCCTCCTCCTTTGTAAGCGAAAGGATGAGGGGTGGATTGAGGTTTACAGACTGTCAGAAGGCAGGATCCTGAACAGGCTGACTCTGGCTCAAGGAACAAGAGTCTCAGTTTAACATGCCTGTGCTCTGATTAGCAACCCTCTTTTGTCTGAGACTCCCAGCTGCCTTCACAAGCACTTAAGAACAGCAAGTTTGCCTGTAGCTGTAAATATTCATTTTCTGTAACACTTCACTCAGTCTGGAAAGAATGAAGTTGTTAGAGATGAGAGCAATGGGCAGGTGTGGCAGCCTGGGAAAGCAGCTCAGACAGGTGCCCGCAGCAGAGAAAGTCGACAAGAGTTGCATCACTGCAGAGACATGAAGGAAGGCACTTCAGACCCCACCTCCCAGCATCAGCAGGCACAACAAGATGTTGGACAGTCAGTAAAAGCCACCAACAGCAAGACAACAAACTGCACTGGGCTCAGGTTGAGAAAATGGGGCAGGGGAGGAATCACAGCAAAGGTGCATCAGACTGACAGGTAAAAAAAAAATTTTTTTAAAAAGTAAATTTTTTTACTGTTTCACAGACTACAAGTTAGGCTAATTGACCAAGGCAATGGTACCATGCAGGTCCCTGCAAGATGCAGCAATGCTGTGTGCAGCACTGACTGTCTTGATGTCCAGTCTGGGATCTGTCTCCATTCCTGCAGCAGCCCCTTCCCTGTAGCACTCCCATGGGTGCCTCAGTGCCACCAGAAGCTGGCTATTTCCAGGGGATAAAAGAGTTGCTTAACAAGAAAATCAGCTCTGAGCAAGCTTGTTGCATGATACAGGAGATGGATTTCACAACTGGCAGAAACACTTGGAGAATGCTACCAAGAAGAGAGCCAGATTTGGCTATGCAGGCAGGTGGCATGAGCTGCCAGGCAGGAGAGGCTGAGCTACAGACTGAAAATTCAGCCAAAGCTCTTCCACAAGTTCTGCCTTCTTCCTAATTCTCATTTGCACCAATTGGTTTTCAAAACATGAGGATTTCCCTTAAAAAGGGATTTCCCAAAGCACCATTACCTAACCACTTAATTGGAATTTAATTTGTTGCTGACTATCTTTAACACCAAAAGAAGCAGCGCATGGGTGAATAAGCAGAGAGCTTTTAAAAATGCTGCTCTGTTTGACTTTATCAGGGTAATACAATGCTCTGGATATGCCCTACGGTTGCTTGTAAGGGTCTTGACTTAAAAAAATTTTTCCTTCCAGTCCCCAGACTGTTCAGCTCAGTCCATAAAACAGGTATCACTCTCAGTTTTTATAGTATCACTTCTTCATTCTGTTTCTCTGGTTGAGAGGAGGGAGGGAGAATTCAAACCAACAGCGAAAAAGCAGACACCTGACCTTGTCAGGGCTGTCTGTGAAGGAGAAAGGGTGTTATAACAACAGTCTATGGAAAGGTTAGTGGGCCACAAAGTTACAAGATCCCAAAGCAATTGTACAGAGCTTTTCTGCAATGAAGGGGTATTACACCATCATTGGGACACTCGGCTGGGGGGCAGGGGAGCTTTTCTTTTTCTTGTTGTGTGCGGGTTTTTATGTTTGTTTGTTTTTAATAGCTGAGTCTAGGGCATTCAGAATCGTGTTTTTCATTCAGTTGCATTTTTAAACAAGAGGCTTTGTCTTGTGGGACATAAAAGGCCCTTTTATCACACTGGCACGGGGGTCACACATCAGCTGCCTCACCCGAAGCCCTGTGGGGACACACCACGCTGCTCACGCCTCACCAGGTCACACTCACTCCTGCTGCAAGAAAGATATCACAGGCAGAGACGAGCTCACATTTAAACACCCATTTTAGAGGGACAAAGAGAGAACAAGAGAAAAGTTTTAGTCTGGTGGCTGGCAGCCCATCGGTTGATGCACAGATAAACAAAGTGTACAAGGAAGCAATCACTGCTCCAAATCCCTCATCCTGCCTTCATCCCTCGCCCCACAGAAGAAAAGCAAGGGCAGCTCTGTCACACATGGATGCACAAAGGCACCCACCTACCCAGGAGAGCGTGGCTGGCAGACGGTGCAGCCTGTTTCTGTCCTCTGAACTCTACCTGTGATACAGATCAGAGCTGCTTTAAGTACAAGTCAGGTTTTGGAATATCAACTCCTTCCCTGAGACAGGCTGTATAAAGTTCATGTGCAAACAAATTTTACAGGTTCTAAACACACTGCAGTCAACGAACCAGGGTTAGTTTATTTGCAGAGCTGCAACAGGGGCAAGTCAAGGAAAGCTGTCCCAGCGTGTGTTTTGACAGCTGTGAGGCACCTGGGGACAGGCCACTGCAGGGGCTGCCACTGCAGGGATGCCTCTGCTGAGGCACTCAGCACCTCCAGCACAAGTGCCAGAAGCTAACCAGAATATTTGGGTGGATTAACTGCTCAGACAGCAACTTAAAAACACTCAAGCACAGAGAAAAATGTTCTCAAGACTCTTCCCCAAGAGGGGAAGCCCTGGAAGCTGCATCCTACACAGAGGATTGGTAGAAAACTGATGAAGGGGGGATATTCAGACATTTGTACGTCTTGAAAGTTGGCAGATTAATTTAAACTTGAAAGCACATGACAACCAAATATTTCCTGACAGCCACTTGAACATTTCCAACAGAAACAGAGCTGGAATTTGCTGCTGATCCAAATGGAAGAATTTACTTTCTTAGCAGCTCTGTGTTATTCTGAAAACTGAGTGCTTCATCCCTTCCAGGCCTGCCTTACTTTAATATCTCTACAATGACTGATTAACAATATCAACTTGTTTACTCAAACAGGCCAATACAGAGACACATTAAAGAGTCAACAAAAAGGTATTAGTATGTCCTATTTCCACCCAATATTAAAAAAAAATACCCAACACAAGTGAGCCAGACCTGGTCTGGAGCTGTGACTCACTCCATTTGTATTCCTCATTTCTGAGGAACTTGTGGTTTTGCTCCCTTTTCATGACAAAAGCTCCTGACATCAGAAGGCAAGTCAGTTAGCATTAGCTAATTAAAAATACTCAAACCCCACACACCTATGACCACTAACCCTGCACATATCTTTTGGAATAAGCAATGGGACAGGCAGGCACTCAGTCCCATCACAACCCACAGCAAGTGCCAGAGCCCTCAGGCTTGGGCACTGACACAGCTGCCTGGCCAATTTGGAGGAAACCCAGTGGTTCAGCTGACATAGGATCCAGCCCCCAGGCTTCCTGTGGCTCACCTAATCCTCCTTTTCCTCCCTGTTCTGCAGGTAGGGCTGGTCCCTGCCAAGAAAGAGCTGCATTGCAGAGTGGGGTAGCTGTGTGCACTCCCCTCTTCACCCTCCCCAGCCCCTCTGAAAGCAGCCAGCAGCATTGTGCCCATCCCAAAAGGGCTCTGCAAGCTCCAGTTCCATGGGAGTCCAGAGCAGCCACCCTCTGGAGAGTGAGGGAAGAGTCACTGGCAAGGGATACAAGCCTAAGTTTTCTTTGCATCTCTTCCAAGGTGACTGGAAGCTGGATGCTGTGGCAATCCCCTGACACTGCAGGAACTCTCCTCCACAGGCTCACGCTACTTTTGGAAATGTCTGCAGGCAGGAGAGGGCACAGACACACCCACTCCCATCTCCATCATCAGCTCTGATGGCTACTTTTACTGGTCCAGTCCAAGCAATGCCTTTGAGGTTTTAACAGTCCCAAACCTGAGAGCAGCAGGAGGACATTGTGGTGCACAGACTTGGTCTGATGAGTCCTCTGAGGTAAATAGTTTCCAATACTTTGGAGGGAGACAGGAAAGCTGAGGGATTGATGGCTTGTAAATGAAAACCTATCATAAAATCCATCCTCTCCTGCTCATAATCAGTTTGTGTGCTCATCAAATGCTCACCACAGCGTTTTGCTCATCAAATTCCTACAAGACAGCACCTGCACATTGCATGTGGTTATTAGCAAACACCAAGCTGATGGAAGCACATAAACTTTTAATTGGCAATTACCTTCCAGACAGCCACTGGTCAGAGGTACTGGCTGAAACCAGACCTTCACACTTTGGTGATAGATGTCATCCTGGGAAGAGCAGTGATCAGGAGATGCTACTCCATCCAGAGAGGCTCCACCATGGTGGTGTCTAACCCCTTACCATCAGCATGATGATGCAGATTCTGAAATCAGTTTGGTGTTGCTCTTTGCACAACTGTGGTTCTTGTGCTCACAAGCACAGTGGTGTCCCTATCCACTCAGGGAGCTGTTTTCCCTGCCTCAGGAAGAAAGGGGCACACAATGCCTTGAGCAGGCATTGCTTTGTGGTGCCAGATTTGGCTGAGTAGCTGCATCTCTCATCTGTGGATCTTCCCTTCAGTAAAGTTTTCCCAGTCCCACACACATCAGGCTCAACAGCAGGGAATCTACAGCTCTGCTGTCAGGTCTGCAATGCTTTAACTATTGAACACCACTGTACTCTAACACCTGCAAAGCCATTACCCAAATCTAGCTTTATTTCATTCTTAATTCAGCTCTTCTTGGCCATGCAAAGCATGAAAACCTCACCTCAACAGGCCAAGACCAACTGTATAAATTCAATTTTAATTCTGAATTACTTTAAGCTTGCCTGGGTATTTGAATTGACCACCTTAAACCACCCAGTTCTCCAGCTCCCTCAAGATACTGCCTTTATACACTGTACACCTTTTGACTGATCCATGCTGGCTGTGTAGCTCACCAGCTGCATAATAGGGAAAGGACATGGGACTGTAGATAGGGATTCCCACTGCACAAGCACCCTTCAGGTCACTCCATCCCAATTTCATATTGAGATTACCTACAGCTGGTGCTTCTAAAGCACCTCTAAAGCAGCTGAAGTCCCATCATCAAGTTTTGCTTTATATTTTTTCAGACTCCTGAAACTGTCATGCTGGGAGAGGCAAGTCCTCTGCTATGCTCATGTTCACCTGGGAGTGGACTGTGAAACTCTGCTCCAGTTGTTGCACAACTCACCACTGCTGCAGGGGAAAAATCTGCCAAATCCATCAGGAGCAGACACACATGTTGGAGTTAGTCACCGCTTTCAGCTTGCCAGAGGTTCTCTCTGGATTTGGGGGCAAGTCTCAATGGGGTATCCACCTCTGGACAAGTATGTTCCTCAGCCCATGCGGGTTAGAAGCTCAGTTTCTCCCAGCTAGACCTGTATAGAGTGATGCCAGGTACTTTTCTCAGCAGCACTTGGGTAGATGCCCAGCAGGGATCTGGGCTGCAGAGAGGCAGGGCCACTCCAACAGTATGGGAACAAATGCAGCAAATCACTATTCCTATGCCTTCTGCTCAGACTTTAACCTACTACTACTACTACAGACATTAACCCACTACTCCAACATCCACTGATAGCCTGGACAACCTGACCCTTCCCATTTTGCATGCTGGTCAAAGTGTTTTTTCTCCCTTTATGACAGAACCAGATTCACTAGCTTCAATCATCTTAAATCCTTAGTAAAAGCAACTGCTGACCCATCAGCCAATTTACATGCCTTTGACAGCCCTGCAGAGCCAAGGAAGCTCTTTGGGGTGTGGTCAGGCCTGGATAATGATCAGCATGATCAGAACCCTGACATAGAACTGAACTGTAGCCAGCACCCAGAGAAAACCCAAAATCAGCATCCAACTTGCTCACAGCATCGAACAAGAATCAGCCCCTTGATAAAAGCCCAGGAGAGCCATGTCCTGCACAGCAGCATCCAGAACACTGAAAGCTGGGGATATGAACAGAAACTCACAGGGATTCAAGTACACTAATCCCTCTATCTCACAGACAGAGAAAACAGACAGAGAGCAAGCAGCTGAGGATGCCTGGCCACATCATACCAAATTGCCCAGAGGCTGGAAGGAAGCACAAGTCATAAGAACACAAATGCTACCACTCCAATTGCCCACAGAAAGGAAAAAAATAAAGCTTCCCCAGCCCTCAGTGAAATTTCCCCCAACACATCTCCATCCTCTGAGCCAGAGCTGCCTCTGATGCACATTAAGGGGTAAGATGCAATCCTGGAGCAGAGTAGATGGATGCTTGGTTACTCTCATCTACCAGAGGAAGGCTGAACAGGAACATAAAACTACTCTGGGACTCAAATGGAAGGGAGAAGCACTAAAAGCTTTCTGCAGACCTTACACTCTTTGAAGGCTCCTGTCATGGAAGACCAGGGCCAAGTGGATTGGATGGATGGTCACAGAGGAGACCAACTGCACTCACACACCTCCATCATGCTGCAGGCTCACAGCTACAGCACACAGACCTTGCTCAAAATCTATTACACATATCTACAGAGTACTTATAATCTACAGGGCACAGTAGAAAACAGATAAAATTCTGCTTAAGGCACCAATGAATCAATCCTTAAAAGCCTCTATGACAAATACTCCCACTAAGTGTTGCATTTTGACACACCTCCAATTTTAGTAGAGCAGCTACTCTAGAGTTAAGAGAACATTTGAAATCATAACCCACTAGATTGGTTTAACTAACTGTTGAAACAGTTTGTTCATGTCAGTGGAAACAGAACAGCAATATTCTCATTACCTAGCTAGTACAACATGGAACAGGTGATCCTTTCAAGACGTTTCAGGAGAGGAAGAGCTGAACACTCATCTACCTGGAACTTGCAAAAGCAAACAACATTCAGAGATTATTTAAACTTAAGTGCAAGAAGGTAAAAGAGAGGGGGGCTGAGGTCAGGTGTCACTAATGTACTGAAACTCAGAAGGCTTCATTTAAATTCCTGGCTCAGGCACAGAAAAGTCATGCAAGCTTCTCAGGAAATTCTTATGTTGATAGTAATTCTTATTCTTGCGTAGTTCCCTAAAAAAAGAGCAGCATTAACACTTCCTTCTGCTTATTCTGTACCTTAACCATAAATGTCTTAAAGAAAGGACCCAGCTCTTACTATCCATTGCAAAGATCTCAGCATCCCTCATTTTATGAGGGGACTCTTAGAGCAATAGTGTAAAAGATAGTGGGTTCCCTGCCAGCATAAGCAAGGAGGAATGAGGTTCACAAGGCTGAATCAGTGCAGATTTTCTTCCCCAGAAGCAAACCATTTCTTCCCCATTGGGACCTGCTTGCTGAGACCTGCAGGTTACCCTCAACATGCTTTAAGCATTTATCTCTTGATTTCCCAATATTCAGCCCCAAAGGACCCCAGTTCCTTACAAGGTGGGCTGCAGACCTGAGCCTGCACCCCGGTTCAGGAGCAGCTGGATAAAGCCCTGCAAAGCCCATGCAGCCCAGAACACTCTCCATCCCCCCAGTACCTGCAGCTCTACTCTCAGGTAGCCTTTGGCAGGTAAAGGGACTGATATCCAGTGTGCCACGATAAAGCAAGAAGCATTACTCAGTCTGTTAAACTTCCCCCCCGCCCAGGTGGGGGAATCAACCAGATCCCTAAATTAAATCACAGTACAGTCACTGCTTATTCAACACCAGCAAACAAGCTCCTGCAAGCCAAACACCCGGCATGACGGTGCTGATCCCTGGCAAGCTGGACAATAGGGAGTTTCAGCTGTTAATTTTGGGAGGGTGGGCTCTGTGCAACCTTTTAGAGGGTACAGCTGTGGTCAAGCAGTTTGCAAACTGTTTTGTCAGTTGAAGGTAAACAGAGCTGTCTGGAAGGAACACAGCCAAGGCTGAAATTCTGGCTGCCCAGATGATAAACATTCATGAATGAAATGAGAAATCTGTCAATTAATGTTTTCTTAAATAAGAAACAAAACACTTGAAACTACAAACCATACTGTAAGTGTTGTAATTATGTTTCAAAAGTGTCTTAAAGCCCAGGAATTTCAGTAACAGATCTCTAACTAGAAAAAGCTACTGATAGAAGAAAAGCCATTCTCCATCCTTCCCCTGCTGTCTGTAATCTTGTTTAGAAAGCATTTGGGAAGAAGGGAAAGAAGTCAAATAATTAGTTTCAGAGCAAGAAAGCAACATTAGACTGCAATAAATCAGTGTCACTGCATAGGTTCCTAGTGGCTTATGAAGTAGGAAAAATCTCTGTAAATTCACCACTTATTTACTGTAGCATTGATGGTGTAGATGCCATCTACCCTTCACAAAATCAGAAACATTAATCTCAAAAATCAATGCGAAATGGCCAGAAGTAAAGGAAAGCTGCTGGTTTTGCCTCTCAGGTGGTTGCAATGACAGTGAAATCACATTTAGTCTAACTGCAGGGTGTTCCCCACACTTCTGTATAATTTAACTTAATATGGGGAGGAGCAATAGGGAGCCAAAGACAGCATCCACCAGTTCAGGATCAGGCAAGGTCTACTTCATGACTCTTGGATTTTGGAGAAGCATTAATAACCTCCACAAAATGCACTCTAATTAGCAGGTTTCAAGGTTAGGTAAATGCATCCAGCATCAAGGTTAGGAAAATGCATCAGGCACTCCTGGAGCTGAGCACTAACTTCTCCTGAGGTCCCTTCAAGCTGCCTTGCCTCCTCCTCCTCCCTCCATTTTGCAGCTCAGCCAGTGCCCAATACCCCTAGGATAGATGTTGTGGTTAAAGAGACATATGCACTGTAAACAGCATACAACCTCATCACTATTTTGAATTTCAGGATGGTGTGAGAGTCCTCCAGCTGTGGAAATCATCCTTTAGAGACAGATGCTTTGCAGAATAAATGCAGGGTAAAATAGAGCAATATATTATCAGTTTAGCAAAACATAACTTAGCAAAACCTCAGAGCAATACATTCAGTACAAACAAAATTAGGACATAAAAAAGCTATACTAGAAATGTTTTACAGGTTTGCAGACAAATGGAAGTTTTCAGCACAAAAAATTCAGCATTTCAGTTCAATACTTAGAAGTACTGGTGTGCAAGTATTTTAAGCTAGTAGTGGCTATTAAAGTGTTTAGAGAGGATCTACATTGGCTTCCAGCATCAGGTATGGCCAGAAACCACAGCAAGCAAGATAAACTCCTGTGTTAGAAACTAAATCCTGCCAGCCTGTAATGCCTCACGCCATTCCAGGTGCAATGGCACGGCAGCATTCAGAGCCCAGCCTCTCCACGTGAAAGACCCCAAAAAGTTCAGCAGCCTGGAGCCATTTCCCAAAAGCACTCAGAGCTCCTCGCACTTTCTGCAATATTAAGGTTTACATATTCAACACTTTACCGTGCAAGTTGAAGCAGTTTTGCTTTGTAAAGCCTGCTGCAGACTGAGATGGAGCAAGGCTGTGTCCCAGAGTTGTGCAGACACACCCTCAGCCCTGCCTGGAACATCAAACCTCGGCGATGCACAGCCCTCGCTGCTGCTGCTGCACTCATCAGGTGCTCTGACAAATTCCAAACTTAGACACATCCAAACCTCAAATTCGCTCTGCCCTCAGCTGCTTTCCTCTATCTACTACAGCACGAGGAATCACAAGACTCTTTGCGGAGAAAAGAAAAGCAAAACAAGTTGTTGCAGGACAATCTCTGGCACGGGCCTGCACCGGCAGCGCCGGCAGCACCCACAGGCCAGCCCGCCCCGGGACACCCTTCCCTCCCTTCCTTCCCTTCCCCAGCATTCCTTCCCTTCCTCAGCATTCCTTCCCTACCTCTCCTGCTCTCTCCTCCCAGCGAAGGCGAATCGCTGCCTCGCCCGGCCCGAGCGCTGAGGCGTCTCCCACGCCCCCAGCCCGGAGCCGGGCAGCAGCATTCCTGCCTCCCTCCCTCCTTCCTTCCCTCCTTCCCTCCTTCCTTCCCTCCCTCCGGAGCCGCCCAGCGATGGGCCGGCGCTTCCCAGGGATGCGGTCATGTCCTGAGGGATGCGCGACAGCGGCCCGAGCATCCCCGGGCACCCAGAGCGGATCCTCCCCATCAGCCAGCTCTGGGTCTTTTATTGCTTGGCACTTTGGGATCAGTAAGATACAGAGCTTTTAGGTAAGCAAACTATTTTTTATAATTAATAAAAATACAACACACAAAGCCAAAACAAAACAAAAAACCCTCTCCTGCTCTTTACTCTTTAAAACTCATGCGTTTTGATTTGCTAGTTCTCAGGGTGTCCAAACAGCAACACAGAGCTTGTATTTGGCTTTATGTACTTATTTTCTGGATGTCTTCGAAACAACCAGAAACTCACAGAATACTAAGGATCCAGACCTTGGCCTTAGTCTGCTCTAAAGGAGGATGCTGCCTGCTATTTCACCTCATAGTTCCTCAAAAATGAAGATTTTTAAGAAATTAAAAATTGTCTGAATAGATTATATTAAATTAAATTAAATACAGACTTCAGAGTGGCCCATACTGTAATATATTGCATTACCTCAGCAATTAATCCTTGTCTGCTCTAGATGAAACAGGCACAGACATCTGCTGCTAGCCAGGAAGACACAAGCAACAGAAACATCGTGTACTGTGCGTTGCTGATGCAATGAACAGGAGCAGAATCAATCACCAGAAAGGTTAAGTCAGCTTTCCCAACTATAATCATATATTTCAGAGATTTCTGTTCCTGTTAAGTCCATAAGGTTTGAGCATTTCCATAGCTAAAAGGAAAATACATAATTTACTAATAAACACAATATTTGAATTAGTAAAAAATTTGAAGAACTCATGACTGTTCTAAAAATTATGTATGATCACTGGGTGGTTTTTTTGTTATTTCTCATTAAAAATTACATCAGCCAGGAAAGTGAGTCACTGCCTGGTACCATTTCTTGGGTATCACCTGAAAATTTAGCTTCCAGCTGTAAAGTTTCAAAAGAGGTATAAAACACACCCCAAAAAAACAAAACAAAATTAAAAACCTAACCCCAAACCCACAGCCTGACAGCTTCCTCAGGATGGTAAACATCATGGAAACCAAAATAGAGGGTTTTATGCCCAGAACTGCAGCTGCAACTTAAAAAGAAAGAAGTTGGATTGGAAAAACACTTCTGCAGTCCACAGAGACCAGACTGAGTGCAGATCAGACAGGGTTTAGGGAAGAACAACTTAAACTCTGCTCTGACTTGCACCAGCAGCCAGCTTCAGCATCAGCCTCTGGGTGCAGGGAGCCCAGCTGGCTGCTCTGACCAAAACCAGGGACTGCATCCAGCCTGTGAAGTGTAGGGGCAATCATGCAACAAAAGAGAAGAAACTCATCTCATGAAGTTTAGTGTCTCCACTTTCCATCCTACGTGTGAGGATATTGCACAGCATAAATTCATCCTGTACGGGTTAGCGAGGCTTCAGGGCTTGACAGCTCCTGGGGAGAGCAGGCCAGGGCCCAGCTCCCAGACTAGGCTGTGACTTCCTATCAGTGGCAGAGCCACTGCACAAGCAATGTTTGCTTTTGAGGGGGGAAAAGAAAAGCCTCCTCTCCTTGTCTCTGTCATCTGTGTTGCTGGAACAGCAAGGCAGCACCTGCAGGTGTGCAGATTGGCACTGCAGAGGGAGATGCCTGAAAGCCACCAGCCCATGGGTCTTCAGACCTCTGCTTTTCTTTTTCAGGTAAGTGTAAAGCATCCTACAGGGCTATCAGGTATAATCATTCCCTCTGACTGAGAGGTAAAGGACATCCCTGCCTCGTCACCAGGTAGCACAGGTCCTCAGTGGCTCCAACACAAGGACTTCAAACTCATGCGCAGTGCACGTGAAATACCCATTTCTACATTCGCAAAGGATCAGAGATAGCCAGTTTTTCCAGAGCTTTACGAGCACTCTGCTCTGTGAATACTCAAAATCCAGTCCTGGCGGTCCAACCTGCAATTACAGTCAAACCCAAAATAGCACCTCGGCGGTGCCAGCACCACTCATCTCCACGTCATGTCCCGAGACTCAGCACGCCAGGGTGTGGCGGTGGCAGGCAGCGAACGCACAGTTCCTGGGCACTCCCAGCAGACTTCCTCGACACGCCTGGGCTCACACCACTCCCCACACTCTTCCAAAATAGGAATTTTTTTGGTTGAGCCAGTATACCAGTGTATTTTCCTCTTCTTCCCGCTTTAAAAAAAGCCTTTTAGGGAAGAAGAAGGTGCCTGAGGTGCTCAGGTGACACATCCACTCCCCTGCATGGAACATTGTGATGTAGGTTTATGCACAAAGAGAACTTCCAGCACTGGCAGGACTCCTCCAGCGCATCATTGCGCAAGGGGACACATCTCCTCCGCAGCTCCAGCTGCCAAGTTTCACTGGGAGGCCACTAATACATATTTGCCCTCCAGAAGGTACTCAACGATGGCTGTGGGAGTGGCAGCTCTGCCTTCCAGGTGACAAGGGAGCAGAAAGGGTGGGTTCAGGAGTCATCTTTCACCACAAACCCCCAAGAACAGACCCCTTGGCGAAGATCTGGGAGAGGAAGGGAGCTCAGCCAGTGTGCTGGCCTTTGGCTACAGTGGGCTGTGCAGCCCCACTGCTCTCCCCAGTGAGTTCAAAAGAGGACAACCATCTGCTTCTGGACACCAAGTTTTCCTGCCCACTGCAGCAGTCGTGTTTTCCTCACTAACACCAAGAGATACCATGGTAATGTTGGAAGCTGCTCTGTTGGAGCTAACTGGTGATGAAATCCACGGTAACGAACTAGTTCCTGGGCATGCTACATCTGTCCCAGGGATTTTTGGGATGAGTTTTAACTGCTGGTGCTGCTAGCTCCTGCCTAAAATATCTATTTGCTGGGATACAGCCAGCTCCACTGTCAACCAGCCATGGCGTATAGGACGTGCTGGTCCTCTCCAGCATCCCTGTGCTAGAGAAACCTCCATGGCCAGAGGGCTGGGCCACAGCAGCCTTGGGAGATCCCAGAGCCAAGAGAGCATCAGCAGACCTTGGTGAGCCTTCAGGAGCAAAGGTGGCTCAGTCTCCTGCCTCTGCCTGCGCTGGTGCTGCAAATCAAGCATTTTCAGGAACATCCCCTCTCCTTACAAAAAAAAATTTAAAAAGGAAAGAGAGACAGAAAGAGAAGGGGGTAAGTTCAAAAGAATATGTAACTGAAAGAGAAAACCAGTTAACTTAAATAGTCTGCTTCACCAGAAAACACCATGCTCTATGAGCCAGGGCTTTAGAGAGCAAAGCTGAGTGGCCAGCCACCACCCCATTTTGGACTGACATCAGTGACCACTTATGATGTGCAAGATGTTCCCCTCCTCCAATTCTCTTTTAAATGTAAGGATTTTAATGAAATTATGAGCAGATCGAAAGACTCTCACCTGTGGTTTTTGATACAAATTGAGTGTTTATGCACTTTTTGCTTTCTTCTTCAGTGCCAACCAATGGCAATGTATATCCCATCAATGTAAACAGCTATGGAAAGATGTGACAACTGAGGAGCAAGCATTTGACCTTAACACCTCAGTTTATCAGTCTTTTAAAAGAAAAAACAGGTCTCTCTTTGCTAGATTTCCCCCTTAAAAGCTTCCTGAGCTGCTCTGTCAGCAAGCCTGTCATCTGGAAGAAAGCAAGACATTAGTCAGGCTCATGCTTATTTAATAAAAACCTTGCATATGCAGGAGGGACTGAAAGTTTGTCTTTATTTAAAAAATGCCTGCCAACTTGAGTATGATTTTGCAGTGCAAAACAGATCTGAGGACTTGCCTTATTTACCCTGTGCTCCCCAAGTGCTCAGCTTAGCAATTAACCAGCTAATTATTCACAGCTTAGATCAGGGAGCCAAGCAGTCACCAAAGAAGTCCACAAATATGCCCAGATCACCGCGCAAAGGATATTTCATGTCTTGCTATTTCATAAGGAAATCGGGAGGCTTCAACTGATGTCAGCTCCAGGAAATGAGCCACAGGCAGATGATGCCGGAAGCAGGAGGCTTTATATTTAGTACTGAGTCACCCATTTTATTAAATTCAAAAGACAAAAAAGGTGGGTGTGGAGAGAGGATAAGTGGAAAAAAAGTGAACAAGTTATTCTCTGGAGATCATGGGCCATGGGGAGTCTAGGGCTGGATGGGGCTTTTTTGTAAAGTGAGAAAGAAATTAAGGGATTACCTGGAAACCCTTTCTGCACATCCACTGGAAAAGCAGTTGCCAGGTGAGCAGCACTTCCCAGGGCAGAAGCCAGCACCGAAAACACTGCAGGAGTCTGCAGAGCCTTTGGCATCTCTCCAGCCAGTCCTGCAGGCCTGAGCAGGGCATCACCAGCTCTGAGGCACTTTCTCATCCTTTCTGCTATATACTTGAGCCAAAGGAGAAGCCACTGGAAGGAACTTGGAGTAGAGAATATTTTTAAGCCAGTTTTGCAGCTCCACCTAACCAACCACGAAGCGCATCTTGCAACAATGGCACTGCAAAGAAAGCACTTTGGGTGATTACAACAGCATCAGATGAAGCCTGGTGGCTGTTACTGAAACACGGCAAGAGGAACTGCCCTGACACAGTAAAACTGCACCCAGGCAGGGCTGACATCATCCAAAGGCCATGCTGTCCCTTTCAGTCTCCTCAGCATTTCAGTCCTCCCATCCTGGCTGGCTGAGGGGTCAAGTGGCCACCAGCACCAGGAAGGTGAGGCAGTGGGCAGAGGGCTCACTGTTAGCACAGCAGCCCAGTCAGAACCAGCTCAGGCACCCCACAGACCAGGCCACTGGAAAAAGAGTGTCACTGGGTCTGGTAGGAGGGTCTTGAAGACACTAACATACTCCTTCATCTCACCTGCCAGCTCTGTCCATCACCCAAGCCTGCCCTTGACATGACTTGGGCAACCTCTGCTCTCTCAGAGAACATGCTCTAGGATGACTTTCCACCTTCATTCACTACTCCAGGAAATAGTATTTTACACTAGAACTGCACTATTGCAGAACCCAAGTGACTGTCCACACAATATTTCTGAACAGGGAAACCACTGTGATCCATTTTTGGCAACACTCAATTTAGACACATCTGCAATTGAGAAGTATACAGCATTCATGTGGACTGCATCCTCATGGAATGTATTAACATGGAAAAACTGCCATTTAATAGGAATGTAGTTCTTTGAACTAGGGTCTTTTGACACACACTAAAGAAAGCTTCAAGAAGCACCAAAAAAAACCAATCTTAATGCAAATGGTCACACAATGCAAATTACAGGAGTACAGATTTGTTTAGAAGAGGTTCATATTTTCATACAAGTCTGTCATAATCCTTTTAACTTTCTATCAGTGATAAATACTCTGCAGCCTGAGCAGCAGAAACACCTTTGCAAAGTTTGCAACTACCTGAGCCAGATTTTGCCCCTGAGAAGAGTCACTTTCTAATTACTAAAACATAAATACTGCTACCAAAGCCAAGTACTGCACTTCATTTAGACTTAAAAAAAGTCATCTGAAAACAAGAGCTGTCTCTAATGCCAAACATGACCAGGGACTTGCCTACAGGAGTACCCTATTAGATTACTAATAAAATAGGTGTAATCTTCAAAATAAAACTACAACAGTTACAAATATGTGGTTTGAAAAATAGATCTGTGGACTATAGCAAGACTATGCAGAACCAGATGTCAGGAGCTGTTTAATACCCTCCACCGATATGCAAGCAGAGATTACAGCTCTGCAGTCACAGCCTGCTCCGGCCACCAAATGGCCATTTGGCCAACTATTGACCACTGTGCAGACCAGTTTGCTGCACCCACTTCTGGCAAGTGGGAGGCTGTGGGAGATTGCCACTGGGTGGCTCCTCGTCCCACACAACCCACCTACATCTGCAGTGAGGCCCCACTATCAGAAAGGTTTTGGGTACTGACCAGCCTGGACAGCAGCACACACACCCAGCCCAGGCAGGGAGGATCCCCAGGAAGGGTCTGGTATCTCATCCTGCCAGAGGCACGTGGCTCACCATATTGTGCAAGGGGGCCTACAAGTTCATCTGTGTAGAAGTAGACCAAAATCTCATCTCAAGGGATGTTGAAGCTTTTTCTGGTATTTAGCTCATGCACTTGTTGGCTTCCCTCCAATTGCTCTTTTTATCTCAGACCCCAACAGAAAGTCTCCTGTAGGACAGGCCCGCAGGACAGGGTAACTCCAGGGGCTCCCACAACTACTGCACTCTTTTCAAATATGTAGAAAGGTGGGGTAGAGCTGGATTACCACTCACACACACACTGTAAGTTGTCACCCACAGCCTTCAGGTCTCTAGAGCACAGTCTTCACCACACAGCTCATTACACTGTTAATTAGTAAGCCATCTCATAAAAGACGGGTACTAGTAGCAGACTGAGCTCTGTGCTGTAAAGCCAGTCTTTGCTTTGACAGCAGATTTCTTATATTCTCTGGTCTGTTGTTGCTGTTGAGTTTAATGCTCTATGAATTGGTATTGAAGAAACCCTCGCCCTAGAAGTTAACAAAATAAAACCAAAAACCAAACACCTACAGATCCTACATAAAGCCAAGCAAAACATGGTATTTGATAGAAGGCATGAAGCAACTTTGGAGCTCAGGCAGAAGAGGTGGATCTATAGCTGGGAGCAATGACACCACAAGGTTCATCATGGATTACACCAGAGAGGTCCAAATGCTGAGCAAGAATATCAGCTGTGAGTGTTACACGTGAAAGGGCAATGCACTAAAGAAAGTGCAATGCCTTGCTATGTGCCAAGTTGATATCAAACCAATGCACAGAGCTTTAATTGCTGAAGTGAATCATTGACTGGTACTGGTTGTAAAGGCACTTGCATAACAGCAGGTTTCAAGGACTGTACAGGGCAGAATCTTACTCCATTTCATGACTTTCAAAACTCTTTTTACACAGACCTTCAGAACACAGGGAGCAAAGGGACCAACTAAAACAGCCCTATATAACTCAGAAAAAGTGTATATACTACTTAGAGAAAGGGGAGGAAGAGGGGGAAGGAATAAAAGTTGTTGCCATTTGTGATGGATCTAACTAAAGTAGGCTGGGCACTGCCATTACCATCTGTCCAGCACAGCTGCAGTAACTTCAGGAGCTTCTTAGCTGGGCAGAAGCAAGGTCAGTTTTTCAAGTTTTCAGCAAGAAGTCTGACTGTGCTGTCTTTGCTTGAGCATTTGGTTTATATAACACAGTGGCAAGAGCCCAGCTGGAAATCAGATCAACGAGAACATTACAAAGGGGTGGGCAAAAGAAGGGCAGGAGCAGGATTGCACAGGAACCTCCCATCCATGTCCCCAAGGAAAGCTTAGTCCCAGCCTCAGCCAAACAGTGCAGAAAGGAACAGGCTAAAGTTTAGGTCAGACATTAAGGCTGCTTATTCTAAATATTTTCAGTCTTCAGAAGGCCTGGTTTCCCCTCTCTCCTTATGGAAAGGTGAATCCTGTCTAAGTGAGGATTCAGAAACTTGCCTGCTATTACCAGGAGCACTGAGGAATATGAATGCTTTTGTAAATGTATTTCCATTTGTTCTCTACTGACCTTCAGAATGCTGCTATCTCAAAAACAGTTCTTAAGAGCAAGGGCCAACTTTCTTCCTGAATGCCTGTCCAGTATCAATCACAACAGGGTAATTTTATATACACCCACAGCAGCCTATGTATTCCCTAAAATAAAGTCCTCACAATCCATTCTTGGAGGCAAAACATTTTGTGCAAAATTCAGGAAAAAACGGTTTAATTGCAATATTGTTTTGGAACTCACTTCCTTTATTTCTGTGACCAGCTGGAGACAAGCACCTTGTTCTATGCTGGCTCAAGGAAATGTTTAACTACAGGATTTATAGCAGAATATATGTGTGTATATATAACCACAGCACTGCAGCCACTCAACAGTTATAGCAGAAGGCAAACACTGGTTCAGCCCAAGGAAAACAGGGATGGGCTGGAATATCAGCCTGCTCACTAACATCTTGCTGCAGAGGCTCCAAGGCAGGAGATTATCCAAGCCGGTCCCAAGGACAAGACTCAGCATCCTGGAATCTCAAAACCACAGCCCTGTTCCAAACCCAAACAACACTCCACAAACCCTCCCTGGCTGATTAGCAGGAAGGAGCACAAGATTGCGATGGCAGCATAAACAAGGGCCCAGAATTTATGATCTTTCAGACCCAGCTGAAGCACTGCTTCACAAAACATGAATGCCAATTACAGGGATGGGTAGCTTGAATTCAAGTTTCCACTTGGTTAGCCCTGCACTGGACAGACTGAGAACTTTGGTGCTTGCCAGCAGTTTCATCTGCCCAGGGGGGCTGCACCAAGATCTTCCATGAAAACAGGGACAGAGGCTGTGAAAACCCATGGGACCTCCTCCAGTTCCTGACCTTCCCAGCAGGGCAGAGTCAAAGGCAACAAGTTCAGTGCTACTGTTTGTGAAAGTAGAGCAAGGCACTCTTCCACCTTGTAGTACAGAAGAGAGAGTGGAAGAGG
>VWZP01003531.1:206439-400670 GCA_013396995.1 Dicaeum eximium | reverse complement strand
CTCGGCGCGCCCCGGCCCCGCCGCCCCGGCCCCATTGGGCCGCCCGCCCGCACATCACGGTGCCCCGCGCTGCGAGTGGGCGGCCGCCGAGTCACTCAGGGCAGGGCAGAGCTCCGGCCCCAGCCAGGGCACGCCCCGTCCTCGTCCCTGCCGCCGTCGGGCTGCTCCGCCGTGGCTTCCCCGCGCTTCATCCCTCTAGCGTGTGTTTATCCTCATGCCCTGCGTGTATCCCCAATCCCGCGCATGCCTCACTCCTGCCCGGCGAGCATCCCTCATTCTTCTCCCGTGTGCAGCTCTCCTCCGAGCAGGCATCCTTTCTTCTCCACAGGCATCCCTCCCTTCTGCGCTCCCTTCCTCCTCCCCTGCCAGACTCTGTCCTGTCTGCCATGCACAGGCAGCTCCGCCACGCAGACAGAGGAGCTCTGGGCTTGCCTTGCAAATTCCCCGTGTCTCCCCAGGAGCAACCCTGCGGGCTGGTGCTGAGGATGTGCAGGGAAAGCTGGCGCTGGTGGGCACGTTGGGCGAGGAGCTCCCCGGAGAGCAGAGCCAGGGGCCAATATATGGCCCGGCTCCAGCAGCAGTCAGCGGAGTGCAGGTGCCTGTCCCTCGCACCCTGGTATTCTGTGCTCCTGGACGCAGAGCCTTGCCGTGGCCTTTCCCCACGCAGCTTCCAGCTGTCCAATTTGGGATAGGTGACCTCATAACTGTCCTAATTTCTACATTTGCTACACAGATATTCACACCGAAAATTGCTGGAAGGGTTCAGGAAATCAAGGGCCTTAGGGACGCTTTTGCGTAAAAGTGGTGGAGAACAGAAGTTAATCCAAATAGGCCTTGAACAGAGAAAGAAAAAGCAAACACCTGCTGTGGGAAGGAGACAGAGGGAGATGGGACCAGACCTGGGCCAGAAAAAGGGGAAGTTGTTTCCCCAAAGGGAAATTTCACACTCTTGGCCGACACTGGCACGTCCACCAGGACCAGGAGAAAACATGGGTTTGTATATTAATGTCTCCTTCTGGTTTTAGGAGAAAAGCAAATATATGTTCAGGCACAAAACATCCTTTCCAGGCCAGAAAGATGAGACATTCCCGTGCCTGGACATGAGAAAAGCACAAAGTAATAAATTCATGTAACAACCAGGAGCACTAATGGAAGGTGCTAGCTCTTGTATAATGTAAAAGCATTAAATATTTTGCTGTTTAACTATTTCCACCAGTGTCAGAAAAATTAAGCTTGCCAAAAGGTGACAGTTACCTAACAGACTATTAATAGATAAGGCACACACCAGCATTAGATCATTCTTTCTCTTCTCTTTCAAACTCAGATAAATGTAGGGCATATTTAACTAGAACTGCCCAGTGAAATTGATTGCAATGAGTACTTAGTTCTCTGTGTTGGCAAGGTTATAGGTGCACATTTCTGTATCTGAACTGCACAGTCCAATGTTATGAATTTTTATATGAATTATTTACAGAAAGGCTGTCAGTCTGGTCATTATAACATAAGGTAAAACACATTTTGTTGTCAAAACTGCCAGGAAAATTCTTTTTGCAGTGTTTTTCCAAAGCTAAAAAATGACACGGTCTCATCAAGTTGTCCCACATGATGGAAGCGACGTGGCTCACAGTGGGAGTTTCCTCATCACATTAGCAGGAGCAGCTTCCTGAGAAAAATCAGACTCTCTTCCCATTATTCGTTTATTCTTTTTATACAGTTGGATTTCTCATTGGATATTGGAAACTCTTACATATTCATCAGTTTGTTAGGCTGGGTCTTGGAGTTAAGAGTGCTAATTTTAGACTGATTAAAAAGATTAGTTCAATTTTACACTCTGTGGTGGTAGTCCTGTGTTTAGATTAGACCAATGCTTCACATTGCATTACAAACACAACAGAGCTGGGAATATTTCTGATTCTGATTCTGGATTTTAGCAAAAAAAATATACATTGGGTTACTTCTTGTCCCCTTCTGCTAGCATGCCAACATAAAACAACGGGAGACATGAAATCATCTTTGTGAATCTTGACTATTCAGAAAATGTAGATTACACATTTCCATGCCCTGCTTTTGTCCAAACCACTAGTGTGAAACAGGCAACTCTTTGTTTTCTGAGGGAGTGAAGTATTAAACATATTGAACATTTACCAGTTGCCTCTTTATTAGGATTTCCCCATGTCTTCTTGAACAAAGAAAGTTGAGCTATAGTAGACACATCCATTCATTCATTGCTTAGTACCCTGATTTAGCCATCAAGCTCAGTTTAATATTTTTATGTACTCAATGTAATTACCATATTCTGAGTGAGATGACAAAATATAGAGTTTCATTTACACATAACTAGTGAACACCTTGTTTGCAAAAAACACACAACTGGATGTTCTTGGGTGAATATTTATGGTTAAAAACACTCTAACACAGATATTGTTTTCCCTTTCTCAGGGCTCTGTGAAAGAGGGGACAGCCTTTTTCAAGATCACCTGACAGCAGGCAGTTGGATTCTGATTTCACTGCATCCACAGGTGATGTAACTAGTGAAAGGTGAAATTTTGCCAAAGGTCACAGGGGAAAACCAGTCCCCTGAAGAAATGTCCCATGGAGATTTTGAACAGAGACTGAAGCACAGGGTGGATCTGGAATATTGGTGTTGGCCAGTTCCTGAAATTGTATTTGGGGCATTTTTAAAGCCCTTTCAAAAAGGTTGCTATTTAGAAAATGACAAAGAGCACTGTTTGCACAGAGGGACTTTCTACACAGTGCCATGAGAACAGAGGATTTAGGGCCCGACAGGAGACAGGTATTTCCAACCTGACTTACAACAGGATTAGTGTTATTTAGTATGACTTTTAAATGAAGTTATAGTGAAATATTCTTGTAGAAAAATGCAGACAGAGGATTCTGACTTCACAAACTACTAGCATATAGGAATGTAGGAGGAAGGAAATAGGCCATACTTTTTGTTTAAACAGTGCTTCATTAATTCTCTTCTTCAGTTAGAGTACAGAATTTAACAGGTGTTAGAAAATGCCCTGGCTACAGAGCCACAATGGAAGGAGACTGCCTGTTGGATTTGTTTAATTTGTAAGGGTATGGATTGCTATAAATGCAATTTATTGCCATAATAATCGCCAGGCAGATGGAGGGTTAGCCCTGTGTCCCAGATGACTTTGTTACTGATTCCAGTGGAAGCTGGATGGGCCCTTAAGAGACTTTGCCACTGCCAGGTCAATGTTAGTGTGACTCTGTGGTTAGAGAACTGAAATGAATTTTTACTATCTCTGTTGAAATGTAAGCTTCTTACCTGGCACCTTAGCAATGCTTCTCCTGTACTGCTTTTCCATTGTATAAAAGTTGAATCGTTGCTCTTGCCTGGGTTATTGAACAATGCTGATACCCCTTGGCTAAGAGCTGCCCCAAGATAAAGATCATCACAGACCATAAGTGAGGGGTGGTGACAATCAGGAAGAAGGAAAGGAAGCCTGACAGGGCAACTGAAAACTTGTCTCTGATGCACAGTATGCCAGGGAGAGAGAAACTGCAAAACACATTGTAGGTCATGTGGGTTCAGAAGAGGCCTTTAAGGAGCTGGTGTGAAATTCTTCCATTAAAATTAGGGCATCTGTTCTCAACTAGACTTTTGTTTTGTTTTCTACAAATACTTAGCCACAACATTAACAGAATATAAGAACTAGGATATTGATGTCAAAAACACTTGTCATCAAGCAAAGAGAACAACTGAGTGGTACTGTGAATAGATTAATAATCTGGAACTATTCTTTTCCATTGCAAGAAAGCAGATGGAAATCTGCATAATATTTTGAACTACAGAAAATCGAATTTACCTCCCACTAGAAACATTTACTCAAATAATTCTGGGCACTTCTTTACATAAAAACAACTTCTGTGAGATAAGTATCAGCAAGTTTATCCATTAAGTTTGTCCAGCACAGGGAATCCCTATTCCAAACCTACAGAAGTCTCTGAGACTCCCCACATGAGTGCAGATTACCCACCAGCCTGCCAGGCTGTGGGCAGCCTGCCTTCCCTCTCACTGTCCTGGCTGCCAGACAGCACATCCTCATGGATTTTAGATTATGTTGTGAAACCACCAGTGCCTCCTATCTAATCTGCTCTTGCTTTGGCAAAGGAGCTGCCCAGAGTCTCATGTTGTCTATATCCTGCAGTGCATGTTTTATTTGTTTAAAATTGTATTCTTTCTGGTCAAGAAGAGTTTTTCATGGATCGCCCATGCAGCATTACAAGAGCTCTTCAGTTCCAACTCATCAGTGGCAAGCCAGAGTTACACACGTGATGCCTTTGTACAGCCCTCAATTACTTTTTTTGGGGGGTTGAGTTTATAGAGCACTCACTGACCTTCAAAGCACATGGGAGATTGTGTGACTTAAGATTTTATTTGCAGTTCATATCAACAGGGTGAATGCCCCTCCTTCACCATTGTGGACCAAAAACCAAAAAAAGCATGATAATGAAAAAGAGGTTTTGTCTTTTCTTTTCCTTGATTTATCAACCCATCAAGACCAGATCCCGAAGAGTTACTGAATCCACGTTTCCTTTCTTGTAGCTAAGGTACAAGCAACTGCTTACAAAGAAAATCCTGTTTCCAGAGAACACGAGATGCAGAAGGTCAGACACAGGTAGTTTTGGGCAGAAGAACCAAGCAGAGTTAGCTGCAAATTGTGGGAAATACAGCCTCTGCCATGTAGCTGACAGCTGGTCATTTTTTAGCTCAGGTGACACTCTAGTGTGCAGTAGCCTGGTTATTACCAGGGCCTGATGTTCTGCATGCAGCTTCTTATTATTAAATCCTGACAATGTGCTCAGAGCTGGACAACATTACCCTGGAATGAAGTTTTTAGGAGGGGTTCAAAGGGGGAAAAGCCTGGTGGTTCGGCAAGATAGGCATGGGTCAATACTTGATGCAGCTGGCTTTGCACTGAGGTAAGACTGGAGGCAGGAAGCACAAAAGCTGCTTTTACAGGCAATTCTGTATGGTATAGAGAGCTTGGGATGGGTGAACAGGGACATGCACAGGGCTCCAAGGAGGAGTCTTAGGTACACAGTGCTGACCCTTGTGCCAGTCAGGCTCGCAGCAATGGCCTTGCCTTCATTTTTCTCTCCACTCTGCCCTCCTTTGGCTTAACTCAAGTCAAAATGAGGAACACAGAGAGTGCATGGCAGCTAATAAATTATATTCTCCTGCTGCAGGCTGAGAGTGGAGGCTGAGCTTGATAACTGAGGAAGTGTTCTTGCTGCTCAAGGACACTTTTTCTTATGTTCCTAATACTTACTAATTTGTTCATATCTTCACCAAAAGAGTTGTCAAGCACTCAGGCTGCCCAGAGAAGTGGTTGAGTCACTGTCCCTGGAGAGATTTAAAAGTCTTGTTGATGTGGCACTGAGGGACATGGTTTAGTCCTGGGCTTGGCAGCGCTGGGGTAACACTGATGATCTTAAAAGTCTTTTACAACCTAAATTATTCTGTGATTCTAACTAATTTGGACTTTTTAGTCCTTCTAGTCTGTAACATATTTGTGAATATTTTTTTTTCTCATTTTCTCTGGACTTTCTCCTTGACTTTTCTTATTGTTTTGCTGCTGTAACTTTTGCCTCCTCCTTCCTTTTACTCATGCTGGCACAAAGTTCCTTCAGCTCCTACAAAACTCAGTCATCCCACAGCTTCCAAAATCTGTGGTGAGCGGAAGTGAAGCAGGGCTGTCTACATTCCTGCAAGCCCAGGGCTTGGGAGATGGTGTGGATGTGTGCCAGTGCTAATAAATAGGGAACTATTAGTGACTGTGTAAGGCAGGAAAATTGCAGAACAAGATAAGACTCACAGAATTCTCTTACGCTGATTTTGGATAAGGGTATTTACCCAGGGAGAAAAAAAAAAAGTTTTCCTTCAAAGCAATGCTGTCTCTCCAGCCATGTGTGTGTTTGTGACGGAGCTGTGGCGTGTGTGACAGGAGCAGAACCCTGTGTGGACGTGCAGCTGTGACACACTCGCTCTCTTGCACCCTGCCTAGCACAGAGGCTGCTTTGCAGACCCAGCTTTGTTCCCAGCTCTGAGGCCAGGCTGCACCACACCTGCCAAACCAAACACCCCACGGAGCTCCACTTGGGCCCAGGACACATGAAACCCAGTGCAGGGGCTGGGACAAACTCAGTGGAGCAGTTTCTTTAACAGGTCCAGCAACTGCAAGGCTTTGTTTGCTCCTCCTGTGCTCTGCAGGGCAGAGATCGCGCCAGGTGCCCTGATCTGAGCAGATCCAAGGAAGTGCTTTGCCCTGAGTTGCATCTCCAGGTAGCTGAGTGTTGCTGGGGCAGGGCTGATCCTGCTGATGGAAACCAGAAGGCTCTGGTAGGTACCAGCCTCCTCAGGATATGTGGGTGCATGGACTGGTGCTGGTGCATTAGCCCACATTTACATATCCATGCTCTGCATTCCCCAAACTTTATTGCCAAGGACACAGCAGCAAAGAAAACTGCTTGAAAGTAATGTGACTTTTGTGGTAATTTTGTGTGGGATGGGGCAGAAAGCAGAGGAACTTCTTGTGATAGACAAGAAGAACATAGGGAATTACAGAGACATGGCACACTAAATTCAATCTAGGGTGGTTCAGGTTCATGTCTACTGTGTAGGATGTGGCCAGTTACCCTCTCCAAGGCACTTGCAGCCTTATCTCCTGCTATTGTCATTCCTGTTTGTTTCAGGAAAGCAAATTTTACTTCTGGTCATACTGGGATTTCTTTCCTTTCCCATCCATCTGTGCAGGATCCAAGCAGCAGAGGGGGTGCAGCCACAGTGCATGGAGCAGCTGCAAGCTGTGAGTGAATGGAGTTCACCTCATTTCCAGCCCCATAAGTGGTGCTTAGCTCCATCCCCCTGGCACAGGAGCATGGATCAGTCCTCCAGGCAGAGCACACGGAGTGTTGCATCCAGCTGGCAGCAATGCTTTCACCTTCCTGACCCCACCACTGCACTCCCTGTGCTTAGCTCTTGCTGTTCTAGTTTTTGCTGATCCAGACGTGTTAAAATTAATTTTTCTCTTGGTGCCTGACTCTAGGCAAGGTTATTAGATAGCTGGGTCACTGCAGTCTGTGACTATCAGCTGCTGAAATCATTTGCTGTGGGCTGGTAACCCACTAAATATCACTTTGGATGACTAACCAGCATCAAAACTCCTGCAAGCTTCATTTTAAAAACAAGGAGTATTTTATTCAAAGAGAACAAGAATATGCATTTCCATGTTGTAAAATGATTGGCCTTCATGTGTCAAGAGCCCAGCTCAATTTCCCTCTGCTCTGCATTCTGGAGTCATTACCACACTTATTTCCAGTAGTGCAGAAAGACTTTTCCATATGCCTTCACTCAGCCAGTAGTCTGTAGCTAGGGTTTAATGTCTCCTGGGCAGGAGGAGACGAGGACAAACCAACAGCTCTACTGTGATGACAATGACTGTAGAAAACATAAAACTTTTCTCCAAAAGCAGTCCCCATCTCTGAAGGCAAGCCCAGCTCTGCAGGGAGTGGTTCAACCCCTCTGAGGAGCGTGCAACCTTGGGACAGTCTGTAAAGGAGCTCACAGGAAGCTTCTGTGTCCCAAAAAATCCTCTTTGGCCAGAGCAGCATTGTACCTCATCCTGGCTACGGGGAGAGGGCTCAGCAATGAAGAAGATGCATAAAGTTAAAAATTCATTTGGACGTAATTTTTTCTGAAGTCATAAAAAAAGTGTTTTTCATGGATATTTGCTTTCACAGCATTGAAGGACATTTGTGCCAAATGAGATGGGTGAGCACAAACTTCATCTTCTGCATTCACATAATCTGCATTACAGGACTTTTAACTGCACACTGTCCTGGCTTTTCACATTCTAGCCCAACAACAGTCCTCAGGTTTTGACCAACATGCTCCATAAAAAAAAGTAATTTCTGGAGAAGGACAGTAAACAACTCATAAAAAGTGTTTTTCAGCATCAGCTGCAGACAGGAATTCCTCCCAGGAGCCCCTCTTGCTCCCTTTGTTAGAGCTGATAGGGGCATGCTGGATTAAAGGGAATTCAGAGCTGCAACATGGCTTAAAAACAGAAGAAAATAATACTCTTGTGGGGGAAAAAGGGTTCTCTGGTGGGCTGGGCACAGGCAGAATTGGCAAACAGGCTGTGTTGTCCTCAAGCGAGGGCATTCCATGTCCTCCTGCTTCTGCAGCAGATGAGAGTTAAGAGTGGCAGATGAGAGCAGTGAGAAGCCCTTGACTCCCATGTGTGGAGGACACCTGAAATGACCAGGCCCTGGCCATACTCATCAGTAGAGAAAGGACAAATTGGTTCTTAGAAGGGCACTGTGGGCTCTCAGCCACACCAAGCCAAGGATATTCCCCAAATCATCTGCCCCATGCATTTTATCACCTCCGTGTTTAAGGGAATCTTTTGGGTCCCTGCCTCAGCAGCCAGTCCAGCAGAAGAGCCCAGAGCTCTACTTCTTTAGAAATGCAGCTTTTTGACTGTGTTCCAAGACTTCCCCAAGGGCCACACTTGCAGGAGAGGTGGCCATGTGCAGCGAGCTCCAGTCCCAGGACCAGCTCTGCAGGGTGGTGTCTGTAGCTCTCCCAGCCTCAGCACCTCCTGTGCTCCACGTGCAGACAAAACAGGGTTAAGAGCTGCCAGCACCAAGTACCCAGAGAGAGCAGGGAACTCCTCTGATGGACAAAGTAACATCTATCTGTCCCACAGAGATCTCATCTCATTTTTGACTTGGCAGTGGGAAGAGTTTGATCTCTTCCTGCTTTTTGTTGTTGTTGTTTTAGCATTTTCTGTCCACTTTCCATATTTTTGATGTTCCATCCAGACCAACATCAACTGCTGTGACAGCTGTGAATAAAAGGCTTTCTTCTAGAAGTAGGGCAAGCAACATTTGGCTTTAGCTTTAATTTTGTCCCAAACACTTTTGTAATTGACTTAGTTTTTGTGTTCACGCATGTATCTCATAAGAAATTTGAGAATGAAGAACTGCAAAAGGCATTAACACACAAAAACATTTTTCAGCCACTAACTATCCCCTCCTGACTTGTGAAAAGAGTTTTTCCAATCTTTATATGCTTATGGTCCATCAAACTGGTACTGGAAGAAAACCTGAGGTAGCTTTCTCTGTCTGTAAGTGGCTCACATTTGCTTTATCTTTTGAAACACACCATTTTTGGTGGTGATGACATCAATAGTGTCTGATGGTTTTGTCAGGCCAGCTAGCCACGAAGGCAGCTTGAAAAACCTGACCTTGTTTACAGGTGATTGTAAAGGTCTGAGTTCCATGTGGATTTAATTCCTGTATTAATGCAACTACTTGAGGATTATCTTGAAAGAGCTGTTTGACAAGGAGTTGGAAATCACACATTGTGAAAGGTCCTGATGGACTGCAGTTCACCAAAAACTGCTCCAGGGTGGGTCCCTCCCATGGGGTCAGTCCTTCAGGAAGAGGCTTTTCCAGGTGAGTGACAGAAAGTGTGGGGTCAGGTCAAACTCAGCAAATCACCCCAAATCCTGGGGAATACAAATTCTAGCCACAGATTCAAGCGCCATATTTCAAAGCACGATCACTTCTTTTTGAATATGAGGTTAAACACTTAAAGGAGGCTGCAGGTGTTGAAAATCTTCAAGTTGATGCAAAATGAGTTATTTATTTTCACTCCAGCTACAACTTATCCTTTTCCTGTTTTATTTTGCCAGCCAAACTGTGATTTTCCCATCCTGTAACTGGGAAAAAGAATCTAACTTCCCCACTGAGGACCAGCCTCACAGACCTTGGAGCTGGAAGATGTGCTGTGTAGCACACACTAAATAAAACCTTTGCCCTGCAATTCAAACAAGCCTGTAATGGTTTTACATCCCCAGCTGTGAGGAAGGTTTTTCCACATCCATGCATCTTTCTGGTGCATACACAGCTCCTCAGGTTTAAATGTCAGCTTGAGACCCTGGCATCTTCTTCTCATCATGCTAGTGATCTCCAAGTGAGCCAAACAGATTTATTAATTCTTCCCCCATCAAGTACCACCCTAGCTAATGCCACCCAGCTTCTTAATCCTTACCACCTCTGAGCTGGATATCCTTCCTGGCCCAGCCCAACATTTTTTGTTAAGGCTTGCAATATTTTTCATGATTTTTAAAACTTTGAACTCTTCTTGAAGAGTGCCACCTCCTTGAATCCACCACTGTGTCTACCTGCCACCTTTCACTCTTTACTCAGGGTATTTAGATAATTTGGGATAATGATGATCACGTCCCCTGGCCATGTGCCATCTAACACAGTGGGTGCTGAGCCACACTGTGGATTCTCAGAACCATGATTATGGAGACAGTGACATCACTGAGGGGCACAGGAGGGTGATGGGCTGTGAAAGGTCATGGCAACACAAATCCATGTTTTCTGCAGACAAGCCCCTGGGTGACACGTGTGCTGTGATCTGGGTGACTTTTAGTGACAGCTTTTCCTTCTGGCCATGGATTTGCCAGGGGCTGACAGCGTCTCTGTCCCAAACTGCCCTTTGCAATTTGCCCTTGGCATCACCTGCAGCTCTGCTTTATCAGTGTGGCCACTGCCTCCACCCCAGGACAGATCACTCAGTTCCCAAGGAGCCTCCTCCACAGAGGGAACTGCTGTGAAACCCAGGAGAGAAAAACTTTGATCTTTATCAGCATGAAAAAAAAAGACTTCTTGGAGGCCACCCTTGCCCAGCTGCTTTGGCCAAGCAGAGCTGCAGCCATCTCTGGCAGTTCTGGGCATGCCAAGGGAATGCTCACACGTGCCAGGGGATTAGGATGACACAACTGTTGGGACAACAGCTGGGTAGGCTGACCCTGGGTACAGGCAGCTGCCTGTGGTGTGGCCAGCCAGGGTGGCTTATGGAATCACCTGTTGCATGGGGTGCTGCTCCTCTCAGCCCTTTTGCACACCCACATGTATGCAAAACTGATTTTTCATTTATTATAAAAAGCATAATTTATTCATGCAAGAGTGTAGTACTTCCTCGCTTGCTGTATGAAAATCACTATTCAGCTGGGGACAGTCCATAATACTGCTTGCCTTCTCTTCCCTTTTCCTCACAGTGCTCAGGGTGGAAGAAAACAGGCAGTGGGAGAAGCCCCACGTGGTCAGACCACAGCCTGTTTTAGCAGGATGGTTGAGACCAGAGGCTGCAGCTGTCTGTAAAGGACCACAAACACAGATCTACCCAACAGCTGTCAGCAGATCCTCCCCAGAATATCCTCTACTTCTTCTCTGGCCTTGACCATGAAGTAGTTGATCTGAGCTGCTCCCTGCTTCCTCCAGCAGCCTGCTGTGAGTCCACAAGCTGCTGGGAAAACACTCCCTGTTTACTTTTTATTGCCTGTGCTATCTCTGTCCTAGCAGCACAATTATCTGCTGAATGTGTAATACTCCAGCTCTCCTGCAGAACTGCCCATGTTTCTGGATTTGACAACGAGGACTCTTCCATGACATTCCTGGAGCTAAGGAGGCATTGGCAGGAGGACCAGGGATGGCAGTACTCCATCATGAGGGACTGAGAGAAAGAACTAGACAAGCCACCAATGTAGGTGTTGAAACTTCCACACATCAGTCTGCTGGCCTATATCTTTATGCTGCCACTTTTGGCTGTCCCTGATGATCTGGAGAGAGGCTTTAAGTGTGTGATAACACTAAAAGTGAAGAGTGTCAGGAATCCATCAAAGGGCAGAAAGCAAACCACAAAGCAAGGAACCTTATTGTGTCACAATGTATCTCCAAGATGCTTTGCTGAGCTCAAAATCCTTTGAATCTTGATGTCTTTCAAAGTGAGGATGCTTTCAGGAGTGGGAGTTGATCTGCAGCATGGCAAGGGACACCCATGCAACCGGGCACCAGCTGGGGATGAGAGCTGGAGCTGCTCCCATGCTCACCCTCCGTGTGGGAGGATGGGGATGGGGGTCTCTTCCTCTGCTGCCCACCAAGCCAGGCTGACAGGATGGGTTCTCTGACCTAGCAAATTAGTAGGTGATATAAAACTGATGATAAGGGAGGACTGTGAACCCATCTGCCATGCAAGCACTTACAGGAAATGTATAAAGGATCCATGGCCTTGGCTCTGCCCAAGGTCCATGGCCTTGGCTCTGCCGAAGGTGCAAGAAGACCTGCTAAGGTCAAACTGGCCCTTTTACAAGGAAAAAAAATCCATTAAGGGGAAGTATACATGTCCTTCTTTTCTCCTAAAAGAAACCCCAATCTGGCATTCAGGGAGACCTCAGGTTTCCACAGCTCCATCAGCTTGCTCTGCCACAGCCCAGCTTGCCCACAGGGCTCAGCGTGGCTGTCTCCACCATCACAGTGCTGAGCATGCCTTTTCTCAGCTGGCAGGGGAGAAAATGTGCTGGAAAGTAGAGATAAAGGTCTCAAATTCAAAGGGCTCAAGGCAAATGAGAACGCCGGGGGAAAAACAAGAAGCTTACTAAAGGTGCACCTACTGTACCCTCGAGCAGGCACAGAGGAGGGAACATTTGTCAGCTCAGAGGTCAAAACAAACCAGAAAGAGAACATGTCTGGGTTAGCAAGACAGGGAGGAGAAAAATATTTAATCTTGAGCAATCAGAAGCATTTCGTTCAACCTGAACATTCCTGTGTTTCCTAACTCTATATTTAACTCCCCTTATACTTAAGGTTACTTGCAATGGAAAAAATGCATTTAAAAGTCTTTCATTGGAAAGTCAAATAGTTACAGAGGTCCTCAGGTGAAACAAAGGGAAAAACAGAAGATGCTGAATCAAACATGTTTTTCAGCTGTAGCTGTTGTCAAAATCTTGAGTACATTTTGTTCTCCCCAAGTGCCTTTGTGCACTCCTTTTGTGAAGGGGAGATGTGAGAACTACTCATAGGCAGCAGCCCTGAGACCATCCAGGTGAAGAAAAAATCATTAAAGATTTTAAGAAGAAGGAGGCAGCTCAAGCCTGTACCTGTGCCTTAGTGTGCACACGATGGAACAGGTTCCTGACCGCCCTGAACCAATGGCATATTTATTATGAACATATAATCACCCACCTGCAAACAGCAGTGGGTGCCAGAGTTCATTAACCTTTACATCTGGCATGGGCTCATACCCAATAAACCCCTCTGGCTTAGCTTTTGGACTATCCAGTGCTCGAGGCAGCGATGAGAAAGCAGAGCCTCTTTGCCATGGAGCAAGATAAGCTCAGCAGCTCAGAGGCTGTTGGTACCAGCAGGAGCCGAGGATGTGCCAAGAAAGGGAGCCTGGGGCTTTGGCTTCTCTGTTTTTTAGGGTAGGGTGGTGCCAGACACACCTGGGGCCTAATCTGCTTTTGAGTGTTTAGGTGGGACTTGCCCTTTAGCACTTGCAAAGTGAGGGGTGCTCAGCCCGAGGGTGGTGGTGCAGCGAGGGGCACAGGGTGTGACATGTGGCACCTTTCCTTCCCTTCTCCCTGCCAGGACACCTCCCAGCCTGGGCACTTTGTAGCAGCGTTTTTCAGGTCCCTTGTGTGGGGGCACTTGGGACTCATACAGTACTTTGCCCCCTGTTCTGAAAAAAAGACAGAACTTTTTCAACAGCTAAAGCATGAAGCAAACAACTGAATTAAGAGGGATCTTTGGTTATTAAGCATTTTGGAGAGCAGTTTTAGATTCATGAGTTGATTACCTAGAGTATGGATGAGAAGGGCGAGCATGAGTGTGTACACGGCTCCAGCACAGCAGATCCTGCTTTTTTCAAACAGGCTTTTTCTCTTTCCCTTCCCAGGGGCAACACCCCTGATAGCCATGCATCCTAAGGATCCTGGTGCCTGGTGGGGAGCACGCAGGAAAGGTGTTCCACCCTGCCCTGGCAGCCTGCAGAGATAGCATCTACCCCCACAGCAAAGCTTCAGATGTGTTAGGAAGACAGTGTGAGCATTAGGAAAAATGTGTCCCTCGGCCAGTCTCAATTTGGACTTTACCTTGGACTGTATCCACTGCAGGGCAAAGGAAGTCAAACCTTTAAAACAACTTCATAATGGCTTTTTGTGTCAGAGGCATTTTGATCCTGATAAGATTTTGAGTTACCATGTGCTAAATGCCAGAAGTTCCTTGAACCATTATCTTTCGGTTTCAACAACACCATTCCATGGGAGGGCAAACTCTGCACATGACAGTGAGGTGACAGAGAGGAGAAATCCCTTCTGCCTCTCCTCCCTGTCTGACACAGCAATCCTGGGAGCACAACCCGTGGGCCAGCTCCCATGCAGCGGGGAGCCCCCACACCCCTGTACTGCTGCTGGACAACTGGCCCTCAAAATCCAGTGCATGCACAGACCTGTGACACAGCCCAAGCACTGTCACCCAGTTTCCCCCAGTGCAGCCTGAGGAGTTTTTCCTGCCCTGTCCCCCCTTCACTCCACAGAAGGCACCCTATGATGCTCATGGCTTCTATTGCAAACACAGCACCTGATCCCCAAACAAAAGGCACCTGCAGCTAAATAAGGGTGCACTCTGTGCTGTTGAAGGTGGATCTTCCTGATAATGCAGGTGGGGTTTTGGACTGGAAATACAGGGGAGCATCACCCTTCACAGCACCAGCACCAAAAGAGATGAGCTCTTTGCAGCCTTTCCTGTGTCACAGTCCTGATGCTGACACACAGTAGGTGTAGATGCCACGTTCAAGGAAATTGTAGCCTGATGCTATTGTGCTCTTTGGACGTGGGCCACACTACCAAGAACCTGCACAGAGCCTACCTAGAGTATCATCAGCAGCCAGCATCAGTCCTACAGCACAACAGGGACCACCCTGGGCTGGGGGTGAGGGCTGGGGAGTGCTGCCTTCTCCTCTCCAGCCCTGCAAAGGTCTCCCACAGCACTACAGAGAAAGCTGGAGGTCCAACAGCACTGCTTGGTCTAATACTCTGCAGAAAGGCCACACAACCTTTGTGCTGCCCATGCTGAAGGTCTCACAGCAGTCATGATGCTCTCTCCCTTTTTCTTTCTTTTCTTTACTTTGTACTTACTGTTTCCATTTAAATAATAACTTTGCTGTTACTCAGCAAAGCCAGAAAAACCAAACTCATGTACCTGAGAAGCAAAGGCCTGATTCATCTGTAGGGTTTTGGATGTCAATCACAGTAAATCAGTGGCATTCTCTGAAAATGAGCTGCAGGACAAGAACTGAGCAGCAGCCTGTTTCAGCTGCATCTGTGATTCCTTTGTTATGATTCACCTTATACAAATATCCAAATAAACAAGTTTGCTGCCAGGAATATTCTGGTGAGAGGGAAAACATTGAAAAAAAAGTTACTGAACTCTTGCTCTGAATGGAGAAATCTCTTCATGACAATTTGATCATCAAAAGTGCCCTGGCTTGTGCCTCAAAACTCTCTGTGCCTGAGGCAGGTACCCACACCACGTGCTTGGCACAGTGCACAGTCACACCAGGAATATACACAGCATTTTCTTGGCACATCTCAAGGAAATGCATATTTTTCCACTGTGCTGTCTTTTTGAATCCTTAGATAGAAAAGTATCATGAAATGCTGTTCCAATATTCTCTTTGGTTTTGCTGATCCTGGTATCTGGATGCAGATGATCTTCTAACCAGGACTTTGCCACTCTAACAAGGGTTTCTTCTTTATAAGACACTTCCACAGCCTCTTCTATTTCTTGATAGAGTATATATTTCTAAAAAAAAGTAACTGATTTCCCCCCTACAGTGTCCAATATATCAGCAGATCTGTTGATTTCAGTAGATCAATGAATATCTAATATTGCTCTTGCTTATGTGGACAAAACCCTTCAGCATGTGCACCAGTGCCAGGTTTATAGTGTGGCAGCATAATGTGGCCTCTTGCCCCAGAGTGAAGCCACCACAGTGGTGTCTGCAAGAATTTAGTACAGTTGCCTGGGCTAGCAGCTTGCCAAATATTTTGAGATGCTGAAATATATCCTGAAGACAACTGCTTTGGACAGGCTGACAAATGAGACTGTTACCCTCTGTCCCTAAGCAGATTTTGTGCCATTTATTAACTCCTGTCAGAAATGGCTCAGGACTGATCCCCTGGGTATAATGTTCCAGTTTCTAGGGGTTATACACGTGGGTGATGCAGAAGCCCAGGAGCACACAGTCTGGCTCTGCAGACTCTGCAGCCATCTACAGCCACTGCACAGGAAAGGGGGTTCATGGAGGGTGAAAAAAGAGCAGAAAGTGAACCCTCCCCCAGATTCAGAGACATACATTGTCTCTTTTTTCTCCCACTTAAAGAATTCACTGAGCCTCTCTGAGCTTAGGCTGTTTGTATGTTTGCATTAACACAGGGTTAAGTTGTTACTAAGCAGGTATTCCAGTAAAAGCAAAGAAAATACCTCCAAGGCACTTTTAAATGTATTTAACTATCTAAATCCTTTTGCTAAATGTAAGCTCAAAACTATAACTATTCCTTTTCATTTTCTTCAGACAGTGCACACTTCCAGGATACAGAAATAGCCCAGCATCCCTTTTCAATAGTTTATGAGTTGTCAATTCATGCTCATTGTGTCCTGTGTTTAGAAATCATCTAGAGCAGCAGGATGTATGTACCAGGCCCAAGAAGTCTGTTTTATTTTGTACACGTCACATTTAGACCAGCTGTGCTGGTGAGATTTCCTCACATTACTGCTATTGTGAGAAGAGCAAAAGACACTGAAATACTCTATTTCAGAAGGCTGCTAAATGACAATGTTTGAAGTCTTGATTGCAGAGCAAAGCCTCTCTAATTCAGAATTATGGAATTTTCCCTGGAGCCACGTGGATGCTTCAGGAAGTCATTCAAAGGAGCAGTTTTTGCGAAGGGAGGAGGATCACAGGAGGATCTTTTCCTATCAAACGTGTCCTGAGTTTTTCTGAAAAGAGACCAGTGTGTTATAAGAGTTGTCTGCTGACTATTTTTGTACTGCTTCATAAGATATGAGCCACAAGGACACCAGAGAAGGGGTTTGCAGGAGCCCACCCGTGGTCCCACCCAGCAGGGAAACCCTGGGACCTTTCCTGCTGACAAATGGCATGAGGAGATAACTCACAGAAATAACGACCATGAAAGAAGCTGGGCAAGGGGCAGGGGCAGATAAACGTGCAGAGACACTGGACACCACCATCCTTTCTCCAACAGAAGAGAAGTTTTCATTTATATGTCAGCCTTGATGACTGTAAAAGAGAAATGTACAATGAAAATATTATAATATCATATACTAATGCAGAAATAATGATTAATTGGATATGGATCTGCTGTTGAGCCAAGAAGCTCCATGCACCCCTGGCTGTGGAGTTCTGCTGTGCTGCTGGCTGTCCTAAAGGACAAATCCTGCTCTGGTTACAGCTCCCCAGCCATGAGTCACACTCGCTGCTGTGAAGGGCAAAGGAATTTTTCTCCTCCAAAGCTCTTGAAACTCAAAACTCATCTTCCACAGTGACTTGAAATATTCCAGGAAACTCATTCTTTCATACATAATTATTCTTTGCTTTTTAAAATTTTGATTTAAATGGTCAGCATTTTTCAAAATCAGAAGTGAAATTGCAAAGGATGTTAAAAATGTCCGTCTATTTTCTCTAAATCTTCAGATTTGCTCAAACACAACCATTCTCATTTTGCCAGACATCAAAATATTTTCCTAATCTTGCATTTCTCATGGATTTTGTCTGTTTAAACCAGAAAAAAAAAATTCTTGTTCTTTGCTGGACAAATGAGGGATAAGCTGAAAGGCAGACTGTGCTCCTGTATCCTGCCTGTCCCAGGCAGCAGGCTGTAGATGACCTGCTAAATTGGGAGCATAGGGATGCAGGAGTAATATGGAAGGAAATCAGGACTGCCCCGGGAATGCTGTCACTATATGAGCTGTGTGTTGCCATGTGAGCCCAAAATGCAGGAGGAATGGGGCATTTCCATGCAGGTATCTCCAGAATCTGCCCAGGCTGTTCCCTGGGTGTGTAGATGCGGTGATGCTGTGCGTAGCCCAGAGCAGAAAGCTGCTGTCTGGAGGAAGGATGCTCCCTGGGGCATTGCCTTTCACATCCAGCTCTCTGCAGCAGCCAGTGCTGTTGCAAATAATAACCTCCAGGCAGGCAGGAACTTTTCAAGTCAGGCAGTTTGCCTGGAAATGCCCACGTGGAGTGATAGGAAGCATGTGACAGCACCACCCAGAGCAAGGGTGCAGGCTCGGGGTCCAATTGTGGAGCCATGCTTAGGGGTGGAGTCATCACAGCCCTCCTGGGACTTGCTCTGGGAAACCTTTTGTACCCCAAAAGCAAATAGGATCCTCATTTTCAGGCCTCTGTGAAAGGATGGCAGGAGGTGAGCTTCTCTTCCTTACCAAATACATATATTTAGGAGACCAAACCCTGTCCAGTCTGGCGTGGGAGCACAAGCCAAGCTGCTCACGAGGCGATGTCCTGTCTCGTTCATGATGTGTTATGATTACAAGTTACTAAACTAAGCTCAACTAACTAAACTAGGCTCGACCAACAGCTCCCCAGATGCCTTTCCTTCCCCCGTTCCCTGCACAGCCTTTTCCCTTCATCCTGCCAGAGGTGTTCAGGGGAAGAGCAGGAGCAGGCGGCCCTCACAGCCTGGCCCACCCCGTGCCGGGTGCCATCTCATGCCTTTCCTCCCCACTTCTTTCTCCTCTCACGTTCTTGCAAAATCTGCAAATCAGTGTTCCCCCAGCAGGGCTGGTTTCCTTTCTGGACCCTTTTTGGGCAGGAGTAGATGGGTGCGTGTGAGACACAGCAATACAGGCTGAAGTTATGGAAAGGCAGAGCTCTAACCCAGGAGGGGCAAAGGAAAATTTCTTTTGTTGTTTTTGGATTAGCTCACCCAGAGTTTCTCTTTGTTTTTCTGCCAGGGCTGCTCTTAAATGTCTGACTGTACACTTTTCAATGCTTATTGAAAGATCATTGCTTCCCACAGCTCAACATTTTTTCCATCTAGCTCATAAGCCCTCCCGTGC
This sequence comes from Dicaeum eximium, assembly GCA_013396995.1. Taxonomy (NCBI): domain Eukaryota; kingdom Metazoa; phylum Chordata; class Aves; order Passeriformes; family Dicaeidae; genus Dicaeum; species Dicaeum eximium. The sequence goes on along the minus strand of VWZP01003531.1, from coordinate 381,677 downwards.
CATGCAGCTCCCCCGAAGTTCCCGGCCCCTCTGCAGCCTGGGGACAGGGCCCTGGGGCAGCTCCCGGGCATGGGAGAATGAGGGCATCTCTGCAAAATGCATCCTGTTCAGGTTTGATCAGCTACAAAAGCTCAGAGGGAAAAAATCAGGTGCTAATGGGCCTGAGCTCAGTGATAACTTGTCAGGACTGGGTGTGAGGGAGCTGCTTCCAGCTGGGAAATTGCCGTGGGGTCAATTGAAGGAAATAGCGGAGCAGAGGTGGTGTCTTGGAGCACCGTGTCCTTGCAGGCAGTGGTGGCACGTGGCTGTGACAGGTCTCCCGTGGGACATCAGCTCCAGGAGCGCTGCCCTGCTCCCCACGGACCCGCGGCTGGGGGAAGCTCTGGGTGTCGTGGTCTCCTGGGTCTCCTGGGTCTCCTGGGTCTCCTGGGTCTCCTGGGTCTCCTGGCTCCTGGTGCAAACCAAGCCCTTCACAGCAGCCTCACCCTCAGGCTTGGGTTAGGGGAAGTGGCTCAGGCCAGCAGCTTCTCCTCAAACGGGATTTGGGGCAAGAAGTTTTCACGTGCTCGAAGTGTTTCTTTCCTTGGGCTTTCTCAAAGGCAAAGAGAGATAACTTGCAGGCCTGGAGAGAATGTGCTGTCCTGCCACAGCTTTCTTCCTTAGCCTTAAATGCTGAATGCTCTCTTCTTTGCTGTCACTCTCAGAGGTCCTTTAATTTTAATGGTTACAGAGAAAGCAGAGGCCAAGCAGGGAGCATGCCGGGCACGTAAATTCTGGCTGAGAACAAGTGCACCATAATAAGGTTTGAAATCTTACTCTGGCAGATCACCTTGGCCCCCGTCTGTCTGCAGGGAGCAGCAGCAGTGCGGAAAGGCAGCTGGGGAAATGGGAGCCACGGGTGGAGGGAGCTGAGCAGCCCAGTCCTCTGGGCTACCATGGGCACCATGTCCTGTACAACAAGGTCAGGGGTCACCCCAAATGGGGCTGATGAGAAGCAAGAGCCAGGAGCTGTTGTCCCTCTCCTGGAGGCAGTTAAATTGACAGCCTTGTGTAGCAAACAGGGTTGATGTCCCTTTCCTTGCCTCTGACTGCAATTCTGTTTCAAAAGTGTTTTTTTATTTCTGATTCTCACAGGAGCAACCTGTATTCAGTCATCAAGTGAACTGGCCTCCTTTTGTTGCTCTTAAGTGCTTTCAATCTGTGTGCCTTGCTAGGAAAAGCACTGTCTCCCGTAAGAAAGAAATACATACCGTAAATCCAGAAGCATTTTAGGTGTCCCAGCAGTGCACTAAGATGTTTAAGATGCATTTGAGGAAAGCTGCCCTTTGTTGAACTGTTTCATCACGCTCTGTTTAATGCAATTGCTGTCTCCTTGCCTTGAATAATGTATGTAATAGCCAGTGCTGGTTGTGGTCTCTGGTGTGTGAATAACAAACAGCAGCATGGTCGGAGCCTGGCTCTGGTGAGGAGGCACGGTGCTTCCACTCTCATCTCCTCGGAAGAGGAAGTCAGCAGACACTGCCAGCTGTCATAAAATAAAGAATTAATGCACCCTGATGTGCGCACAGTGAAAATTGGGCAGGCATAGATGCATCCTCTGTCAGTAGTTGATACTAGCACCCAGCTGAGGTCGTGCTGACGTGCACCAGGGGCTGCTGCAAAGGGCAGTGGGGCACTGAGAGCACAGCAAAGGACTTGCTGCCCTGGGGAAGGCTCCTACCATTGCCAGGCATCAGGATGAGGACTGCATGAGATGAGGTCTTTTCCCAAGTGATATTTTGTTCTAGTGGCCCCAGGAGCAAGGATCATCCAGGAAGAATGATCCGTATGTTTAGGTGAACCATGGATTGTGTAGGCAACAGTGAACTGTGGTGGTGGGCTACAGAAGGAGACTGGAGCATGAGGGTCAGAGCATTAAAGCAAGGACACAGGGCTGCAGCAGAGCAGCCAAGAGAAGAAAAAGGTATTAATAAACATTTTTTTTTCCACTACACTGGCAAAGCAAGCACTGAAAACAGTCAGTGGAAACTGGAGGAATTTGAAATGTTTTAATAACAACCTCTCATCTTATCAAGGGGATTTCCCCAGTGCGTCTCAAACACTTACCAATGAGTTTAATACTTATGCTCAAAAAACTGATAAGAAGACTGAGGCTCAGCTGGGCAAAAACATCCAGCTATCAGCCACAGGGAACTCCTGTCCCACACCAAGTTCTGCCCCCACACTCTTCCTAGTGCACAGTTGCATGTAGCAAAATCCTCCTTTCAACACACATGGCCCAAAGTGTGATGGAAATGGGAACATTCCTCAGTTACATATTCCTAATGCTCCCACAGTATGGCTGCACCACCCTTGGCATCATGAGCCATGACATGATGTCACAAGGAAGGTGACAGTGCAGCACATTGAATACACAGAGATTGTTCTTTCCAGCTTTTGAGACTGAGATGTACCATGCACACAGAAATGTCCCTTCTGACTTATCTGAAACATCCCCTGAGTTATGTGATCGTCCTAAATATTACAGCTGAACTGAAAGGTGAAAAGAGGGAAAAGCCTGGAATCTTTTCTGTAAAACTGTTGGCTCTTCACACTGTTTTCTTCACAGGCCAGGCATGTCGTCCTGCAGATGCTCAGCTGGTTTTGCTAATATTTCATTTCCAAATGGAATCAAGATCTTGACCAGCACTGGGTCAAAAACCTGCAGCATCCCTGATGCATCCCTGAGGCCAGTTTAGCCCATGAGCAGCGTGCTGCATCCAGCTGATCATGTCACACAGAGCAGTAAGAGACCTGTTGTGATAATTCCATCCTCTTAATCACCATCTGCTCCTTAATTTCTCTGTGGCAGGTTTGAAATTAGCTACTGTTTGCACAGTCCTGCTGCCTGACAGCTGCAGAGAGGACAGGTCTCACCAGTTGCTTCTGGGCACAGCTGTGGTGTTCACTGTGACCCTCAGCCCCCCTGGCCTCAGAGAGAAATGCTGTTCAGCCCCTCACGTGGCAGGAGCCAGCCCCACTGGAGCCTTTGGGCACCACCTCAATGGAAAAGTGCAATAAGAGAAATTATGTGTTTGTGCACACTCCACAATCCCAAGGAAGGAGCCGTATGACACAGTGCCCTCTCTTTTATTTCTGGAGTTTCCTGCTGGAGTGCAGAGCTCTTAGGCTTTCAAAGGGTCTAAACTTCCTTGAGTACTAATGCAGGGGAGTGCCCTACTTCTGCCTTCATTTTCATCTTGGCTTGACAACACATTGCTGCCTCTAGCACATCTCCTTTCCCGTTCTCTTTTATTAGCAAATGCACTTTGACTGCTTGAATGATTCATGCAAATAATTTACCAGGCCACATAAAGGCAGCTTTTCTCTTCCTGTGTTACCCTCAAATGAAGGTACTTTCATGGATGTGTTTGCTGTCCGTAACTGCTCAGTAGAAAGGCTGTGAATACCTGGGATGAGAGTGGTTTGTGAGCTGCTGTGTGGTTGGACTGCCCTGTCTCTGGGTAAGGGAAGGGAGCAGGCAGGCATGGAGCAGTCTGACCCCATTTACACTGGAAGACGTGGAGTCACCATTGTCCCTTCTGTCTCACAAGTGCCCTGATTTCTCAGAGCAGCAGCCACTGTGAATGTTATCGTAGGCAAAGCCCTGCACCCACAAATGTTTGCACAAATGGGGCAAGAAAAGGTGACACACAGTTGAACATATCATCTCAAGTGAACATTTTGCAGCACTAGGTCAGGTCAATTGCTCATCCACCATCAATTTATGCTGTAGGAGAGATTTCAGTCAAATGAAAATCCCAGATTCATTGTACAATATTCACAGTCATTCTGTGAAGGCAAAACTGAGACCTTCCACAAGTCCTTAGCTGTTACCAAATCATCTAGATTTTCTCCAAGTGTCACATTTTGCTAGCAGTTTATCCATCTAGTGTGGCATTTTTTATTTTTAAGATGAGTTTCAGTGCTGGTTGGGCAAAATTTAACCATGTCATCAGGTTTGGAGGCTCTTGGTATTATAGAAGTACAATGTGGAGTTTACCCTCTACATGTGCCTGTCCTAGGCAGCAATGCAAAAAAGCAGCATAAGGAGACTAACAAACTACTCCATCAGCATTTCTAATTCCTGAAATTCGGGAATGTAATAACAGAGGGCATTGAGTCATCACCCCCACTCAGCCTGGGGCAATTGCTCCCTGTTGGTGGCCATCAGGTGGGCTCAGGCTGGAGCAGCTGAGCTTGCCCCATCCCTCACCATCCATCACAGCTTGGCTGAGAACAGATTATTAGTAAAGCAGGAAAATGACAGAGGAGCTGACAAATTATGCACAAGGCAAGTGATTTGTTAGACCTGGATAATTTTCATTCTTCCAAATTTTTTTCTTGGATAATGGGACTTAAAAAAAAAAAAAAAACCAAAAGGAAGAAAAAACCCAAGCAAAATCCAGTCACATTGTTGGCTGCTGGTGAGTGGCTCTGGTTTGAGGGCACTGGTACTTCCCAGCCACCCTCACAAGATGTGGTGGCCACTGTCTAGACTGATGCAAACTCAGATCTTGTGCTGGCACAGCTTGAAACCTCACTGTCAGCCTCAAGTCCTGCTTTAAAACACTCTTCCCCTTTTTCAGTGGAAACTCCCTAGAAAACAAAATGGTTCCCTGCTAGGCATACAACTGACAGGCAGCTTTTCTCACACAAATAATTCATGGCACCTTGAACCTGTGATCCATGCAGGACTGGCACTTCTGCATATGAAGCAGAAGTTGGCTCCACTGGCCAAGGGAGTGGAAGAGAGAAGAACAAGCAAACAAAACTCAGCACCCTCCATTCTGATGTAAATATATTCCAGGGTGCTCAGTGTTTCAAAGAAGTTCAAGAGAGAGCCACAAAAATTGCTTGCAATCTAGAAAGATACCTTCAGCATGAGAGCATGGAGCTGAGCAGTCTGTTCATGCAGGAGGAGAAAGGAGGGTGGCTCCATCACAGCCTGCCCACAGGAGGAGGCATTTTTAACAACAAGCACTTTTTAAATTGACCTGAAATAGTAACATTTAAATTAAGGTGCAAATAGCTAATAATGAAGCCAAGTAATCATTAAGATAGAAAGAATGTAAATTTTTCCATCACATTAATAGCAACAGAAAGAGTGGCTGTTGACCTTCTACAAAACATGCTGCAGTACAATCAGCAGTGACAGCCTGAATGCAGGAGATGCTCAATGAGAATGTAAAGCCCACAGGTCTGTCTTCCAACAGATCTCATCCCGTATCTTTTCTTTTTCCTTGGAATATAGACACGTGTAGAATTCCCAGATGTGAGTGACGCCATCTATTTGGCTTTAAATAGCAGTAAGTCTTGAATAATTTATTACTATTAAGATTAATGAGACTTTTGTTCATATGCCTCAAAGAGCAAGGAAGATCTCCTGTGCTTGTCTGAATTCTGCAGCACTGATGACAGATTTTTCTCTAAAGGACTTCTTAGGAGCCAGGAGGATCACAGGGAGGTTGGTAGTGTTAGTCTACTAGAGACAGAGTATTTATTCCAGCAACCTTTCCAAGATGCTTGTCAGCTGAATTTTTCTTCATATTCAGAGTTCCTAGGGCCTGGTGACCAAAACCTGTGTGATAGTGACACAGCAATTGTGGGATGAAATTAAACAAGCAGGAGAAAAAATTCACGTCCCTTTGCAAAATGATGCAGCACCTCTGTCAGTGTTGTGCTGTGCTTTTGCCATACAGCCCTGAGCTGCCTCTCCAGCCCACATTATCTGAAAAATATCTTTATTAAAACATATTAGTTTGTGGTGACATTCTTTGCAGGATCTGCTCTGTCTTGGCAAAGATAGAGCACATGTCAGGAATTGGTGACTATCTCAGATTTTGCTAATACAATTCTTCTTTATTGAATCCAGCTTTTCAAAACTGGGTTTTCTGGAGCAGCCCGTGGGATGATGGTGCTCCAAAGAATAGAAGACAGCACTCTGCTGTCTGGCTGGCCTTGGAGCCAGTTCAGGCCTCACAGCAGCATTTGTGGGAGCAGGGGAAGGTAGCCAGGGTACCTGGTCCCACTTCAGCCCAGCAGCCACAGAAGCTTGTGGAGCATCAGGGTTGGGATGTGGCACAGGGAGCTCTTGAAGGCTCATTCCTGATCCCCACAGGGGGATATGCACAGCAGCACTGCCAGGGCAGTGCAGGCTCAGCCATGAGCCCTGAAGGTGCTCTGGGTGTGGCTCAAGGTACACTCAGCTGTGTCTCACAGCCATGGCCATCCCTGAGAGCCATCACCCTGAGCTTCAGGCTCAGCAACACCCTCCTGTCCCTGCTCTTCCTCCACAGCAGCAGCTTTTCCTCTCGGACTTGCCGTGGCTGATGTGGCAGTTTGGGCTCCAAACTCCAAGTGCCAGCCCAAAGGCACTGGCTTCTCTGCCAGCCAGCTCCTTTCCACTGATCCCTGAGATACCTTTCCAGAGCACTGAGGGACCAGTCCTGAAAAAATGCAGAAGTATTTTAACATTTTCAGTCTTGGTATGTGCAATGGCCAGGGCACAAAGAGCATATTAGTGTTATGCATTGCACAGACTTAAATTAACCAAATTATAGCAGTTGGACACAGTGTCTCCACCGTGAAAAAGACAGTTCAGATATAAACATTTTTGTTTGGTTTTAAAATAGGAAATAAAGTTCTTAGTTTGCAGTTTGTTGCCACATGAAAAGGCTATTTTCTGCTCTTTTTTAAAAGCTATAAAAAAAAGAGTCTAAGATGCAAATAACATTTCCTGATATGGAAAGCAGAAAACACTCCCAACACATTTTCCAAGGTCAGCTCAGAAAAGGAAGCTGCTTCCAGACTCTAGCTACAAAAATTAGCAAGCCAAAAGTTAGAATTCTCTTCTATAGTTAGTCTGTTCATAAAAAAAGACTGAGCACCTTGGTCATCTCCTCACCCCAGAAACATCCTGTCTTACATCACTGGGATATTCTGGGTATTTGGTACTCACAGAACTTGAGTAAATATCCAAATACAGACTCAGGAGCCTACATTTGAATCTGCTATGTAAAAAAACCCCAAAGTCTCTCATTTCAAGCAGTGAGACAGCAGAATAGTTAACTATAGTTTCCATGTCTTCACTTAGGTCTAAACCTATTCTCTCCTTTGTTTACTGTGCAAACTGCTTCCCCACAACACTAAATTATCTCCCCAGTCCAAATCTCACTTTATTTAAAGCAGTGGGCAAGGAGTGTACCCTGGGAGGTGGTGAGCTCACAGCAGGGCTCACTGACCTCCCCACAGGCTCCTGAGCAAACAGAAACCGAAGTGCTGATTGTGGCAGTGCAGCCAACAAAGGGCTCAGGAGCAAGCTGTGTATGTTCAAATCAGCAGCCAAGCAAAGCACCAGTGAGTTTTAACTTGCATTTGCTGAGGGCTACACACAGTTACTCACTGTAACTCCACAGATCTGCAGTATCTCAAGAAGCTTCCAGATGTGCCCAAGTATTTTCATCTGGATAAACAAAGGGCACATGCCCATAAACATTTCAGCTCCCCTAACAGGAGTTCACCTCAGTGAGGATGGGACAAAGCCACTGGTTATTTTCCCTTGGTGCTTAGAGCAGCTCTAGGGATGGGCTCCAAACAAGATCAGCTGCTCTTCCATCATCCTGGTCAGCAGAGATGCACCCAGCAGCTGCTCTGGAGCAAGCAGGGACAGGTTTCTGTCTGTGGCTGGGCCTGGCTGTCCTGCACTGCAGGTCAGAGCAATATCCATCTCTTTTCTGTGTAACAGTGCCAGGAAAAGCTCTGGGAGTCTCTGTGGAACTTCCACCCAGAGCAAGGTAGAGACACTAAGAGGCAGCACAACAAGAGGCAAGGGTGCATTAAAAATAACCAAAAATAAGAATACAAAAGCGCGACTTCTTTGCGTCTGTTTGTTCTGTGATCATCCTGAAATAGCACATGTGATTCAGAAGGAGGCCTAAAGCCACAGCCACTGCCACCTCCCTCCAACCTGCTCACAGCAGCCACAAGACCCCCCTGCCCAGAGGCTGTTGTTCAGCTGCCCTGACTCCAAGTTTAAGCAATCCTGGGCTGTACTTGCTGTAATGAGTATGATCAAGACTGAGCACATGGGACATAAATAATCCAAACACAAGTTGTCCCCACAGCCTAATCCAGTTACAGCTCTAATTTGCACATTTCCTCTTTGAAAGCAGTTCTTTCATCTTCTATATAGAGCTGAACCTCTCCCAGATGCCATTTGCAAGCCAGGAGAGGTGCTTTGCATGGGAGCCAAGGCAGCACAGAGACCTGCAGGAGCATTTCTGACCCACCCACCCTGCTCTCCATGCCAGGTGCAGGACAGAGTCCTTCAGTCAGCTCTTCTCATCAGCAGCACCTCAGCTTCCCCAGCTTTGCAGGGAGCTCTGGTTCCAGGAGGGAGGAGAGCTCCAGAGCTCCACAACAATCCTTAGCTGAGCTCCCCACTCTGTCCCTCACTGCAGGCAGAATGAGGAGCTACAAAGAGCTGCTTGTTGCTGCAGCAGTACCTGTGGCTCTCAGTTAAAAACCTGCTCCTCGTTTGCATCCCCAGACACTTTGTTATAAAGCAGAACAGGCTAATATTGACTTTCTTTGTCTAGTTCCTCCCTCCATTCTCTGCTCCTTTCCAGGCTGTTGATGTTGTATTTTATGCTCCTGGTGTCATCCTAGCAAGCACAGGCACCCAGCCTGAGGCTGGGATAGCTCAGGCACTTCTCCTCAGATTTTGTCTTTGCTTGCAGATCTTTGGCTTGTCAAACTTGTCAAACACAAAGTGTCACCGAGGCTGTTAAGAGACCCTGTAGGTGAGGCGTGTAGGCAATGACAAAACAGCCTGTTTTATGAAAATAGTTATTGTTTACCATTCCAGCATTTCCTGCAGTTTTGGGATGTTATGGCTCAGAGGTTTCATTAACAACTCTTTGATGAGACTATTCTCTAAGAAATCTCATATGTATAAAAACAAAAAGTCACAAGGGATATCTGCTGGAGGCCTCGCTCGGCCTTGGAAACATCTAAACCTAGTTCCAGAGTAAGCTGCATTTGTTAATCTTAACCAGTTAAGCTGCTCTGGGAGCCCAGGTGCCAGCTGAGCTCTGTCCTTGCAGCTCCCTGGGTCTCCCTGCTCACCAGGGCAGCTGTGCCTGCCCCAGTCCCTGCCCAAGGGAGGCTGGACAGAACCTGGAGCAGTCTGGGACAGTGGAAGTTGTCCCCACCCATGGAAGGGGCACTGCAACTAGAGCAGCTTTAAGGTCTCTTCCAACATAAACCATTTTCTGATTCTATCTTTCCTGATGGCAGAATTGGAAAATACTCTGACACAAAAAAGACGTTTTTACCAGCTATGGAAAAGTTTGTGTTTTCCTGTGCAGATAAGTGGAAGAATTTCATATTCACAAGTGGAAAAGGCAAAAGAAAAACCTAGAAGTGACAGCTTTGTTCAAGAATAGTAAGCCTGGCTTGGCCAGAAAGTTCAGCAACAAAATTTGAATCTCAAACTCGTATATAAGATGATGTATAGCAAGTCTATTGTTTAGAATAATCACTTTGGGTTCCTTTTTGAAAACAAATGCCAGCCAAGACGGGGGGAAAAGGTATTGTAAGAAAAGAAACAGGATAATTCAGTCATGGCCTCCCAGCAAAATGGGGTTTTTTGTTTGTTTATTCAATAGAAGCAAATAATGTTCTGGATCAATATTTGGACTTTGTCCAATTATTCACTGTTTAGCTAAGAAAGTGACAAATCCACTAAGAAATTTTTTTTTTTTTTTTTGGAAATTGGTAGTATATATTATAAACCAGCTTCAACTCTCCCTGATCCAGCATAACGTACAGCATCTGTGAATTTTTATTTATTATTCTGAATTCCTTAAACCCATTCAGTTCCAGCAATTTGCTTCCAAGGCCTGACCCAGTGCATCTTTCTCCACCAGGTGAATGTTGCTGGGTGGCAGATGCAGGGCTTGGAGGAGCAGTGGGTCAGGAAGCTTGGGCCACTCATGGTGGTAGGTCTGCTGCTATGAGACACTTTGCTTTCCCTGAGGAAAATATTCTGAGCAACTCTGTTCTGATCATTAAAGTCCCTCAAAATATTATTTCAGATAATTTTCAAGGATGCTGGCATAAATCTCTGATTAGGAGTAATTGCCACAGGAAATTTACCCTTTCCTGTTTGGCTTCTGCAGCTCATGTCAGCTAAAATTCATTCTGTAGTTTGCAGCAGCAGAAAAATGCTAAGTGGATCTAAACACATGAATTTAATAGAGACACACATGGCACAGCCAAAATCTTCAAGATGCTGTACATAGATGGAGATGGAGGAGCTTCCCTAGAGGAGCTGCTGGTCAAGAATTTCAGCAGTGATCTTTATTTGGCGTTGCCCAGGAGCCCCTGTCTGATCCCAAGTGATTGGATGCTGGGTTTAATGGGAAGCTACCCTCAATAAACTTGTTTGAGACACAAACTTCAGCAAGAACTGTCTGGAGCACTGCACTGAGCCTGCTTTATTCTGTGTTCATCCCAAGGCAGAGCAGAACACCCAAATTGCTCTGCCCCTGAATCCTCAAACACGATGATCCCCTTGCTTGGAAAACAAAACTTTGCATGGCACAGCTCGCACAGAGATAAAACAGAGTTAGAAACGTTACAATTTCTCTCCCACAGGAATTTGGCTTTTGAACCTTTCCAGTCTTCCTGTTTAGAGGAAGAGTTGCTGGCTTTAAACAAAGTTTCCACACTAATGATGCGGTTCATACCGTGCCTCTCCACTCAGGCAGAGTTTCCTTGCTGTTGATGCCACGTTAGGCTCTCCCGAGGCTGGCTGTGCTCTCGGGACTCGGCAGCTCCACCTGAGCAATGTCACCTTCCTGTGGCAAGGGACCCAGCCCTGCCTAGCACTTCCCATGCCATTAGCTGTAGCTCCAGGGATCCCAAACCCTTTGGCAAGCCAGGAGAAATGCTCTGTGCGCAGGGACCTGCAGCTTGTGCGTTATTTTCTGCCGCGGATGCGACAGGGACAGCGAAACTCCTCCCGGCAGACCTGGCTGCTCCCCAGCCGCCTCCCATGGATCAGATCAAACAAATAAACTCAGGTAACTGCTGTCACAAGGTGTCTGGGGGCAAACAGGGCTGTCAAGCAATTAGTGTCCGAACAATGGCTAATTAGTCCCTTGGGTGTATTCCAGAAGAAAGCAGAAGATTTCTGTCGGGGTGTTGTGATCAGATCTGGGCTGGTGCGAGGCAGGAGGAGCGGGATGCTCATTCCCATCTGGGGAGAGGCTGCTCTGGCTCTCACAGCCCTGTGGCAGCTCTGTCCGGGAGGCAGCAGAAGAGCTCTCAGTCTGCGAGCAGGGCAATACACAGAGCTGCAGGTTTTATTCTGAATTAGCTGTAGTAGATAAGATATATCTGTAAAGGCAGTTTTTGTGTAGCCTGTTAGAGATACATTGTAGAACTTAAGACTTTGATACACAGTAAATTGTACAATGGGAGTAGTGTAAAATGTGTTGGTTTAGGGGGTAGTCACAAGAAATGAAGCTTCTAACTGACAACATAAGAAATTTCTGAGCTAAATTAGGCATTCAAAGCTGACCAAATGTTACCATTAAATTCTAGATCCAAAAATAGACAGAACTGAATGGGGACCGAAAGCCTGCTCAGTAATTGCGTGTAAATCCCAGCAAACCACAATTCTGTGTTGAAAGGAAAACACAGGCATGCACTGGTTGGCTTTGGTGGAGAAAAAACAAATTTGCTTTCCCAAATCTGCTGACATGTTTATCAGGGTATCGTGAATGAATGCATTGATTCACCAATACAGCACACAGTGGCAGCTGAAGATAGAAAATTATTTGAAAATAAATTACAGATTATTTGGCTGCACACAAGGGGCTTTATTTGCCCTGCCTGGACAGTGAATTGCACTTCTGAGCAGGATGAGACCGAGCAGCAGAGCTCTCTGCTGCCTGTGGCTCTGGTAGGGAAAGTCTGGGGAGAAACAGGTCACTCAAGCACTGCAGCACCCCGTGGACCCCTCCTGCTCTCTCCAATGCCCTGGACCTCTGCAGAAGCTGAGAGGTCTCTGCCCTTAATGGGTATTTCTATTTTAAAACCCTGAAAAATATTTTCAACCCATTTGCTTCAATTCTTCTGTGAAGTTTTCACTCTGCACTGCCTGGTTGGAGCAGAGAACATGCAACAAAAAGGACAGGAGCTAATGATGAAAAATACCCTTTGCTTTCAGCCTTTTGTGTTTGCTGGAAAACAACAGATTTTCTCGGCAAATATCAAGAGGATATTTGTGACTGAGCTTGCTCTAATGAACATGAGCTGTGCTGTGCCTCTAAGGCCTGTTGCACTCTCAGATGATTTCACCACTTCACAATTCAGCTCTTATGATAACATTTAGCACACACTTGTTGAACCATCCAGTGCTAAGGCAGCATAAAGTGCAGCAAAGGGCAGCACTGGGCACAATCAGCGTTGGGGTGGAGCCCATCCTGCAGAAAACACAAAGGCTGAGGTGGTGTAACTTTTTAGGGCAGGGAGTAGAACTCATTGACAGTCCTAATGTGATTTAAGCAAATTGAGCAAAATAACACACAGAACTGCCTTTTAGTGTTCTTGTATTATGTGGGTTTTACTCCGTCAGTTGTTTTAAAAAGCAACCAGCAATTTCTGGGAATGCTGAGTTTAAAAAAAATGGAGGGGGAGGGGGAGGGGGAAGGGGGGGTGCAGAAAAAACTTATCAGGCATTTCTATAGCTTAGTAAAGATGGTTAATCTGACTCAGCAAGACTGAACCAAAGAGCTTTCATTGACCAGTTGAGATTCAGAAACATCTTTGTTTAAATATGGTTTAAAATGACACGAAAATTAGATCTATTCCTGAAACCCTGACACATGCAAAGTTCTTGTTGTCTGTACATCTGGGCTTATGGTCAGATCTATTTTAATGTCTTTTAAAAAAAATACAAGTGCTAGTAGGCAACCAGAGAGTCATCACAGCTTTTGCAGGGCTTAAAGGAATGCAGAGCAAAAACCAGTCTGAAATTAAAGTCTCTGGCCCAAAATACGTTCTGCAGGTGCCCTTTTACCTGCTCATGTGTGTGACTGCATAGTCCTTGGCAGACCTGCTGGTGGCAGGATGAAGGATGGACTCCCCTCAGGTGTCACCTGCCATGGGACACAGGAGCTGAATGTGCTCCTCATCCATCAGCATCAGGTGCCAAGTGACCCTGAGGAGCAGCAGGCACGGGGACAGGTGGCTGTGGTGCTGTAAATGAGATGTGTCACTCACCTTCTACCTGAAGGGGTGCCCCCAACCCTTCCCTGTCCCAGGGGAGCCCCTCACTGCAGCGTGGCAGCGCAGCAGCTTGGCCCAGGTGCAGCCACCACTCAGCAGTGAGGGTTTGGGCCTGGATTGTGGAAAAGACAACACTCACATGGGTTTTCTGTGGGCAGAAACAGCAATAATTTCTGGGCTTCTCACATGTTCACCCAAGTTTGGGCAGGATGAAATTTGCTGCTGCAAAATGATGCAGCACCTCTGAGCAGGGCCTCTCTCAGCCCATCTGACCCTGGCAAACAGGTCACATTAACTCCTGATTTCTTGACTATTCTTTGAAAACCTTTTAAAGATTTTCTTTCACTGTGTCCAGAGTTATAGCTCACAGTTCCCAGTAGCTGTTGGGAAGGAGAGGACAGATGGATGCAGACAATAGCAGCTCTTGGAAGAGGGACCTGTTATAATGGCACCTGCAGAGACTGAGAGGATGTGGAAAGGAACCCATAAATTGTTGAATGATTCTGGGACTTGATTTAATGTATACAAAGGAATCTGAAAAAATACTAAATACCCTCTATCTTGGCAGAACACTTTGCAATAAATAACCCCTATAGAAATTTTTACTTCCTTTATTCCCAGCAGTGAGAGCTTCTTGACAAAACACATCATTTTCATTAAAACATTTCTGGTTCTCCTCAAGAGCAAGGGGAACGTTCACTTTAACAGCTGAAAATGTTTGTGATCAAAATGGAATGAGATTCAGAATTCCCATTCCTGGTTCAAGCTGTCTTCTGTAAGGATTCTGTTCATAGGTGATGGCTGCTACCCAGAGAACCAAAGGAGGGCATTGAAGGAAAACCAGTGTTTTGTTGGCAGTTTATTGGGAGCTATCAGGTGGTGTAGTCTGGGATGAAATAACTCCCACAGCCCTTCCACCACCTGCCTCTGATGGAAACCTCTTTGGGAATCATGAATAACTGTGAACTGCTTTTTAGCACTTCCAGGCTCTTTCTTGGCTCCATCTCCCTCCGGAATTCCATGGTTGGAAATTGCCAGTGTGTGTGGCTGAGCAGAGCAGGACACCCACAGCTGAGATAACAGAGGATCTGCCCCTGGCCCTGAGGGAGCCAAAGCCTCAGTAGCCCAGATGAGCAGGAAATTATCCAGCTATAAATCAGCAACCAGGCAAACACACCAGACACCTGGTGAGATGGAGCAAGTGCTGACCTGGACACTTATGCAAGGGTTTTCTGCACACAGATCCAGGCTGGAGCTGGGCTCTGATGGCTCCAGCACAGCAAACCCCTCTGTGCCAGCAGTCACTGGTGGAGTCTGGCAAGTCCAGGTGGGCAGAAGCCATGGGCCATTGTGCTGTGGGCTGGATTCTGCCTTTGCCAGGACTCTGCAGGCGCTGTGCTGCAGCAGGGACTGCCCCTGCCCAGGAATGAGGAGCTGCTGCACAGGAGCTGAAGGGGTGAAGGTCCTCACAGCAAACACAAGGATGGATCAGGAGCAAAGAGCAGGTGGGGAGCTGGTCCAAGGAGGTGAATTGTGGCCAGCAGCTGTGGTCTGTGTGACACCACAGCCTGTGCAGAGCTCACTTCTAACACAGACCATGGCAGGACAGCTCAGAAAGAGGAAAAACTCTGTCTTGGCTCTTCCTGGACTTTGTGCAGCTGGTGAAATCCTACTCTATCCCACAGTGTATCAGTCAGACCTCAGTTCATGATGTTTTAAGTACTTTTTCCTGGTTGACCCTAGTTAGGGAGAAGCTCAGCAAGGAATGAGCTTGTAATTTCAAATTAATATAAAAATGCACTTTTCTAAACACCACACCACCTAGCCTATTTTCAAGCAAAGACAGCCATACATAGGAATATGTGACTGGGGGCTCTAATCAGAAGATAAAACCTTGCATTAAAGCTAGGTGCTGGGTGGAAATTGCTACATTTTCATTCTGTTTGTGGCTGCGTTCTGTTATCATCCTGTTTTCGACCTTCTGCCATAAGTGTCTGTTTTAATGAAGACTGCTGGGGCTGATCTAAATACCAGAACATCTTGTATGCAGTACACAGAAGCCCCTTTTCCCTTCAAAAGTGCTGTAGTGTTCATTTGCATCACAGATCCATGACCAGGCACATGTAACAGGATGGATCAAAGTGCTTCTAGATGCAATTAGATCCATTATAAAATCCAGGGCATCTCCAGAATCAGCCCAGGTGCAGCTGTACCTGGGTCTGTCAGTTCCTGGATTGCTGTAGAAACACAACCCAAAATGCTCCTTTTTTTCCCCACTGGGGTTGCTTAGCAGGGCTTGCAGGCACAGGCTGCAGCAAGCAGGGTCATCCAAGCTCCTGGGCAGGGCTGGGGATCCCCTGCCTGAGGAGACCCTGGGAACAAGAGTGTCTTTGGTGCCTGCTGACACTCAGATGCACCCTCCAGCATTTCATGGCCATGGCAGGGTGCCAAGTGCCTCTGTCTCAGCAGCTTCCTTTCTGCTGCCTGGGTTTCCTAGCCTGGGAGGAGGTGATCATGGAGCACAGACACAAAACAGAGGCAAGCTTTGTGCCTTGAGCAAAAAAAAACCCTCTGCAGCTCCAACAGGGTTTTGTCTCTTTTTCCCTTCCTCTCCACCTTCCCTAGCCCTTTGTTTGATGCCAAGATCCAAGCAGGGCACATTCCCAATGATCCTTCCCCTTTTCATCACAATCAGCAAAAGAAACAAATGTATGTTTTTTCCTATGGTCTAGAGCTGGTGAACTTTTAAAAGCCTGTTTTCTTCTCTAAGAACTGAGATCCCTGAGGAATCTGCCTTCCTTGCGTCTTTCTTGTGTTGAGGTGGAATTAGTCACATTTTTTGCAAATGACAGCAGTTTCTCAGAAAAAAAAGAGCAAGTTCTGGACAATATATAGGCTTATGCAAAAAAAAATAGTAAATCAGTCTCCAGTTGTTTGGACTGTGCTCTTTTCATTGCACACAAGCAACTTCCATCACCACCAATATTCAAATAAAGATATTTGGCTCACTCTTTCCTGCAGGGAGAAAACCCTCAGCAATGCCACGTGTCCTACAGCCAAGGCTGGTCGCATGTCAGACATATTTTCTTCCCTAGCCTCAGTCCATGCAGGCTAAGAAACCCACAGGATCCCACATATCCATACACCAGACCTCTAAAGATGTTTCAGCTCAGTTCTGCCTCAGGTGAGGTTTTTCACAAATTATTTTTCATATCACAGAAGCATTAAAACTACAAAATTGTAGGGATGGAAACTGAGCCTCAGCTGGTGAGAGCTATTTAGTCTGTTGTTAATATACAGCAGGCAGCTCACAGACTCTGAAAATGCAGCTCAGATCCCTGTCCTTACCCAGGCATTTTCTGCATACCAAAATTAACTGTGGTCAACAAAGAAACCTTGGATTGGTCGACACTGAAATCCTTTAAGCAAATGCACAGATGAATCATTGTGCCAGGTCTAGGGAAGGGGGGAAATCTGTATTTAGGATGCACACTCTCTGCAGGCCCAGAGGACTTGTGAAATCCATGAGCTCTTGCAGATTCCCCCTTGGCAAGGCTGCCTTAAGGAGGAGCAAAAGGGGCTGGCATTAAATATTGCTGCCTTGACTGGTGGCATTATGTGGTTGTGCTCCCAGCAGAGCTATGCTCTGTGGGGTGACCCTGAAGGGAGTAGGGAGTTGCATGAAGGTCTGACAAATCCAAATTAGGGCTGTCCATCTACAGCAATAGCCTGTCTCACATCTCATGGGTAAGGTAATTTATTCAGCTACAGTGCATTTGAGAATGGGATGTCAGGATTGGGAATTTTCCATTTGTGGGTTTGAAAAAGGATTTTTAATAGGGCTTGGAGAGCTGTCATGAAAGAGGCCACTGCAAGTGCTCAGCAAAATGCAGGCTGAGAAGGGACTTCTGACAGCAGACACTCCTGGAGGACACAGGGCAGCGGGAAGGGAAAAGCCATTTCAGCAGAGCATGAGGCTGCCTCAAGGACAGGCAGAGATGGCCACAAACTCCTTTGGGCTGGAAAACTGAAGCTAAAAAGGGTCTCCAGGGCAGTGGATGCTGGATGCCTCAGGTCCCGTGCCTGTGGGTTGCCAAACACCTTGGCTCTGGCAGCCCCTTATTTCTCCAGTGACAGTCAATGGGAGATAAAATGTGTGCAGCTCTGCCACTGTCAGTAACACAGCAGGCACAGGAGCTTCATGAACACTCCTGGCAAGAATGACAGGAGTTCTGTTCCTGGAGCAGCTGAGGCAGACATTACCAATTGCAATTAACTCACAGACAATATAGAGCAGCCCCTCTCTCCCCTTCCCTCCCTCTCTCCTCAGCCCCTGCCTTTGCTTTGGAATCTATTTTGGGCTCCCCTTGAGATTTCTGCCAGCCAGCCCATTCCATCTTCAATCCTACACCTCCCCAGTCCATGGTGAGGCTAAGGGACATCCCCAGCCTCCAGGGATGGGCAGCAGGAGAGCGACAGAGCCATTTGATCATTTGATGGCATAAGGTGGGCAGCCCGTACTCTGACACCTCCCTCCTGGAGCCCAGCAAGGGGAGGGTTAACAGTTTCAGCCAGGTGTCTTCTCCAGTTATGACCTATGGAAAGGACAAATCTCATGTTGCTTAGACCTATGTGCCTCTGCAGCAAGCTGAGAATATTTCTGCAGTGCAACAAAGTGCTGCTGAAACAGGGGATGTAGGGACAGATGTCTCCAAATGCCCGCAGTGGCACTGAGATTCTTGGGTTTTTTGGTATCTGACACCCAAGCTTTTAAGTTACTCTTAGGTCATGGTCTTTATGGCATAGCCACAGCATTGCAAATTGACTTTTTAATACAGGAAAGTTGAGATTTTTCACCTCCTGAACTGCCTCGGAGCTGGGGTTTTAACTGCACCATTAAACATCTTGGGACTTCCACTTTAATCATAAGAGCTGGCAGCAGACCTGACACAACTAGGAAGGAATGGCTTTAGAACAGGGCTTAATACTAAATCCTGAACTTCAGGTCTTGAAGATTCTCCAAATCTGGTGTTTCTCTTCCTCTTGCCTCCACATGTTAGCACCTTATGTTGTGCTGCCTGTGACTGTCCAGAGTTGATCCAGATGAGCAGTGGGAATAACACACTAGAAAACGAAACTTGCAATGGGAAAAAAAGTACTGTCTTGCACATGGAACATCAAGGCCCATTAGCTGAGCTCTGGGAGAGGATATTCCTTTTCCAGGGTACAAAGCTTCTGAATCTAGTGCAGGGCACTGGCTCCTGACAAAGATAATGCAGTTTTGGAGCAGAGCTGGCCCTGAAAATGGGGCATCTTGCCCATGGCAACAGCTGAGTTGGAGGGACTGGGATTGCCCAGTGCTGTCTGGGGGAGTGCTGTTTGTTGGTCTGGTCCTGTGGGAAATGGTACTAAATCCTTTGGGCTTGCAGCCCTTTCCTACACGCCCTTCTCACCCAGCACTGTGCTGAGGCAGGCCTCTGGTTCGTTCAGAAATGGCATGAGATGCCTGGAAATGAGACACTTGATAAAGAACCATTTGACCTGCCACAGACAGTTTCCCCTCTCCAGGCTGCTTTGCTGTCTGGAGCCCAGTTTAGGCCACCTCTCATATTTCAGTCTGGGGGTTTTCTGGTCTCTTCTCAGCCTCCTGTGGCTCTTTTCTACTGAGTTGCTACCTGGAAAAGGCTCTCCTTGTATCTCAGCCTATCCCAGCTCCAGAGGGAACAAACTGCAGTGCCTGAGATGCTGTTTGGGTCTCAGGTTTCTGTTGAATACGTGCCTGTGGTTTGTGGCTGTCTGAATGCCTCCAAGGACCCCTAAAAAATAACAACTCCTGCTGCTGACAGCAGGTCCCACTGACACTTCCCCCTGCACCTTCGAGTCTGGGACAGAGTTCCTGCCCTGCCTGACTCTGCTTTGCAGCCAACCTGGCAAACAGCAGCACCAGGAGCTCCCTTCAACGTGGGACAGAGTGCCAGCCCCTGGGAGGGACTCCTTGGCTCCTGCTTTGGTTCCAGCTGACCCATGGGTCTGCTCCAAACCACTCCTGTTACTCCTGAGGCCCCTCCTGCCACGCTGCTCCTCCAAGGGCACCATTCTGGGACCCTGCCCTGTGCTAGTCTGGCAATACAAGTGCCCCAAAATTCTGGGGAGTAACCTGATACACTTTTTCTACTGGTCATAGGACGCTAAAATCATCCAGAATCTACATAGAGAAATTTGGAGGGAACAATGGCCTTCTCTCCCATCTGTAAAGCTCATTAAAGGTGGCTTTTAGCATCAAACCAGAGATCCCCTGAAAAGCTAAGAAAATACCAAATGTCATCTTAGCTGGGGAAGCAGACCCTTGGGCACATCCTCTTGCAGCCAGCCTTCCTAGGAGTCCCCTCTCCCATGGGCTGCAGGACTGGCTTCTACAGAAAATGTTCCCTGGGAGATGGTTGCATGAAACCAACAGAACTGTGCCTTTCCATTTCCTACTCCAAGTGGCTATTCTGGGTTAAAAAGCAACTGGAATGTTAGGAATTGTTAGGAGAGGAACAGAAAACAAAGCAGAGCCTCCCTATAAATCCGTCTCAAATACCGTGTCTGCTGCAGCCCTGCTGTGTCAGGCAGAACCAGCAGAGCCAGAGGTGAGAGAGGCTGGATCAGCTCCCGGGCAGTGCTCAAGGAGATGCACCGACAATACTGCATTTTGGAGGCACAGAGAGTCAGAAAGCAGCCTCGGTCCCCAGCTGGTGGGTGACAGGGGCTCCCCTGGAGGCTGGTGGCTGTGTCATTAGCGATTTGTGCTGGCTGAGCCCTGCCTGGGGCGCTGGGACAGACTGACAGGGCACCATTCTCTGGTCAGGGCTGCCTTCTGCATCATCCCTCCCTATGGAAGAGCCAGAGCAGGGAGCTGAGCTCAGCCTCCTGCTGCAGAGGAGATGCCCTGCCCAGGGTGCAGGAGAGCTGCAAGATTTGGGGACCCCGGCCCAGGATGGGGCTAAAGGGAACAAGACAAGGAAAATGCAACTCTAGGGGAAAGAAGCAGGAATAAAAAACAAAGGGCCAGTAAACACAGTGAGACCATACCTGGCTAAAAAGACAGTCTGCCAAATTCGGTGTTTGTCAAGAGAGGAACATCTGCACAACTGCACTTCTGCAGTGAAGGGACAGCACTTGCAAAGAAAATAACTGCTGGCTCCACAGAGCCTGTGAACTGCATTGCATTTCTGTGCATTTTCCCAGCCAGCACCTCCAGCTGTAAGGAGTGAAATGTGCTGTTTGGGAGCTGCTTCCTGCAGGGATGCCCTGGTGCCCTCTTCAGTATAGGCGGTGGGTAAGGATATGTCACGCTAAAAATAAATAAACAAAAAAACAACCAATAAATAAAAATTATGGTCCAGTCTTTGCTTGCCAAGTGCTAGAATGTGGGCACTTAGAATTGTTCCAGGTTGCTGTGGGTTGGCTTATGGATGTTTGAGTCACTTGTGTGTCTGTATCAAAAGGCTTGTCCCATTTCACAGTTAATTCACAACAATGTGAGCTCAGATTGACAGGTTTCCTGATCTGAGTGTTCCTGCCTTTATAAAGAATCAGACTGGTGGAAGGCTTTTCTCTTCTATATTATTTCAAATCAAATAATTGTCAGTCTTACACAGAATAAGAATGTTAGTGAGAGATTTGAAAGATAAATAATTTAGTATTATGAAAATATTTCCTTTTCTGGAATAAATTAATGGGATTCTTGCATCACTATGTATATAAATATTCTTGTATTATATTAAGTTAACCTTGTAATCAATTTGCAACACTGTAATCATAAATCAAGTTTTGAAGAATGCTAAAATAGGAATTTATTTTTGTAAGACATAATGGTTTTAATGAGGGTTTGGAAAACAACAATAAAATTGGAGACAATTCAGGAATACAATTCCTGGTTGTAAGAGAGGAGCAGCTGCCACATTTGGTGGAGTGAGCCCTTTAAATCTCCAGGTATCAGCTCAAGTGGAGAAATAAGGAAAGTACAGCTGTTCCCAAATGTCATATAGAAATCTGCTGAATTTTATGATCTTTGATCACCTCAAAGAGCCATCTACATAAAAATTGTACAGACATCATCTTTTATATGCCTGTGCACAGGATTTGTATGCACAGGTGAGTACAGGCACACATACATATGGAATAACATTTTCCCAGTTGCTTTTATAAGCTTCAGATTTGGCATAATTTTACTGAATCGACCCCTGTGGGGTTTTACAAAAAAATATCTTTACAAAATGTGTTCCTAAAAGATTTTAAACTATTTCCTTAAAAACAAATTCCATGTCACCCCACCTTACTATTACCATTTAGAGGAGGCATGTTAAAATTCACCAATATTTGTCCTTCACCCAGAGCATTTTCCAAGGGTCAGTGAAGTCAAAAAAGAGGCTGTTGGTGACTTGTCAGGGGTCTGTGGTTCACAGATACACTTTTCAGCAGCAAGTGGATACCCCACAACAGAGACCCTGATTCCCAGCACTGTGACAAACGTGGCAGACTGTTCATGTTCTTCAGTGTAAAATGCCTTTTCTTTTTCATTCATGGCTTTCCCTTCTTCAAGTTCCAATGTTTAGGTCTTGTCTCTGCTCAATAACACATTAAAAATAAAAGTCTGGAATATTTTCCTTTGAAAATAACTTTTTGAGTTCTGTTTAAGACTCGAGAGATGGGAAGGGATGTATGTGCTCACAACTATAGTAATTCTTAGGGCTTTGTTCCAAGTGTTGCTAATATTAGACTGGCTTGGTATAGAGGGTTGAAATCCAGCAGATAGATGGGCCTCTGTGAGAGGTGGTTATTATTTTCTGCACTGATGAATATCTATTCAATTAGCAGGTCATGTGTGCTCTGTAAGCTCTAAAAAACCCCATCAAAGTGGTGAGCATGATGGCACATTTAGTGGCTTTGTCCTGGAGGCATAAATAAGAGAGGCCTAAAGTGATCACACATGTGCATGGAGTGTGGTTATTCCTGAAAATAAAGACTGGCATGACTCAGGTGTTGAGTGTGGCTGGGTATTAAGAGAGTAATAAGCAGTTGCTGGGAGGCAGAATTCCACAGCAGCTTCCACTTAACAAAGCCCGGGGTTGAGCACGGGAGCACAGCTCGGTGAGGGTAGGAAGGGATGGTGGCTGTCCCACAGGAATGAACAGGAGCCTGCAGCACCTCGTGTGAGGAACTGCAGGAGGACAGGCCCTGCTGAGGGGTCCTCTGGTGTGCTTCATGCTCCAGGGCTTGGACCAGGCAGTGTACCTGTCCATGCAAGAAGGAGTCAATAAGCAAAAAGAAACCTGAGCAAAGCTATAATATTGGGGTTTTTTTCCTTCCTGGAACTGAAACTTTCATGCCCAGGGATCGGGGCACACACTGATTATTAACACCCAAACACTGAGACTACAGCCGGATTGCTCGGTGGAAAAATCCCAGCTGCAGGTACAAAAGTGCATGGAAGGGACCAGGTTTTAATAGAACTAGTGAGGGANGGGTCAGCAATCCCCACGTGGACAGAGCCAAAGGAAATATGAAAGAAATTATCTGGCTTTTCAGGATGCAGCAGCCAGCAGAGAGAAGGACAGCTCTGTGCTGCCACTGGCATTTGCTCCTGTTTGTGTCCCAGGAGTGTGGCACCAGTGGTGAGTTCTGAGACCTCGCTGCTCTCTCAGGGCCAAAGCAGCAGCAGACAGCAGGAGGGACAATGACAGTCATCTCCAGGCCCCGAGAGGTTCAGAGCTGCCAGCACCCATGGCCGAAGGAGAAGGTAAAATCTTTGGTAACACTGGGCTATTTTGGTTTTCAGCAATTCCCTGTGCAGCTCCTGGGGTTCCCCTTTCGGTGTGTGCATCTGGGAGCAGCTACAGCCATCAGCTACTGCAGCATGAGAAAAATAGCCCTGGGTAGGTTAGGAAAGCACCTGGAAAGAAAACAACATCATGCTCATAGTAAATAATTCAGGTATTACAGATGTCATTTTATTTTAGAAGGCACGGGGAAATGTGACATTTGTATTTTTATTGAAGTTATCATCTGTCACTTTGGGGAAAACTTTTGAAGGTTGAAATAGCTTTTTTTTCTTCTTTTTTCTTTTTTTTTTTTTTTTTTTTTTTTTTTTTTTTTTTTTTTTTTTTTTTGTAAATGCAAGAATTACAGACAAGTGACATGCAGAGGGAGTGTTTGCCAGTGAGGGCCTGCAGGAGCAGGTGCTGCACCTCAGGAGCTGTGACAAAGGCAGGCTGCCAGTGCTGGGCACAGCCTTGGTCCCTGTTTTATTGGGGTCCATGTGCTCTCTGAGCTCAAAGGAAGCCCCTTGCAATCACATCTTTCTCTGCTCTGAACAGAGCAGGGAGAATGACCTCCAGGGGCCCCCTCTGACCCAGTTTCTTTCTAAGACTTTTTTCCATGAATTTCTAATTTTCTATTTAATGAGTAGACTTCAGAACAAACACAAGCTGTTGTTTTATTTGAGCAGAAAAACGAGTTTGTCTGAAACCCTTTGCTGGCAAAACAACCTGCTGGAATGAACTTGGTAACACACAGGGTTTTGCAATTAGTTTTGTAGGGCTCCCACCCTACCAAATCACCTAATTTACTTGTGTGCTACTCTGGCTGGGCTAGGGATTAAGCACAGAATTGCTCCTGGGCTGGGTTTCACTTGTCACCTGCCCAGACAGAGAGATGCCTCCAGGTCTGATTGGAGTGAGAAAGAGCACGTTGTGTTTGCCCTGTGCCTTTGTTCATCAATTGCCTTCTCATCCTTGGTGGTTTCCCTTCTCTATGAGCATCCATCTGGTGTGAAATATTAAAAAAAAATTAAAAATAAAAAACTTTAAGAATTAGCTCTTGGAAACAATGATTCCTTTTACGGTATTTCATCTGGTGTGTCCAAAGAACTCTTTCCTTGCATGTTTCAAGAAATTTGCTCATTTGGGGTTTCCTGCTGGCACTGTGATCTCTATGGGGTCGTTTTATTTTGCCCTGCTCACATTGCTCTAAAAAATTGCAAGGTTTATTTCTATCACCTGCCCAGATTTTAATTTACTTACTGGCAATTAAAACTGGCTTGTCCTACAAATAATTTCCTCATAATATATACACTGTTCAAGTCATTCACCTCTCCCAGCTACTTTTGGATACAGAAGATACAAGCAGGCAAAGGCTGGTAAAACTGAAGGTTTGTCACCACCAGCAGGTTGCATAAAAAATGTCTCAGCACTGACCCCTCTCTGAGAGTTTCTTTGGAGAACCACTGCAGCATTTGCTTTCCAGTGCTCAGCTCAACCTGCTGGAAACCACATCCTGACTGATGGGAAGCAACAGCAACAACAAATAATCCATTATTTTAAAACAGTTTTCCTCATTTCTTGCATCAAAGAAATGAAGACTGGTAACTTACCATCTGGCAGCATATGCAGATTATTTCTTCTTATGCTTAATTCTCTAAATGACTGCAATTTTTCTTTTTGCTGGGGAAAAATCTGAAGTTCACTGCAACTAATATCTTAATAAATACATAATTAATTAAGAATTAATTAAAATAATTACTAAAGGAATTGAATATCTTAAATTAAAGGAAAACTGTTATCAAAACTAATATAAAGCATACAATCAAAGAAAGAAGAAATCCCATCTTTCTTGGGTGTTTCACAAAAAGAAGTTTTACCACAACAAATCTCATTGTTTCTTCAGTACTTAGTGTATCAAGTTTCAGAAACTCGGTTCAAGAAGTTAAATCATGATGAAAGACTGTTTCAGAGATTAAAACTGTAACCTAGGAATCAGGAGTTCCTGCTTTAGATCCCACATCAGTTAAAAATTTCTTGTGTTACTGCTGACAAATGACTTGCCAGCTTCTTTTCTAAAAATTATTCTTCCTTAAAAAACCCTGAACCGGTCCATACAGCTAAAAATTTACTGAGAGTAACAGCAGGCTCACCAACTTCTGGGACACGAGCACTAGAGGGTGACAAAGCTGCACCAAACGAACACAGACGACAGCAATTTCTGGCACTAACGTAACATTTATTTATGTAATCCAGGCTGAGTCAACAATCACATAAAGACAAAGACCATTCCTAACCTTTTTTTATTCTATTTTGGTAAATTTGACTTCAAAGGTTAGTGTATCTATTGCCGGTTCTTCTCTGTCCACGTGACCGAAGTTAAGATGGGATTCCCTTCCTGAAAGCATCTTTCTAGCACATGGCTTAGATGTCAACTTTCTTTTTTAATGTATGTATGTATTACTTATGTTCTAAACAGCCATATCACAGGCACTGGAACGAAACCCTCTCCAGAATGTCCTTAATCTGTGTCATCAAGCATGCATTCTAGGTGTGACAGCTCTGAAAAAGACAAAATTAGTACAACTGCAATCCTCAAAAACATTCACTTCCTGTGAACAATAGCAGTGATCCCACCTCGAAAGGACGTGACACTGAAGTGAGCATGGACAATTTCTCACTAAATAGTAAAGGACATTAGAAAAGACTCACAGGCATTCAGAATATCTCACACTACCGGTAAATCAAAAGAGAATGTTGATTTATAGTTCAGAAAATAGATAATGTGGAAAGAATTTCCAGGGCTTGATTTCTGGTTGACATTAAGAAGAACGAAATTAGCCAGGATGAGTAAGAAGTTACTGAACAGTGAAGAGTTTAATTCTTTGGTACAGAATTGTGCGGACTTTGGGACCACTGTGTCCTTGCAAATGGATTCTCCTTCCAGCAAAAGAGGCCCATGTGCAAAATCACCAAATCTCAGAATGGTCGGGGTTGGAAGGAACCTTAAAGATCTCCTTGTTGCAATCCCTTCCACTAGTCCAGACTGCTCAAAGGCACATCCAACCTGCCCTTGAGCCACTCCAGGGATGGAGCTTCCACCGGGGATCTGTGTTAGTGCCTCCTCACGCTCTGAGCCATGTCCCGGGAGGGAGCGGCCGCTGCTGCCCGCGGGCCGGCGGGGCCGAACGAGCACACGGACAAACAGAAAAAACAAAATTAATCCACAAACGCCAAAGGTTTATGTCCGAAAAGGAGACAGGAGTCCTGCGACTTTATCCGAATAAAGGGAGAGAGTCCAGTGGGGCACACGCCCGCGGGCTTTTCTCTCCCGAGGGTTTCGGAGGTTCCCGGCCGCTCGTTCCCTGTTCCGTTCCGCATTGCCTGAGGTCAGCAGGAAGGTGCAGCCTTCCCGAACCTGCCGCGCATCCCGCCCTTGGACCTGCTCAGAAACTGGAGCTCCTGCAGAGCCGTGCCTGCCCCGGGAGCCAGCCTGTCTGCGCTCTGCCACAAACCGGCCGCCAAAACCAGCGGAGGCATTGAGACCCATCCCAAAGCTGTTAACACCCATCCCTTCACCCATCGAACTGTTTGTAAAGACATCAGCACGCATCTTCCCTCTCAGGGACAAAGGGACAAATGTCCCGGCGCTGCGGCGGCAGCAGCGACTCTGCCGACCGCTTTCCTTTGCTCGTCCTGCTCCTCCCCCTGTCTCCCTCTCCCGTTCCCGGTCTCTCTCGCCCTCCGCCGCCCGGCCCGTGCCCCGCCCGGCCCCGCTCCTCCCGGAGCCGCTTCCCCCGGCTCGGGGCGGCCCCGCGGTCTCGCCCCCGCCCGGTTCTCGCCGTTCCGGCTGTGGCTCCGCCCGGCCCGGCCCCGGCCGCTGCCGCCGCCTCCGCCGCGGCTTCCCCGGAACGAGCTCCGCCGCTCGGTGCCCGCTCCGGATGGGGAAGCCCGGCCCGGACCCCGGGAAGGAGAAGGTACGGGGTGGGACCGCTGCTGGAGACTTGACCAAGTCAGCCGAAAGTGGCCGGAATGTCCAGAAGTTACTCTGGAGCGGAGGGGAAGCGTTCAGCGCGTCCTCTACATCTCCATCAAATCAGCTTTGCACAAGGGGAAATGTCACATTTGAGTGCAAAGGTGACCGATGACCTGAGTGCGACCGGACAGGCCTGAGGGTGACACTGTCATCAGCCCTGAGACCAGACGGCACGGTCACCGTGAGGGAACAGAGGTGGTGTCATCCGCGGGGACCTTGGTCGTGTCCTGCACACCTTCGGGATGCTTCTGTGGGCCGTGGGTTTGTCCGGTTTTTGAGGGGTTTTGGAAGAAGAGTGTGTCTTGGGGACTTGTTTGATTTTCTGGCGTTTTTCTAAGGGGTGGGAGGGTTTTGCTTTTGTTGAACTGATGTTTTGAAGCTGTTCGGCTGCAGAGCCCGCGCCAGCCCCGCGCGGGGGGAGCCCCGGAGAGCGGCGCTGGCTGGAGCCGACACTGGGTGGCAGGAGGCTCCCGCAAACAGCTTCTGTCCGCCTCGTCCGGCCCTTCCCAGCCCATCACTTCCAGCACAGCCTACGCTGAGCACCCCCTGGGCTTATCCAGGAGCCCCTCGTGTCCGCCTGGCCACCCCTGCCCCTGCCCTGGCCCCCCAAGTGCACACTTAGCCCCCCACCCCATTCACGCCCGGGCACCCTGCGGCCCCACCGCCAGCCGCAGAGCCAGGGCTGGGTGTGCAGGTGTGCTCAGGGGCGTGCAAGGCTGCTCGGGGGGATGCAGAGGAGCACATGCATGTTCCAGGGTCACTCGGATCCGTGCTCGGGCCTGGCTTAGCGGGTGAGCAGGGGGAGCACATCCCTTCCGCTGTGTGAATAAACTGGGGGATGTCTGCCCGTGGGGGATTAACAGCTCCAAGAACGTCTCAGAGCACAGGGACCTTCCATCTGAGAATGTCCCTGAACTCCCACCAACCTCCTGCTGTTGTGTAAGAGTCCTCCTGCTCTTCTACTTCCCCACTGTGGATGCACAATCCTTGACCCAAACACGGAGAAGCACCCGGAGGGACCAGAAGGGGCTTTGGTCGAGGTGTAAAATGTAGCCCAAGGGTGGGAAGGGAGCAGTTGGGGCTCTAGTGATGTGAACCTACCAGGAGCTGCCTACACATCCATATCCTGAAATTTAATTATTTTTAAAGCAAATTCAGTGGGTGAGAGCTGCCCATGGCTGTATTGCCCAATAGTTACCCAGTATCAGCAGCAAATCTCATGTTCCCTTTTGCAGAAGGGCACTTGCAGTCACCTTTGACCCCTACTCCCTGGGAACAGCCACTCTGATACTTCCACAAAATCTGATTTTTTTGCTTTCACCGACTCTGTGTTTTCTAGGAGGGAGGACCAAGCAGCCTGTGACCTGTGACCAGCCATTCTGGGATGTCTGACAATGTGCCACACTGTGCTTTAGGGCTCCCAGTAGCAGAAGATGGGTGCTGTGGTCATGCAGCAGGTGGCATGGTTGAAGCCACCTCTGCTGCTACACAGCTCTGGGGTCAGCAGGTTACCTCTGCACCACTGCCTTCCCACTTGTGGACATCCAGTGCTGGTGCCTGGAGGACCATTTGTCAACACAATACAAACATGCTTTATGCTCTTGCCAGATCAAGAGGAACAAATAAATGTGCAACGGGACAAATAAATAGGAAAGGACTCGGGGCTGCTCTGTCAGGATAGCCTGAAGTAGTAAAGCACATGAGAAGAGTCCCTGAGGGCAGAGTGGAGTGCCCAGACCCTGCTTGAAAGCCTGAGATGACAGGGAAGGGTGACATTCTATTAGTAAACCACTAATGACCACCTCTTTGGCATTTCCTGAAAACTACCATAGGTTGGCTGGTCCCTGGAGGAGCTCGGTGATGTCAGCAGCCAGAAATCCCGTGGAACCGGCCAGACTGGCAAATGCATGAAAGTCAGCTAATCTGCTGTTTTATCTTTCCTCCACCCCCAAATCCCCATCCACTTCAGGCATCAGAGGGAAGCTAATTGACTTGAGCTTCCTTTTTGTGCTCAAGCACCTCGGTTGACTTGGTTATTTTCTCTCATTTTTGTTTCATACAAACGGATGATCAGCTTCAAAGGCGGTGCTGGCACGGGTGTTATGTGATACACATCTACCAAATAACCCGGGAGAGGCCTTGCTTCACCAGGTGCTCTCTGCCTCTGAGTGATTGGTCACAGTTTTGCTACCTCTCCCCACTAACTGGGGTGAGAGTTACTGCTGGGAAAGGATATCAGTTGCTGCTTGCCTTCCCTCTTTTCCTTTATCGCCCAAAGCAGAGGAAAGTGGAGACTTTTGGGCAGCAAGGGCCAATGTGGAGTGGCTTTCCAGGGAATGGGACCTTAGCAGGGACATGGCACCATTCCTCAGAGTGGCTTTTGTAGTGAGAAAGGCAGGTGTCCATGGAAGTGGCTTCCTGGATGGGGGTGACCCAGAGGCTGAGGCTCCCATCTTCACCTTACCTGACCCAGTAAGTTTGACTCTGATCCTCACCCTCCTCCACCCTGCAGATTGCTGGATGGGCATGCTGCCAGACTGTATTTTCCCTTATCACGCTGGAGACACAGTATAAACTTGGAGGCAGGTGGGAGGTGCTGAGCTCTTGCCTTGGCAGCAACTGGGACAACCCACCTCCTCATCCCTGCCATCTTAGTGGTGGGAGAAAATAGGAGCAGGTTGAACAGAGCTCCTCACAAGGGCTCCCACTCTTAAACACCCCGGGAGTTTCAGGGATCCGTGCAGGGAAGGAATCTGTAGCCCTCCCTGTGCCGTGGCCTGCTCTTTAGGTCCCTCCTGTGGAAAAATTCCAGGCTAGGGAAGTAACTGGGACAAAACCAAAAAGCTGAGCTGTGCTGTAAGAGACACATCAGGGTGTTTATCACGGTAACGTAAAGAAGGGTCTGCAGGCCATGCACAGAATATTTGCATATGTGTGTGAGAGCATTGTTGTTTCATTTTGATGTAGAGCCACAGCAATGATATCCTGGAACAAATTGCCCCAAAATTCAGGCACTTGCATGCCACAGGGGTACCAGTATGGGCAGGTGGAAGGAGGCAAGTTGCCAGACCTGAGAGCAAAAGCACGTGTGTTAAATGGGATCCACTTACACGGGCACCTCTGGAGCACAGCAAAGCACCTACAGAAACCACCTGCAGAAAGCCCTGTGCAGAGTGCTGGGGAAACCCAGGGGAAGCTCTGCAGCTGCAGGTGAGGCTCTGCACAGACCCTGCTGCAACGTGACAGCACAGAATGGTCAGGGCTGTGCAGAGCCATGGTGGGAAGCAGGATGCACTGCCAGGGCCTTACCTGCTCACCAAAACACGCTGTGCCAGATGGGGAGGCACCAGGAGAGGTTTCAATTTACCCCAGCTGTAATTAGCCAAGAGGTGAATGCAACCATACAAACAAGGCTGCAGGAGCTCAGTGTGACCTGGATGTGATGAGGTCCTGGTGACACTGCCTGTGCCAGGAACAGAAAGGGTGGCAGGGATATGGGCACAGGGGCCACTGGAACTCGGCATGAGGAAGCCCAGTGCTCTGGCAAGCGCAAACTCTGCAGTTCCTGCAGTACAATGTCATGGTGGGCATCTCTGCCAGGGGCCATCCACTGCTGCTGGCTGTGTCCCTGCTGCCTCTACAGCCAGAGTAAAGCAGGTTCCCACTGCCTTTGCCCATCACATCAGGGAGGAGTGGAAGGAAAGCATTACAGCTCAAGACATCGCCGTGGTGGCTGTCCATCCCTGTGGCAGCATGACTTGCCAACAGCAGGAAGTTCAAAGTCTGCTCATTGGGTTGGGACAAGCAGTACATCCTTCCGAGCAGCCATAAATCACCAAGCACCATCACTGGAAGGCATGCCAGAGAAGGCATGTAGGATAATAAACTGCTCAGGTGGGACCTACCTAATCTATAGGGCATAAGGCCAAGTATCTGGTGGCTGGGCCTGTTTCTCAGGGCTTGATGCTGCCTCTGAGCAGCCCATGGGCTCTGGGAATCAGCTGAAGCACAAACCTCTGCAGACTGGCACCACGTTGAGCCAGTCTGGGTGTGTTACTTGCCCTTCTGACCCTACACTTGCAGATTGGTGACCCATCTTGCCTCAGGAGCTGGCAGAGGAGGAAGAGCACTTTGCAGGGTTTTCTCTCCTCGGTGGCTGGGTGTGGGGCAGGGTGGACATTTGAGGATGCTGGCTCAGCCTGCCAGGCAGCACCCCCTTGTCAGATACACAGGTGCAGGCAGCATGGGCACAGAGCAGTGACAGAGCTGAGACACCACTTGCACCTTGTTCCACTCACAGGACCCTCCAGCCCGGGCTAGGACCTCCTGGCACTACATTTTTCCTCTTATTTAGCCTCTTTGTGAAAAATCACTTCACTTGTTTGCTTTTGCTACACGAGCCTGTATGGCCTAGCCAAACAGTTCATCCTTTTGGCTTGTGCAAGTCCTTTCAGGGGGCTGGCTTATTCCTCTTATCTGTGAGTTGATATTTAACTAAGTCAAGCATTATTTTGTTACAATCTTTCTGCATTGGCACTGTTGCCCTTGAGCTTTCCTTCTCCTCCTGATGTTTTTGAAAAGTCTGTCAGCATCCTCCTCAACCTTCCCTGCCGTGAGCACGGGCATTTTATGGTGACACCATGCTTCATGTCCAACCCGTTTGATCACACAAACTTCCAGATCACATCTGGTCTTCTGTCCACGTTGCAGTATGGATTGAAAGTGGAAAGTTCTGTTACAGAACACACTTGTGCATTCTCTACTTTTTGCATATGATCCATAAGCTGTCACTGAAGCTGTAGAAATACAAAGTATTGCTTTCCTTTGAGTGCAAAGAGAAGAGGAGAGATGCAGGAGAGAGGAAATGGAAAGAGAAAAGATGCCCTGTTGTGCTGCACAGGAGCAATCAGACCAGCATAGTGCAAAATTACAGCATGTCAAATTTGCTCTCTCTGAATTGCAAAAAGAACAGCTCTTTTTGCAAGAATACACAGCTTTTCTGTGGTTTTTTTACTCCCTAGGGTTACAAAATCTGCTCCCAGGCCTCCAGGCAACAGTCTTTGCTGCAAAGGCAAAGCCTTGCTCTGGTAGGATGCTCTCATAGCAGGAGAGCTTTCAGAGTGCTGTAACCTTCCAAAGGAAGGGTAAGCCCACCTTTTCACAGCTTGGTTATGCATTTTATCCTGCCTCCTACAAATCTAACTTTGGTCCATAAAATCGGTGTGTGAAATAAGGTTAGTCACAGGACTTCCTGGCAGCAGCTCATAAACAAGCTTTCCTCACTTCCCTCTTATGAAAGGTCATCTCTTCCCTGCTGCACTGACTTCTTTGTTTCTCTCTTCTCCCATTTATCCCCTGACTCCCACTAGTATCTCAGTCAGTCTAGTAAACGTTTTGCCCCTTGGCAGCACCGTCAAACACAGCAGGACGATCAGGCTCTGGAGCGCACTCTTGACACATCTCCTGGGGGTGGATCCTTCTGCACTTTCTGGTAGGTTATTCTGCCATCGCTCCTCATTCTCACACTGAGCAGGGGGGAACCAATGGCCCAGGTACTCAGCAGCTTGTTAGCAATGAAAGGTAACAAGGTCTGTGAAGCTTCCTCTTCCCTTCATCCCTTTCTCACTCACATCCTCCCCCTCCTCTTACCTTTGTGGTGGCAATTTCCTGGGCTGAGTCTGCTCTTCAACGTCTGGTAGTTGAGGGTGGTGTTTAACTAGGTCTCACGATTATTTATGTTTCTGTGAAGAACACACCCACTTTCCTGGATGCAAAGGTGGTCGAGCACTGGTACACGTGAAGGATTCATCACCCGCTGTGTGTTTTATAGATACAGCCTTTTAGCACACAGGTCACGCTGTCACCATCATGGCATTTACAGGCTCACCAGTAGCCTTGCTGGCCTTGATCCACATGTTTACATCTGACTTCCTCATCAGCACAAGGGATAAGTGTACGTAGCAGTTGGAGCAGATAGAGGAGAGTTCCGAAAGCAGCCAGGGGAGATGTGTACTCGTGAGTCATCTGCTCTTTGGTTGCTGTTAGCTGGCAGAAAAGTGACTCTGTTTGGAAATTTCCCTTCCTTGCTGCAGCCTCTGTCATTGAACACACTGCACTTAGATCCACACACTCACCATGCTGGTGCCTTGATCTCACCCATCCACCCAGAGAAACTCTGGCCCTTGCCCAGAGTTTTATTTTACCTACCAGTCTGCCTGTACCAGTCTGATTGCAAGTCTGGGACTAAGAGCTGTCACCTTATCATCACCCCATTTGCCCCCCGGCTAGTCACAGCTGTGATGGCAGCTGGGTTGGTTTGCAGCATTGCTTGAGGGTTCATTTCCTGGAAACAAGAATTGAGAAGCCAGGAAAATTTTCAGATCATTTCACCCTATTTACATACCCAAACAGAGATGAAAACCTAGCAGGACTTTCTGCTAGCCCTGTGTTTCCTTTTCCTCTCTGTCATCCTTTTACCCCGTCTTGCTGTAAAACTGACAAAGCTCTCAACTCCTCATTTTAGCCTCAGATTCCCCCCTTCTCCTTGCTGTCCTTGCTGAAATCTTGAGCATCTCCTGATTTTTTCACCCAAAAGCCACCATCTGTGACATCTAGCAGCTCACACAAAGCTGCATGCTTGCTGTTCGTGAGTGACAGCCCAACTGGGACACAGATGTTGAGTCTCATTTCTCACTATCCGGTGGCTTTTGGACATTTTTCCAAGATATTTGTTCCACTCTCTCCTCTTGTTCAAGCTCCCTTTTAACAACCAACTCGACTCAATATGTTTTTTATGCAAACAGCAATTTCCTTTTGAAGCTCTCAGCGAAGGCCATGTTTGTCACTTAGTGTTCTGAGGGGAATTTGGGTAAATTGGACTGGAGACAAAAATATCTCTGTTCCCTCTGCCAGGAAGGTATCAGATTCCTGCATTTCATGTACATTTCTGCTCTAAGAAGCTCAGTAAAGTGATATTTATCAGACAGTCTCTCCACATTGATTTCTGGCTCAACCACACACAATTCACTCATTAAAAAGACCTCTTGCCATCATTACTAAGTTCCAGTTGGAGGGTCAGGTGAGTCTCCATGACCCAGGCTGTGTTTCCCCTGCTAAGAAACCATCACTGAAAGCAAAGGATATACATGACAAATGCACTGACTGCACTTGGATGCACTGGCTGTGACTGTCACTGCCTCATTGGGACACAGCTCAGTGTTGTGTCACAGTCTCTGCAGGGATATGGGAATGGAAAGTGGAAAAGAGAGGATTGCATTTAATGTCCCAGCTTGCTCGGGCGTAACTTGTGGGTAGAGGCAAAGGCAAAGGGTCTCTGCCTATTCTGACCACTCCTCAGGGAACTGAATGTAAATTGAGAACCATCAAACACGTCTGTCTCCCTGAATGGTTTCCAGGGACAAATGCTTTTCCCCAGCCACATCCCACTGCTTTCTTCCTCTGCCTGCACTGGGGCAACTGGGAAGAAATTGTGGGCTGGGGTGATGAGCACACATCTCAGCCACATGGAAGGGACCATGGTGCCACCGTTTCTTCCTTGCTGCCAGCATCACTGCAGGGGCACGGGATTTCTGAGCTGTATTCCTCCAAGGGAACCATGAAGTTATTTCTAGCTTTGACCAAAGTTTTCTCTTCTGAGTGTCCCCGTCTGTGCTCCCCACTGTGCCGTGACCTCTCCATCAGCCTGTTTTCAGCAGGTACTGATAGCTGTGATGTGCCAGCAGCCCTTGGAGGGCTGCCCGTGCATTTTGTGAGCCCTGTTGCCACGATACTGAACGCAGAGCAGATGTTTATTTCAATAGAGGTAGCTTTGATTCCTTTTCAACTTTTCTCTCAAGCTGCCATCGTGTGTGAATACTTCTTCCCAGGAGCCAAGCGTGCTGTCAGGGCCCAACAGGGAGGCCTTGTGGCTGCAGCCAGCGAGGAGGGCAACAAGGCTCAGAGGCAGTGACAGAGCAGCACAAAGCAAGCTGATGGCCCTGGCCTCTCGGGAAGGGTGGCTGAAGCTCTGGGGACAGGGACTGAAGATGTGTGTCTGCATTCACGTGTTTGTGCACACGTGTGTGTGTGTGTGGCAGTCTCCTTCCCACAGCTACTGCTCCCCAGCACTTCATTCTCCTTTTTCCCCCCTCCCAGTTGCCTCCATCACATCATCACTGCCTTGCTGCATACATGGACCAGCTTAGGTGAAGGCTGAAGTGAAGAGACCATCTTCTTGAGAGCAACAGAAACCAGGCACCAAAAATATTGAAGATGTAGTAGGAAAGATAAGGAGATCCCTTCCTTTAGTACAGTAATTCCATGTGAGAATTATCAAGATGAGATAATTACTTCTTTCTAATTTTTTTTTTTCCTTCTCCTTTACCCTTTCCTTCCCTTCCTTTTTTTCAGTTGGTATATTTTTAAAAATACCTCGTTTTTTTCTCTTTCCTCTCTCTTCTTTTACCCATCTTGTCTGTCTTTCTCTTCACCCTTTTCTTCGTGCTGGCAGAGCAACATGCCCTCACAAATATCCTGCCCAGAGTTCTGCCCAGGGCTATCAGCCTCTTTGGGAGGGGTGCTTTGCTAGTGTAGGAATTCCTCCAGAACCAGCTTCTTGTTGTTCCCTTATATAGAAATGTTTTTAATTCTATAAATACTGTATGCATTTTACTAGAAAAAAATTAGGGAAAAAAAAGGTGGGACTGGCTATGTAAAGACACTGTGCTGTTGGGGCTGGCGTTTTGTTTGCCCACTGGCAGGGCCTCTCACTTCCTTCACCCTTTCCACTGTTGTGAGCAAACTATTTTTGGTATTCCAAGAGCGCAAGCTTTGCTGAAATTCTGGTTTCCTGCTTTGGTGGGGGGGAAATTAGAGCAGGGAAGAGTTATTTAGAATTACAAAATATATTTACAAACAGGGGGAAGAATATATGAGAACAATAACTTCAGAAAAATGTTCTGTGATATTAAACTATTGAATTGGATACAATTACCTATAAATACATATATGTGGGTCTCCGTGTGTGTATTTAGAGATGTTTGGTTTATTTTAGAGATGGAACTGTAAATAGAGTATATTTGTAATAAAGAGGTCAGAAACAAAACAGTAGCTCCATCTCACTTATCTTGCAATCTTGGAAGCACAGAGCTATCCTACAGATGACCATCTTCTTTAAGCCAAATATTGTATTGAAATAAAAAGTTAACTGGCACAAGGATCTTTTGTGTTGAAGGTGGAAATGTTGCCCTTGAACTTGTGAACAGTCCATTAAATTTATCATAATCCTTAGGAACATAGTGACTCTCACCACACTGGTACAATACACATGCACTATCAGCTTAGTACCCTCATAAAGACAACTCACTGATTTTTTTTCCCTGTTATGGAAAACTAAAGATTATGTCAATGCAAAATTCCTGTGCTACAGACTCAGCTAGTACCATGGGCACTGTGTCTACTGGTCCTGTTAGCAAGTAGCTCTGCTTGCCATTGCAGGGCAGTTCCTCCCATCTCAGCTGAGTACTTTGGCAAAATTTTAACCCTCTAGGCTGAAACTTCTCCATGGAACAGGCCAATCATGCAAGGACAAAGCCCATCCACCACAGTAGCTCATCTCTACTGGAGCCAGTGGAAGGGGCTGGGGAAGTGGATGAGAATGGAGTGAGCAGGGGCAGTGCTTGCACTCACCTGAGGGGATTTGCAGCTCACATAATTCCTCAACCAGAGGTGCAAGTTTTATAAACAGTATTTCCCACTGTTAGGGTTTTTTTTTTCCTTCCATGAAACTATCCAGTCACTTTTGGCCTGTAGCAAATAGTTCACCAGCTTAACTATACCCTGTGTGAAGAAGTGCCTTCTTTTGTTTGTTTTGAATTTGGCATCTGCTTGTTTGATTTAATGATCTTTAGTCTTTACATTGAAGGAGATGATGAACTGGCATTCTTCACCCACCTCTTCCATCCTGGGCATTTACATCAGCCTGATTATTTCCCTTAAAAGCACAAGAAGTGTCAATTAAAAAATAGTTCAGGCATTTCTAAGAGGAAGATTGCAAGAAGAT
Organism: Dicaeum eximium; assembly: GCA_013396995.1. Taxonomy (NCBI): domain Eukaryota; kingdom Metazoa; phylum Chordata; class Aves; order Passeriformes; family Dicaeidae; genus Dicaeum; species Dicaeum eximium. Next base: position 344,437 of record VWZP01003531.1, on the reverse strand, counting down.
GTATCATTTTGCCCTGCTAAGAAATATCATTTTGCTCCCTTTGCTTCTGAGGGAGGACATCCACCATCATCCTTGTGTCAAGGTGACAGGCAGGAGAATTGTGGGTGCCTCTAAATGCATCGCATAGGATTGTCACCACAAGCCCAGGTCAGTGCAACACCAGCAAGCAGAACTTTGCAAAGGCACTGAAAGGTTTGGAACACCCAGATCCATCCTGACACATAGAAACTGGACATCATATTTTCTAGAGAGATGTGCGAGTTTGTATCAGCTCTGCTAGAACCAGGTCAGACACCTGGTCCCTCCCTTCCCCTCCTTGAAGTCTGTAAAATACAGTATTTTTCTGCTTAGCACTCTAATTAATGTAATTTTATTAGTTTATGTTTGAAACTTTAAGAGATATTTCTACCACTTTTTGTGGTAGGTCTAAAGCAACTAACATGGTGCAGGCACTCTCCAAAAGCTCTGTGGTTTTGATAGCTCCCTGCAGTCTTCTGATGTAAAAATAATTATATTTTCACACCAGCAACACAAAAATAGTAGTTAAAAAACATGAAACGGTTGAAGGTCTGACTTGGGTCACATTGCTACTGTGAGGCCCTGGGAGCCATCCTAAGTGAATTATAGACACATTTTAAGTCTTGGAAAACAGCAGCACCAGGTATTTAAAGGGCAGGCTGGGAGGGAGCAGGGAAGGTCTTTCATAGAGCAATATCAGGAACTGACCACCTGTCTTTCTTAATGCACAAACTAGAATTTGCTAATTACAGAGGGCAATGCAATATTACAGTCCTTTTCTTAGATGTTATGGTGCCAGTCTACCTCACTTCACAGCCTGGCTCAATGATTCAGTCCTTGCATGACCAGCTGATTACTTAAGATTCCCTGACAGGCTTTCCTCCCTGGCTTGGCTCACCGTGTCATTCCTGGGCTTTCTGACCTGCCTTTTCACAGGATGTTTTTCTTTGTATTTTTGTCACTGCAGTTCCTTTGGTCAGCCTGCCATGCATGGGAGACAGCTACAGATATAATTGCTGGGGAGAATACCTTATCACATGCTTCATAGTTGTCCTACAAGAGCTGAAGTAGAACTCTCTTAAATCTGCTACTGTCCCTTTCATGTTATATTAAGCTGCATGCATAAAAGCATAAAATGCATAAAAGGCCAAAAGTCTCAGTATATGGCCCCAAAATAGGAAGAATGGATTGGCAATTTGTATTCTCTGGTACAAAGTAAACAGGGAGAAAATATGTATAACATCAAGACAAGGCTGAGATAAATAGTTAGCAGGAATCTGGAGAGAAAAATCAAGGTAATATATGGGTAGAAAGAGAAAAGCAAAGCCTCAGAACCAGAAGAGGAGCAGCAGGTCTGCAATGCAGCAGCAGCATGAAATAAAAATCAGCCTTTTTCATTTGTCAGGATTTTTTCAGGGCTCATGTCCTAAAGATTATTAAGAGGTAGAAGGAGAAGTGATTTAAGTATATTTGGGCAGAATGAATCAGACAGGATTCAGAAGTACCATGAATGAATATTCATTCATTTATTTGCTGAACCACTGTACATAATTAAGAAAGCTTTTTGTCAGTAGAAATCCCCATTTCTTCCCAGAGGTTTATTACTGGAAAACATTTTTGAATTTAAGTATATGGTATCAACTTTCAGAAAATACTTACTTTAAACATTCCACACATTAAAATGAACTCCAGGTAGGCTCATAAGTAACTTAGATGTATAACTACCACAGAGAAGCCTTTTAAAGTCATGCTATTTTTTTAAAAGGTGCAGAAGAAAGTAAATATTTTAGTAACAGTAAAGGCTTAATAAACTGGCAAGTTGGAAAAAGAAACATTCTACCATGATTCACAAGCCTGTCCTTAACAAACATTACTGTTTGTTTTTTGGCTCAAACCACAGTGTGTTAAGGATGGAAAGACTGCCTAACTTTGAAATTCTTGTCTTCAGCCTGTTTTAACACAACTTACCTTAAACAGAGGTGTTTTGTGTTCCTTGCCACAGTGCAACATTCCTGTGAGTCCTAAGGGAGGGAGACCGCCTGCTGTCACATCCTTTCTGAAGGGACCCACCTTCTCAGCAAGATAGCTCTTGTATGGCCAGGAATCCAACACCTTACTTTTTCTTGGCTTTTAGACCTAGAAACCTATGAATTTGAGGGAAGCCCTCACATATCTATGAGGATATTTGTGATGGATCCATGTGATTTCTATACTCTCGCCAGGGAAGACCAGTGGCATAAAAGATGTCAGTTTGAGCTTTACTTTAGTAACTGGCAAAACTTACATGTATAGGAACATGAATCACGCACAATAATGTGTGACTCATGCATGAATGAGAAAAAAGTCACTTCAAACCACTGTTATTTTCCCTTCTCCAGGCCCTGGTAGAATGTTGGGGCAGCCCACCTCACCAGGAAAGCAGGTGGTGGTGAGGAACAGGGAAGCAGGTGGTGGTGAGGGACAGGGATGTGTGTTGGGACAGCCCTGCAGCAGCCGGTGCAGGGTGGGGAGAGCTGACCAAGGAGGGGGGAACCCTCTTGGTGAGCCAAGAAAGAGCCAACCACCCTGAACTGGGAGCTGAACCTCCAAAGACCGGCCCTCACCACCTCCGCCACAGCTGGCTGCCAGGAGCACCCCTGAGATAAGAAGACCACCACTTTTGGCACAAAAGCGAGTAAGCTCCATCAGATATTCCCTCGGTTAGTAACAGGTAGTATCCTGTTACTACCCTGTGTCTCCGGAGCTGGGGACACAGGGGTGATGGGGTGCTGGGGGCAGTGGGGCCGAGGAGCAGCGCTGTGACTGTGCAGGAGGGACCCCAGGACAGCACCCGAGGGGTCGGCATTGCCACCGGTGGGGCCGCACCTTGAGTGCTGTGTCCAGTTCTGGGCTCCTCCGCTCAGGAAGGACATTGAGGTGCTGGACCGGGTCCAGAGAAGGGCCCAGAACTGGGTGAAGCATCTGCAGCACCAGTCTGCTGAGGAGCTCTCGGGGGAGCTGGGGGTGTTTGGCACGCAGAAAGGACGCTCGGGGGGGACATTATTGCTCTGTACAACTCCCCGACAGGACGCTGTAGCCAGGTGGGTGTCGGGCTCTTCTCCCGGGGAACCAGCGACAGGACAAGGGGATAAGGTCTCAGCTGTGCCAGGGGAGCTTTAGGTTGGACATCAGAAAGAATTTATTCACAGAAAGGGTGATTAGACATTGGAACAGGCAGGCCGGGGAGGTGATGGAGTCACCGTTCCTGGAGGTGTTTAAGGAAAGACTGAACGTGGCACTCAGTGCCATGGTCTGGTTGACATGGTGGTGTTGGGCCATCGGTTGGACTCGATGACCTCAGAGGTCTTTTCCAACCTATTTGTTGGTGATTCTGTGACAGCGCGGACACCCGCTGTCCCCATCCGCGGGCTCTGCTGACGCTGAGGGGTCCCCGCCGCCCCTCCCTCCGCCGTGCCCCGGTGCCGGCCCGCCCGAGGAGGCGGGCGCCGTGACGCCAGGGCCGTGCGGCTGCTCCGCCCCGCGAGGCCGGAGCCGAGACGGAAGCAGCCGCCGCACAGCAGCCGCCGCCTGCAGCCGGAGCCCGACATGGCGCTCTGAGCCAGCCCCGGCCGCGCCGAGAGCCGCCACCCCGAGGGGCCCCGAGCAGCCGTCCCCGCGCCGGGACCGGGGAGCGGGGCATGGGCAGGGCCGCTGCGGGGAGCCCGGCGGGCAGGGGACAGCGGCGCTAGCGACCCCCGCCCGCCCTTCGCGCAGCGCAGCCCCGCGGCCGCGANCGGGTGGGCGAAGCGGAGCGGGGCCGCGGGGAGGCCGCGCTCGGGCTGGGGGGAGGCCGGGCCGGCCGCCTCGCCGGGGGAGCGAGGGAACCAGGGAGGGAAGCAGGGGCTGCTCCGAGGTAACGGGAGGCTTCGGGGAACGTGTACCTGCACCTCGGCGCGGCAGAAGTGATTCCCCTCCCTCCCTGCCCTCTTTGTTCAGGGGTGGCCGCGCCGCATCCAGGAGCACGTAAGAGCCTCTAAAACTGATTAAAGGCGAAGTGAAGTTAATCGCAGGGTGTGTGGGTGCGCTGTAAATGACATACCAGGCGCGCTGGCAGGCGGACCTGCTGCAGGACTTGCCCACCACCCTGGCGCTGGGCCTGTAGCGCACCTTCCCGGAGGACCTTGGCATTCCTAGGAGGAAGGGTGGTATCTGCCAGGTCTGGTGGGGACAGAGCACTGGGGAGCACAGTGTGTCAGAAACCTGCGCCTGTCCTCGCCTGGGAATGAGGCCTAGTGTCGTTTTTGTATGTTCGTGTTACCTGCTTAGAAAACAAACAAGTTGGTATGTTACTGATTTCCATAGGAAAGGTGGAATACCTGGCTCTTCATTCTTACTCCACTGGACAATCTAATACAAATTCATCCAGAGATCTTTATAAATGTAAAGCAGTTGAGAACCCAGCTCATTTCAGTGTTGATTTTTGCTTGTCAAACACTGGCAGCCCTGTCAGTGTTTTGAGTATTCTGTTAACTTCTGAGATAGTCATAGCTGTATAACATCGGAGGTTTTTTCACTTCAAATAATATAGAAAGCTTTTATGGTACATCTCTGTTTATGTGAGAGATACAGTAGAGAGTTCAGAGGGCTTCAGAACAGAAAGTTAATATATCTCATGGTCAGGAAACTGTATGACTTCTAGAAAATGTAGAATTTATGTATAAACAGTATTTATATATTATGCCAGTTACAGTGCTATGGTTTAGTTTGCCTTCCTTGTTTCTAATAATTTCTAGGCTTTCTGAAATCTGTTCAATTTTGGTCATTCACTGACTTTCTGTTCCTGTGAGAGGGCACAAGCCACATCTTCTCAGCCTGCTTGTTCCATTATGTCAGAGTAACTGTTGCATTAGAACATCATAAAGAAATTTTGTGATCAAAGATTTAAAGGCTTTAGTCTGAGCTTCTTTATTTACAGCCTCTGGGCTTTCTAGTGTGGTTGTATTTGGGAAACTTCTGTTTCAACATTCTAGTTTGTCCATTTCCTATTTTTATATCAGCTTAACGTATTGCTGCCCTATTTTCCATAACTGCCATCACAAAAGGACCTTACAATTGCTTAAGGTTCTGGTTGTCCATTGTTATACCAGTAAACTTTATCCTAATAGCATCCTTATCCCCACTAGTATTGTTATTAGTGTAACCCACAGCCCTTAACATATATCAGTATGTTAAAAAGATTTTTTTAAACTATTAGATAAATCCAGATGCATAGAATTAAAAAACCATTTTTTTCCTTGGTGATCTTTTTTTAATGAAGGTGATTACACAAAATGAAACCTGAAATGCTCAGAATACAAAGAAATAGAATGTGGTGTGATGTTAATCTGCTCATCCTTCTTCTAGAAGAGTCCTAATACAGAGTGTTTAATTAAAAATACCCCTAAACCAAATAGACCAGCTGCATGGCAGTCTGAGGTACAAGAGTTGTTTCCTTTAGAGTTTTTTAACCTATGTGGACTGTTCAGGCAGGATCATCTAAGTAATGGTAAAAGCGTGCCTGCTTCTGCTCAGTGTTAAAGTAAATGTGTGGTGATTGATTGAAGAAGGAATAAACAGGTTCCTCTGTGATGCAAGATGTAATAGTTATGTTAAAACTATCACTGTGGGAAAGTGTAATGTCAAACCTCTTGTTTTGTAATCTGTTGAGGGAAGGTTTTATTGAATGTAACACTTGGAAACTGAACTTGTCAGAGAATGTCACAAGCTTGAAGTTTTCAGCTTTATTGTTTTCTTATGCTTTCCCTTACATTGGATTATACAAAAAGTAGCAAGAAAAATCCAGAAATAAACATGTTATGTAATTCACATACTTAGAAAACAAGGCTTAAGACAGTTTATCACCAAAGTATATCAGAAGTTTTTTGACTTAAGATTTTTCATCTTATGAAGACTCAGGTCCCCTTTAAAAAAACATGGGAAACTACAGAAAATCACACAGAGTTATTTTGGTGGACTTGGAGTCTGACTTTAGTCCCCTGGCAGCAATGGCAGATCCAGGGGTGGTATTATCTGTTGCCTTTATGAGTAGTTACGGAGCCATTTGTTTATGTAGTGGTTGCACTTTGTTTAACCTGTGTTGTGTCCCTAAAACCAACTTTTATACCTAACAATTCTTGCCTCTGCAAACAACTTCCTAAACACATTCATTTTCCTTGCTCCTTTGGAAAGGCTCCACTTGATGCAGTTGTACAGTGTTAACTGAGCCAGCTGCCAAACTTCTAAGCCCGTTCAGTAAATCAAAGTACTCAGTGTATGTAAAATGAGGGGTCTGAAGCTGAACTTGATACCCCAAATTACAGCATTTTACACAGAATCCAAGAAGAGATGGGAAATGGAAAGGATGGTGAGCACAGTTAAGGTGTCCTGATTATGGGCAGCACGGTTTGCAGTGAGTGTGATTGTCAGGTTTGAGGTTTTATTCAGTAATGTCACAGTAACTTTGTTCCTTGGGATAAAAATATTCAAACTAGTTCTTAGTCTGGAATGCTCTGAGATCTCACAGTGAGAAACCTGTTCACCAGCACTGTCTTCAAGGAATCCAGTTGAACTCTTATAGAACATTTCTGGATACAGCTTGCAGGAGACATGTTGCCTGTGTCTTTGCCAGCCCAGGTGCTGAAAACAGCTGGAGTGAAGAAGGTGTTGGACCCCTTATTATTAGCCCTAAGTGCTTTTGTATTGCCCAGCAGACAGAGTACATAGTTCAGAGGGTTGCTTGTTTGTGATCGGAACATCTCAAGGATGTCATTTGAGATTGATGTGTTTCTGATGAATTTATGTTCTTGGCAGCATCTTACACAATGCTCCAAAACTCTTTACAAATAAAAGAGGTTGGCAACTGTTCACTTACAAGTGAATAGCAATTAGCCTTTCCAATGTGGACAGGGAGGCCACTTTTCAATATGTCAGCATTTAAATTTTCTAAACTAGTCTGTAAATTTGCTGGAGCATCACTCAAGTAATAAAGGCCTTTTTTAGCTGGTGGAGGTTTAATGTATAAACTTACTCTTTTCCTAATTTGTCATGCAAAACCTTAAGTCTGTGAAATATTAATTTATTAACTGATGGAAATACTGATTATTCTCATTTATATATTTCATTAGTATGTGTGTCTTTGGAACCTGATTTTGGTCATTATGTGTCATTATCTCTGCTGTCCTACTCATCTAAACACTTTTTGTTTCCTTTCTCAGGGCTTTGTTGATATCACCTGATCCTGTGATCACAGTAGTTTTGAGCACAGCCAGAAAGGTTGTTTAGAACTGCTCTCCATCTGTTTTTGTTGGCATTCAGGCTATCTTGCAATAAAGATCCTAACTTCCTCTAAAAGTGGAGCAGCCAGGAGCATGTGACCTGTCAGGCAGTGTACTCTGATTCACAATTGAAGGATTGCTTGATGAAATGAAAACTTGGATGTCAAGGTGAGCTTTGCTCTCTGTGCTGCCCGTTAACAGAGTGGCCGTAGGGCGCTGCTCACTGCACGGCCTGAGCCTGGCAGCTGCAGAGTCCCTCCCTGCAGGCTGCTCAGGGGCAGATCAGCTAATGCCTAGTTGGATGAGTAGAGAAAGATTAGAGGTACTGTTTCAGTGGTCTTTTTCGTAGCCCTAGAAAAAAACCCACATTTTCTCTTAACTTAGTGCACATCTAGAAATGTGTGCTACCTAAAGCTAGTCTGGAAGTGTGTCAGATTTCTAGTAAACCTTATGCACTGAAGTTAAAAGAATATGGCTTCTGTGAAGAGCAACCAGTCTATTACTATAAAATACTTAAATGTTTATAAAGTGCATGTTAGAGGAACTTAAACCTTTGAAGAAAGGTTCTTTTAATTTTTCGATCCAAGGTTCTTTTAATTTTTTCCTCTCCTAGGAACTGAGCTGTATCGAGATGCTTCTACAGCAAATTTGAAAAGGCTTTAAACTTTTACTATTTAGAAACATGTCATACTTAAGGGAAATTGGAAAGTCTAGCACTTGGAGGACACCAGGGGACTTTCATAGTGCCTAGAAAAGTGATGTCTTATGATTAAGTTGATGTGGACCGTGGAATTTTTTCCAGTTTCAGTTCCTTGATTGGTACTTTGAGCCGTGGTGCAGGTAGAGTGCAGGAAGACAGTATTTTAAGCCTTATGGAGAGCAAGCCTCTCTTCTGCTTGAAGCAGATCTGCTTTAAAATATTTGTGGAATTCAACACTGCAGTTGTTCCTTTCCTGGTTGTACAGGACCTACAAGCTCTAGTGTATCTAACAGTAGATTCCTAAATCAGCTCAGGCTGTATTAGCTGAACTTGGTTCTTCCCTCTTATGCCTCGTGGTAAGTTACTCTGGTGGCAAGAAAAGCACAACTCAGTCATCCTTGTACTGTCTTAGTAGTGTCAAAGGAGGAGAGTAGACAGAGCTCTGAAAAGTATTCAGTACATGGGAGCTGTGCAAGTTTAATCACCTGGAATTCAGCAGATGCTTTTGTCAGGGTTAAAAGAAAAAGTCCAGTCCTGTAGTAGTATTTTCTGTGCATATTTTACAGTTTTATAGAGCACATTAAATGCTTTGACTTGGAATTCAGAGGCAAATCAGCTGAAGCTGGAGAGAGCACATAAACCAGCTCACCTTAATCTCTGTGCTTTTCTGCACTGTTGTACAGTGTCAGTTTTGAGCAGAGAATTAATATTCCCCCAAAGGTAAAAACATTACATCTTAAAACAGAGTTCTAACTGTTAAAAGGATATGATTTTTATTTTATTCTGATTTTAACATTGAATATATTTGCACTGGCTGTTTCTGAACTCCAGTGTCTCAGCTTTAGAAGTCCGGATTAAAGTTTTGTCTTGCTTTTTCTCCAAAAGGAGAATGTATAGCAAGCAGTAACTCAGTAATATATTGCAATTTTTTATTTAGGTACATATTTTGAGGGGAGGAATGTTTCTTTATATATAGAAACTCCATGGCACAGCAGAAGGCATATGTATGACTGAGTGTGCCTCTGCAACAGCATTTGTCCTATGATACCTGTGAAATGTATTGATGAAGATAGACAAGAGTAGTAGCCTCAGTTTTCAGTCATCTCTAAAAGTGTAAGGCTGAATTTTAAAACCAGTAGTATAAGTGACTGTCTTCAGATTTAGAAGTCATGAAATTTGAAAAATTATAAGAGACCGTTGTTTTGCCTTTCATTTATTCTTAGGGACTGAATTTAATAATTGACAAAAGCGTTCAGAAATGGGTTTTGAGAAGATGAGGTTGGAAATGAACAGCACAAAGTTGGTTTTGAAATGCTTCTGTGACAAATATTTTTTGTCATGCTGTAGTGTCTGTATGTTGTCTTTGAAGAAATAGAGTTGGTGAGGTATCTATTGCATGGGGTGTCACTGTTCCAAATCCTGCTATTTCTTTCTTACAATAATTGGAAAGAAAATTCCTTCCTAATACTGCCTCACCATTATTTATTTAAAGAACTGTCATTTGTGCTTTAAATTTAAACTTCTTGCAGTTCTTCTGGAACATGTCTGTTCTGCTGATGAGGATCACTGAGCACTCTCCTTAGCTCTGAAGGAGAAGCTCAAATCTCCTGGGAAGGGTGCCCACCTGGTGATATTCACTGAAATCTCCTCTGCCAGAGGATTGCTAACCAAATTGACTTGGCAAAAAGACCTGAATCAGAGAAACTATTAATACAGGTACTGACAAGGTAGCAGTAGCTTGCTGGTCTCATTCTTCCTCATATTTTGTGCATGTGTTTTTGCAGAGATGGGCTATATTGATTAGGTCCATAGCTCAGGAAAGAGCATGGCTCCAACTTAGTTCCTTCTTCATAAGGAAAACTTTGAAGAATTGCACAAAACTGCAGTTTTTGGAAGTGTGTAGCCAAGTTTGTGTTGCTGAAATCTGGATCTGAATGGTCTTGATTGAGGCAGAGTATCTGAAAAAGCTTTCTGACAAGGTCTGTCGTGGTTCTGCATGAATTCTCTGTGCATCAGTGAAGGAAAAAAAAGGAATGAGAAATGCGCAGAAATTTTCAGGTTTCACACTTGAGCCTTGGAAGGGAGAGTCTGAGAGCCAGAGTGGCTTCACTGTTTACATGAACCAGAATTCAAGAACCATGTGTTCAGTCCTGGAGAATATGTTTTTTTCCTATTTTCTCCTGCTCCCCAGTCTTTTGCAGGCTCTCCTCTCAACTGGGTACTGTTATATGTTTTGAATATCTGAATAACGTTGACTGGGGGAGGATCAGAGGGCGTCTATACTTTGCTAGCTGTCGAGTTGTGTTTCAGTGGAGGCTTCTGTGTTGGGAGTTGAATGCAGAATAATAAAAACAGTGTACAGCTTGAAGCAACCATGAATGTTGTAGCATGCCTAAATGTAAAACACTGAGTAAAAAAGGTTGAATTTCTACTGATGTAGATCAGTTAAAAACATAGAGAATTATGAGGGGAGCAAAATGTTCTTGTTGTTGCTCTCTCACCTAGGAAGGTGTCATCTGGCAGCTGGTCATAGCAAGAACATTTTTACATTCCTGCACAGCTTTATTCTAGCCTAGTTGGCAAGAAGAATCTGATTTTTTTTTTTTTTTTTTCCAGGGTGTTTCTTTTCCTCCCCTCCCCCTTCCCCTTGCCTTTTATGTAATGAGATGCTTTGCCATGCTATGAATGAGCTGCAAAGTAATTGAAAAAGGAGTTTCCTGAAACGGGCAGGTTGGTTCTGGCACTGGAGGTTTCTTTCTTTGTAGCTCGTTTTGCAGTTGTGTTTCTAGATTTTTCTTGGGTGCTTTTTGTAGCTTCAGGTCCGGTATCAGCGATATGATCAAGGGCCAGTGTTCAAGAAGAAAGTACAGCTTTCAACCTCATGGTCCTCTAGCCTTAGGGGAGAGGACAGAAACATAGGATTTTAGTAGACTGGTGTTTGCCTTCCTTTCTCCAAATGGTGCCTCCCCAAATTAAAGGAATGGTGATACTCTCTAAATATGGGGTCCCCCTTTGGGTTCATTGCAGGCAGTCACTGTGCCTGGAGACTTATCTGTGGTAACTAAACTTGTGGCCTGCTCTTTCACCCACCCACACTGTGGTTTGGAGCCATCCTTTTTCAACTAGCGTGTTTCTGCCTCACTTTAATTTTGTTTGGCCTGAAAAAAAGTAATGACTTCTTTAGTGGAGAGATTTAGCAAAAGTGCTAATGTGTGTCATACTTGATGTCTTTTTACTACTTTTTATGAAGTTTATGAAATGGCAAGGTAAAAACCTGGATTTTGTTGTTATTTGTGTTCTAGCTGGCTTGTAGTATAATTTTAATCTTATTTACAGGAGGAAGATCTGTGTATCAAGTCCTAACTTACACAGGAAAAGCTAAAATGGCTTCTAGAGTGAGGAGGCCTGTCAAATTTATGTAGCAGTTGCCACTTAACTGTATTTAAATATTAGGAAAATGGTTGAAATGCTATAATGATACAGGTTATTGCTGGCAGAGTTCTGACATGGTTATTCCTTTAAATGGGTGTGGCAAAAATTAAAAAAATTGTTTGTGTACTGATAAGCAGGCTGGTGCTGAAAGGAAAGGCACACTGCTAAAAGTAGGCTGCAAGCCCATAAATGGTTATTTTTCCATATTCCTATTAGATGTGGCCTTTGAAATCTCTCTGCAGAGTACATTTTTCAAAGCAGTTCTTAAAATGGAGAGGTTACACGTGTTCTTCAGCAATGAGAAATTGCAGTAGTCCTTTATGTTCTGACTTCTGATTCAGGTTAGTTTATTGAGGTGGGTTAGTTACTCATTCAGCAGTCACTTGTTCTGCACTGTTCAACAGAGAAGATGAAACTTGTGAAATATCAGTTTGTTGAACTCTTATTAAATGTAGAACAGTTAGTTGAAACACTGGGACACCAGAACCTGTTGATGTCTTGAACTGATTCTGTCTCCATTTCAGAATGTCCGTGCGTCTAGCTAGAAAAGATTCAGCCACTCACATCTTTTTCAGATCGTAGTAAAGACTCAATCATGTAATTTGTGTGTTCCCCCAGCCTTAATTTCTCTGATCTTTTTTTAATAGGCTGTGTTCCTCAGAGATGTGAGCAAACTGGAGGTTATGCAGCTGTATGCAGTGGTTCGAGGACATTTTAAAAATACTATGTAGTTGAAAAGTATTGATACATAGAATAGAAGCCAAGTGGGACTCCATTTGAACTGTAGGATGTGTATGATATCAGTTATAGAGAAGCTCACTGCCATGGGAAATTTCTCTTTGTGCAGAGTAGTCTTTATAAAATATTGGTGTAAATTTTTTTAATTGCCTTGTGTCAAAGAGCTAATCTTTGCGACATATGGTATTAATATTTTTTTGTGCTTATTTATGCTTTTTCCTAAGCTGCTTTCTGATGTGTGAAAGAAAAGCTAAGAATAGAGGAAGTGAGTTCAGGGTTTCCATTTTCAGCATAACGTACAATTGACAGATCACATCTGCCACAGGTCAGAGATGATTTGAGTATGAAGGTAATTACTCTCTTAAAAATCTGACAATAGGTGGGTTTGAATGCTGATTTTAGAGTTTTGATAGTCATATAAATTTTCAAGCAGCTCACCTTATGGCTAACTCGATGAAAACAAAGCCACATACGTTTTTGCTTGCTGTTTTTGCTTTTATATGAAATTCCCTAGGTTCTCACTAAAAATGGCAATGAGTCTTGGCCTTGTCAGATAAGAGAAATGTTTCATAAAGGGTGTAACAGAGGTCAGGTCCCATTTAAGGACAGCAAAACTCAGATCTAGTTTTTATTACCCAGTGAGTAGAAAAACTCTAAAAAAAGTGGACAGTGTAAAAATTTGATAAAATCAAATTGTTTTGTTGTTAAAATAACATTCTCTGCATATGTATCATAGAGTTCCAGTAAATATAATCAAATCCTGATGTCTTAGTCTTGAACACGACTGCAGGGAAACATCAGAGTTTATTTACATGCTAAAATAGCTGGGGAAAAAAGTGTGTATATGTTCAAGATGGAGAAAAAAATATGTCTGCAGGTTCCACCCTTATCTTGAATGTCAGCAGGTTCATTTTTTCTTACTCTTTGTAAGTAATAATGGATCTGCACCTGTGCCTTCATTAACTTCAAACTATTTACATTTATGTATACACACACACACATGCCTATGGCACTGTTTCTGTGAAGAAGTAAAATATGAAAATAGATATAAATATAGTTACATATTTTAATATGTGTGGTGTATAATCAGTGTATATATGTGTGTATATATATATTTGAAACTATATGCAGATAGTGTATTGGAAGAGATAAAGAAGAATGTATCTGTTGATTAAGACATTACTCTTAAGAAGTACTGTAGCCTATCAGGTTTGTCAATCTTACTCTCTCTTGATTTTATTTCTGGGAGGTCTGAACAGAAGAAAAATTTAAGAGGTACTTTATTATCTGAGAATAGGTAAATGCCTGCAAATGGAGTTGCTTGAAATGAGAGTCTTTTAAACACAGGTAATTCTGATGGCTTCCAAAGGTACCAGGACCTGTTAGGCTGCCATAGTAGTGGGTGCTTGAAAAACATGAGTAAATACTCTGTGGGCTTCTCTTACCAACCTTTCATAAAATCCTTTGAACTAATTATTGTATCTTTATTTAATTCATATTTGGGTAATGTTAGGTGTAAGTGTAGGCGAGGTGCTCTGTAGCAGTGCTACAATTCTAAAGGAACTTCTGTTCCAGCTGAAGTCTGGGAGAAGCTTGAAATCCTCGTAGTGTAACAGCATTTTTCAGTCAGGTTTTAGGAATACTGTTAAGACAAGAGGATACATGTTCTCACACTGACAGACTACTTAAATCTCACAAGACTGCTAAAATAGTTTCTTTAGGAATCCTAGAGGAGTCCTTGATTTTGTTAGACTCAAAGCATTAGTTTGGTCTCTGTGCAAGATTCTTTGAAGTTTTGTTATTTCATTCAGTTGTATTCAGTACCTTTGAATGAAATTGGTTAATGGATGTTTTCAGAAGACCTCTTTCTGTAAAGAGCTGCACCAACAGATCCAGACACAGCCTGACATACTGTTTCTTCTAATTTGGTCTGTGTCATTAGATTTCTGTATAATCTTGGAAGTTACATATTCAGTATGTTTTAATTTGGTTTTAAAGGAAGAATTCAGAATTTGAAGAACAGGGACATGACAGGGTCAGAGGTGAAAAGGTGAGTTAGCAAGTCAGTCTTGTAGGAGAACACAGCCAGGACATTGCCTCAGAAACATGTGTTTATTGGATTCAAAGGAAAGAGCTTATATAAGCCAGATTGGCGGAGTGCTTGACTCAACAACTGGCAAAAATTATGTTTAAAAAAAGTATGCTGGCAAAATGGTGCTGTAGTGGTTTTAATTTGGGGCTTCTGAGCAGGTGGTCAGACTGGACAACCTCCTGAGGTCCTTGTGGAGCCAGATTGTGTGACTTTGTGTGTGCACATACAGATGTGTATAAACACATACAGTGATGGCACAAGGTTGAATAAGAGAGGAGGAGAGATTTCCTGAAGGCCCCAGGCTGTGTGGCTGTGCTGGGCTGGTGAAATGGTGCACTTGGAAAGGGTGCAGGGGCTTGTGTTGTCACGCTCGTGCTGGTGCTTAGTCACACTGGCAGGCCTGGAGCTGGCATGTGAATGTGCCTGTGCTTGTCGTACTTGTTGCTGCTTTTGTCTGGAACTGGGCTTAGGGAGGGAAAGAGCAAGACATTCTCTGCCTCATTTGTCCACTCCTAGGTATTATCTTTGGAGAGGTGATGATGGAGTCCATATACTGTCTATTGTGTTGTTGCCATCTGCTGCCCAACAGACCTGGCTTCCCATGGAAACCAGTATTTATTTTAAAAAAAGAATACCAGTTATTTGTGCAGGCGTCTTTGAAAGATTTTTCCACTTCAGTGAAAGATCTGTGAAACAATAAGGAATAACAATGGGTGTTTTTGCTCAGGAGTGTTGATAGAGTTAAAAATCTTAATTTTTACCATATTAGAAGTTTAGCTGGCAGCTGTGTTGCAGAAATGTACTGGTATGTATTGAGGGTGTGTATACACACATACTCACTTCTATTTATATAAAATATATCTCCATCCTTTTCTATACATTTGTTTACAGAGCAGTCTTTTAAAGTTTTGTTTTCATTAGTTATAGAATAACATTCCTGTAGAACAGTAAGCTGAAAGACAAGAAAATTAAAAAAGGTAAAAGCAAATCTGTTTCAAAATGCAGTCTTTGTTCTCAGGCCATGTTTTAAGTTATGTAGTGTTACAAGTTTGAAGTCTTTCCAAAGGACATTGTCTCAATATTAGCTGTAGTTGGTCAGAAATATTTGTCCTTATCCTGGAGTGTCCTACAGTCCCTTGTCAGCCTCAGTGAGTAACAGAAGCTGTAAAGCTGACTTTGCTTGCTGTGAGAGGATTTACTGAGAATAGAAAGATGTGACTGTTTCCTCAAGTAGTCCTGCACAGTTTGTTCTCCTCTGATGCCCCTCTGTTCCACCTCCTCCTCCCAGGGATGTACATGGAGTTCTGCAGCACTGGGAAGTCCAGCCATGACTGATCTCCCTGTGCTCCAGCACTCACACATAATGGCATCAGGAGTTGTTGGAACATAAAATAGCCTTTAAAGCTCTGATTCACCTGAAGTTGCTTGGGGGAGAGAATTTGTAGGTCTGGTTTGTTCTGTTGGTGGTGGTTAAGTAGGTGTATAGGATGGAGTGATGTGCTTTTCTACTGAGGAGCCCAGAGAAGTTTTCTCCTTAAGGTTTCTCCCCCAGCAAAATCCAAGTGTTGTTCTTTGAGGTGATCAGACATTTATGAAGGGCTGGATTAGCTGAACATGTCTGTTATTAAATTGCTTTCCTTTTATCTGACTGGAAGTGTTTAACAGGTTTAATCTCAAAGCAACAATACCTATTAGTATGAATGACTCCTGAAATCCCACATTCCAGGTATGTCTTAAATTGAAGCTAGTTTTTGTGAAGATGAGTATTTAAGCATCAATAAAAAATTTTGCCAGTCATCTCTCTTGTTTCTTGGAAGTGTGGGTCTTTGTTTATTGTGAATTGAGAACTATCAGTTAATTATTCCTTATTGTAACTAATGCAGTTGAGAAATGATTCCTGGCTAGAGGACAGTTTAGCATCTTACCTGGCAGCAGGGAAAGGCTGCGTGTCAGTGTCTGCTGCTTTTGCCACACCTGTTCCTACAATAATTTTTTGGATCACGCTTGAAAATAGATTTCAAGTTCAGATTTTTTTAAAAATGTTTTTTAGTCTTAGTAATGAAATGATGGCAGGAGCTGGTGGAGTAATGTACAGCAATGTGTCTTTCTTTGGACAGTCTGAAGACTTACTGGTGTTTTGGGACCATTTTAACTACAAGCTTGATGAGCACCTGAAGCCTTCAGACATTTTCTTTCCCAGTATAACAATATTAGTTCTTCCAGGTTTCAGACCAAATAGGTTCCTATTTTTTTTTTTTTTAAATTTGCTTTGATTGTGTATTTGTTAATCTTTTAGGTCTTTCACTGTCTCTATCTAAACAGAAGAAAATACTTTTTTTTTGTTTAACTATTCCTAGGAATTATTTTTAATGGAGCAGAGTAGCAATGAGTTCGTTATAGACAGAAGGGAAATTCCTCATTCTTGTTGTAATGTGCTGCTCAGGATCAGCAGTGTGTCTTACCTGTTTGCAAAATCTAGAAATCTTACTTCCACAGATCAGTATGAATCTGCTGTATTAATTCATGTTCCCTTCTCTTGTGATAGCAGAAATAACACCTTGGTATATATGAGCAGTGAACTGATTCAGCTGAAAATAAACCTGGAAAACCATACAGTTAACTCTTAGCTAAATCTATTTCCAGATTCATTTCACAATATTGTGGAATAAATTCAGGTTCTGGTCAAAGGGAAGAGGCAATAGTAAGGGCCCATATGTAAGAAAATGGGACTGTCCATTTTGGACTAGCTTAAAGTACTAATGCATTTTTTTTCCCCAGTAAAGATTTTCTCATGAATTTGCAAGAACACCAATGTAAAGTTATTTTCTAGAGTTTCATGTTGATACTTGAGTATTTGATTGTGTAGGGTAATCTGTGCTTTAGGTTAAATGTGTGCTTTTGCCAAACCTGTCACTTATTTTGTTGGTTCTGACTTTTGAAATGTGAGAGTGATGCAGAGCAAAGCATTTCTTCCATATTTTCAAAATTTCTTACTGAATTAGAGGGCTTTTTTCAGGCAGGGATGTTTGTTTCTTCAACACTGATTTGTGCAGTCAGTTGCACAATAGTTCTAATAGCAATAAGGTGTTTAATTCTGTTGCTCTACAAAGCATGGGCTGTTCTGTTCTTTTGGTGTGTCTGTCTGACCTCTTCAAAACGTTTCTCTGTAAACTTTTGTACTCTGATCTCGAGTTCTGTGTTGTTAAACTGTGCAGTGTGTCATCCATGTCCTTCAAAAGCCAGTGCTCTGATGTTTGGGTATGCAAGGTTCTCTAAGCAGCCACATGGCATGCTTTATCTTGAAGGGAAAGTGAGAATTTGCTTCCTTTCCTTGCCCTCCAAACTACTTGAGTGAAGCTAAGAAATTTAAAATATGTTTATAATAACCAGTCTGGTGATCTTAAGAGTAGTTATTCAGCAGAGATTCCAAACCAGCAGTGTCCTCAGCAGTGCTCTGCTCCCCTCTGTAAGACGTGTGATGATACCAGGCAGTTCCCATTGGTGCCATGGCTTTGGTGCTCCATCACATCTTCTCATTCCTGTGCTGAACACCTCTCTGTACCTTTGGCTCATCTTTGTCAGTGCTTCTGACTGCCTCAAAAGCACCTGGCCTTACCTGACCTCGGGCTCTGGCAGCCGCGCCATCCTCTCCTGAGCACCCCTCGCTGTGGCACATGACAGGGAGCTGTGCCTGCCCCAGGCCCGTGGCCAGGTGGGAAGCCCAGCCTTTTCTGCTGGGCTGGTGGTGGTCCTGTGCCAGTAATTGCATCCCCCAGTCTTTTCTGCAGTCCTGCACAGACAGGATTAGTGTTAAGAACAGCTCTGTTCTTTCGTTTTAAAGGGTTGTTACAGGAGGCAGTGAAATGAGGTTTGTACCTGACTCTCTCCCTGGTAGGGCTCACTTACCTTTGACAGAATTGCATAATGTATGTTCTGTAACTAATAGCTGAATTAGAAATTAGTGTGTAGGAAAGAAATTTACCTGATGCAACCCTTCTGGTGATGATAAAGGGCTAATAATTTGGAAGTAAATTAGGCAACTCATGTGTCTTTTTTCCTTTTTTTTTTTCTTTTTCTAGAACCACAGAGCAGACCCAGAAGAACTATTCACAAAATTGGAACGCATTGGGAAAGGCTCCTTTGGTGAGGTCTTCAAAGGAATTGATAATCGGACACAGCAAGTAGTTGCCATAAAAATCATAGACCTTGAGGAAGCAGAAGATGAAATAGAAGATATACAGCAAGAGATAACTGTTTTAAGTCAGTGTGATAGTCCTTATGTAACAAAATACTATGGATCATATTTAAAGGTAATGTATAATATTGCACAAAGATTTACTAGAATGCTGCTAGGAAAATAATCTAAATTAAGGAAGATTTATCATGCCAACTTGGCATTTTTAGTAGGTTTTTATTTTTCTTTGAACAGAGTTTTTCACTTTTTTTGCTGCTTGCTCTTTGGAGCTGGGATTTGCATAAAATGGCTACAGAATGAACAGAGTTGATAAAGGATTCTTTTTGCCATTGCTTTTGGACCTTGGTTTTCTCTCCTCAATCCACAATCCCTAGCACAATTTTGTGGCCTTTCTGAGTTGAAGTAGTATACCTTCATAGTTACAGAAACAAAAACTGTTCCTGGTGTGGAAAGAAACTCTGCACCATGTAAAATGTATTGGCAGTTAGGCAGCTTAGTAGGCCTGAGACAAAGTAACACTGACATCAGCAGAGTTATGTAACCCCTGTGTGAAATGTTAGCTAAGGCATAATTTAACAAACAAACAAAAATGAATACATACAGAAAACCAAAATGTTGAGTAAAGCTTTTCACCTTAAATACTGATAAAATGTTTTGCGCTGCTGACATATTTTAGGTGACTTTTAAAAAATCCCTGAAAATATTTAATGTAAGCTAAAGTTTTTGTGATAATTCAAAGTATATTAATTATCTGGGAGGGGTTATTTGCTTGTGTTTGGGGTTTTTGTTGGTTTTAGTTTGTTTGCTTCCGTTTGGTAGGTTTTTCTGGTTGGTTTTGGCTTTTGGTGCTTGGTCTCCCTCTCAGCATTTCTGCTTTGTTATGGTGTAGTGGGGTTTTGTACATTTTAGAGACAGATTTCTGATAAGTGTTCTCTGTGTCACACTTGGGCTGTATCTTTCAGTGATACATGAAGTATTTGCAGAATTCATTTAGTAATATTCTTTGTAGATTTTGCTTTTTTTCCTGTTTAAATTGCAAAAGTATTCAATCTTTTATATTTTAAGACTAAGTGGGCAAGTTATTCTTCCAATATTCCCAGTATATTTAGGATACTCCAAATACTAATTTCGGCATGTAAGAGAGCTGTAGTGGCTTTGCTGTTTACTGTGAGTTCTTCACACCTGAGTAAACATACAAATTGCCATTGATAACCCATTTTTGCTTCTCTTTCTTGGGCTCAATCAGTGGGATTTTTGCTTTGTTTGTGAAAAAGTAACAGATGTCTGAGAACTAGGATTTACTTTCTACCATCACAGCATATTAGAACAAGCAGGTTTGTCTCAAGATAACTTTGAATTCAACTAGTAAGGTTCCCCTGGAGCAGTGCACAAATGGCAAAGCAGATCCAGACAGGATCGTCTTTTTTACCGTCCTTTATTTGCTGTGATGAGCTAAGTCCTAAATTCTGTTTTCCTGAATATCCATCACTTCAGCTTTGTGCTGTAAAAGCCCAGTTGTTTGCCCTGAAGTACAAACAGGTCAAAGTAAGTCTTGGAAAGTGTTTTTACTTGGAAGTGTTTTTGCTTGGAAAAGTGTTTTGTGAAATCTCAGAACCAAACAGTGATTTCAGCAGCTATGAATGGAGGAATTAAACTTTGGGTGGGGATTTGTTTTGTTTGTTATTTGTTTTCTCAGAGTTGGGGGGTGGAAAAAGCTTATGGATTAAGTTATGGATTGAATAGGGAAAGAAAATAGTCTTCTCATTATTTACAGCAATATAGGTGTGGAAAGTAAAGTCTAGTTATTCTATCAGTGCTATGCAACTATTAAATTCTGCTCAGGTTTTTTTTTATTTTTAAAAAATTCTTGGCAAATGTAGGATCATGTTAATATTGCAGTACTCTCCACACCTCTATGTGAGTTCTTTCCATTTCTGCTCTAAATGGATACATTCTAAAAGATTAATGCTGATCTCTTCTTTACTTTTCACACTTGTAAGGAAAATTTAGGGAAAGGAAAAATTCTGTCCATGGAGTTCAGGGAGCTGTTTGTGGAATTTTGGTTACTTTCTCATTCCTTTAATCAAGTCTTCTTAAAAAAAAAAAAAAAAAAAGTAAAAAACTGTTCACAGGAATGCTTTCAATCCCAGAGTAGCATGATAGGTAATTTTGCTGCTTGCTATTCCTCAAATAAATGAATAAAAATGTCCACAAATAAATGAATACCTTTAATTATGTAATTAAAAATAAATAAAGCAACTTTTTTTAGATAGAAGTATCTTCTATTCAAATTGTTCTTAGACTAGATTAATCCCTGGTTGCTAGTTCAAGATCTTTCCACTTGAGACTCCTCAGGGGAAAGAGGGTAATGGCTTTGTTCAGTGTGCAAAGAATCTTTTATTCTGCCTTTTCCTTTTTGTAATAGCAGGTATTTTGAGAGTGGTGTCTGTCTACTTTTTTTGTTCATTTTTTACTTAATTGATCTAACTTTTATTAAACTTATCTAGATCCATTGAACTTACCTTAGATCTAGCATTTAGTGAACTTTTCATTAGCTATTTCTTTGAGAGTGGCTGTAAGCCTAATTGTTAAGCTATGTAGTACTTCATTCAGGATTTAATTTTTCTATACACTGTAAGTATCTCTTTGAAACATGAAATGGGTACAGTTGTGCACTAAATGACTGTATAATTAAAGGTTAAAAGATATTGATGTTAAATTCTGAAAAATAAGACTTATTACTTCTTACAAAGCCAAGTCCTAGGCAGCAGAGATCAGGTGCAGTTTGCCATGGATATAATTAGTGTGAAGTTCACATTCATAATGGTCCCATATATTTATTCCTGGATACTTCAATTTATATCTATAAAGATCACTGAAAAGTTCCTAGAAATACTTTCTTAAGACGATGATGGAAAAGAGCATAAGCATAAGGTAAATAGAAGGTATTTCAAAATTTAAGATAGTTTTTTTCTTTTCCTTTGCATCTTTATTGACAGGCAAACTGTTGATAGCTAAAAGATGCCAGTTTTCAGTTATTGTGACACAAAATGGTACAAAAGCCCCATATCATGGTAATGTGGGATATCTTGAAGTTCAGATGGGAGTTTCTATTTGGATTAATCTTAAAGCTTAGGTATCAGTCACTTTTTACTAAATTTTTACTGGGTGTCTGGCAAGATCAATAGTGTTTTCCAAACATACTGGTAGGTGATGTGCAAGCATATATACGGTTAAAGAATGCACCTTAATAAACACATTTGTGTATAATAATAAAATGTTTTACCTTTATATCATGGCTTTCACTAATGTGTGTAGAATCATACAAGCTTCAGCTGTATTGCAACTTTTGTGGCTGTAAGATAATTTAAGTCCTGATAGAAGTATTTGTAGGTATTTGTAAAAGGTCAAGATCTAAATTTGTCTCCTCATCCCCTATTGCACTTGGATTGCAATTAACATCTCAATAAATAAACCATTGGGTGTGGAGAGTCCCCTTGATAAGTTAGATTAGATAGCTGAAATGAGTGTTTTCCTCCAGTTTAATGGCTTGTCAAAATGCATTACTCCCCTACCAGTTCAGGCACGAAAAAGATTAGAAGTATTAAAAGTTGCTGTAGTTCTGGCATGTTCTGGTTACACAAATTTGGAAAGTGCACTCGATGAAATGCTTCAGCTGGACTTTCCAACAGAACCATACAGATAAATCTCTTGATGACTGGAATTCCATGACTGTTTGCCTTATTTGTGCCATTTAGACCAAGGTTTTCAGTACCTAGCCTTGTAACTATTACAGCCACCCGAGCTTACTCTTTTCTTTTGCAATTAAAACAAACCTGAAGTTATTCTCAGCTTTTCAGATCCAAATATGGAGAAATCCTACAGTGACATCCAGAGACTTCCATCAGAATTGTGAAGCACTTTGTGCGGCAAAGCTCTGAGACAATCTAAAGATACTGGTTGTTCTGCCCTGTCTATTTGTACTTGGCTAACAGAAAATAGCTAGGAAAAAGGTTGTTCATGCCTGGCTAGAAAATACCACGCCCAATTACAGTGGATAGTAGCAATTTCTTTGAGACATTGTTTGAGAAACGGTACTTACTCATTTTCACCCTGTACTGTTTTCAAGTAATAGTCAAATCTTCCAAACATGTCTGGTAACCACAATGTTTGCCTTGAACAGGAGTTCCTTGCAGGTCTTCTGAGCTGACAAAGTTGGGCTTTATAAAATCTGCTAAAATTAGCCAGCCCTTCCCTGCTGAGATCATAATATTGGAATAGACTCTCATAAATGGTGTGGTTTTAAAATTCAGTATAAATCTAATAGAGCACACTTTGTTAGGATGATTGGATGTGGTGCTTTCAGAAACTGTACCTTTATTTGCTTGCTGAGTTTTCTTTAGATTTCCATCTCTGGGCAGGCCATAGGGTGGGAAAGTATACAATAGAGAATGCAAGAGGCTTTACAGAGTACTCCTGCCCTAAGCTTGTGCTCTGTAATGAGGAACTAGCAGTGGTAAATATTTGCTGGAAACTTACACAGTGTGTGTGGTACTTCACCAGCTGTGGTCGAGTATTTTTAATAACTAGGTTTTATTTAAAATAAATATATTTATTCATGGAATTTTCTAGGCTAGTACCACATAGATTCATGTTTGAGTTTTGTCTTTTGAGGGGACTCTGGCAAGCAAATAGTCTGTAGATTTGCTACCAGATGTTTCCAGTTTTGCCTCTATGAACCAGCCACCTTTTGCAGTGACAAACTGAGGACAAAGTCAGTGCCTAGAAATCAGTGTTAGAATAGTTTGTCAGTTCTAGAGATTGAGACATCTCCACAGAGGAAGTGCAGAAATTCACAAATTCTCAAGGTCCATTTTAAATAATTATTTGTATTGAATTAAAACTTAAACCACTGCCTAATCACTTTTCCCCCTCTAAGTTCTGTTCCTTTAAGTGAAATAATTTTAGGTACTATTTAGCAGAAATTGGTTAGTTGTGATGGTGTTTTTTCATTGCTTTTTTAAATACAGAAGCCAAACTTATTAATTAATATATTAGACTTCACAGGAGCTGTGTGATCATTCTTCAAGAAATAATTGCATACTACTAGGTGATTAACAAGATTCTCTATTTGCCTTTTCCAAAGAGTGTGCTGGTAGTCTATTGAAATATATATTGAAATATATATAAATTTTTTATGGCAGCCTTGGACTTTTGACAACTCATGCCTTCATTTACAGGGCACAAAACTATGGATAATAATGGAATACTTGGGTGGAGGGTCAGCTTTGGATCTTGTAAGTATATGATTATTTTACATTTTAAGTATCAGTGAACTTTACTTCATTGTGGTTTTATATCAGTTTAAAAAAATAAGTACCTGGAGGCAGCTGATACATCACTGCTATGTGGTAATGCTCTAAAAAGTGTGAATTTGAATGGTAGTTCTGTCACATTTAATTCATGTTAATTTTTCTGTTTTACTCTCTGTCTGTAAGCATTAGGAAGCATCAATTTGTTCTCAGTCAATGTAGCAATGGGGTTTTTTTAGTTTGAGAAGTCCTTTTCTTGCTGTATGTTTGGTGGGGTTTTGGGTCGTCTGTCCATTGCTTCCCACCTCCTCCAAGTAGAATTCACTACACTTCAGTAAATAATATTTCCTTTAAGTTTGGTTCTCAGGAATGAATGAGGAGTGTGTCCACAGTTAGTTAATTTTAACTGGTTAAAAAATGTTGGGTTTTCCATGTTCAGGTATTTTCAGTTAAGCATGAAAGTGCCTTTTACTTCAGATAATGTGGCATTCATGGAGGGTGTAGCCTGCAGAGTGCACGAGTCCACTGAGTGTGAGTGTGGTTTACCCATGGTTTCAGTGCTGCAAGGCTGCAGACCCACCCTTTCCTGTAAGATAGTAGAGCTCAGTCTTTGTGTGATTCTGAAGGGAAAACACCATGTCTTCACTATTACAGAATGGTAATAATTATGTGTTTGCTAACAGGGGTCCTGTCTGTGAGGGCTGAAGTATGTGCTTGACTTCACAAACTATTTAAACTTCCTTATGAAATTACATCACATCAGCTCATCAAAAGCATAGTAATTAGGTGTAGCATGTGGTAGTTTACAGCTCTTGAACTTGGACCTTTCGAGGAAGGGGCTGTGAGGTACTCTAACAGTTTTGAGTAATTTATTGCATTCTGTGGAGTATCAGAAACAGGGAAATAGCTATTACTAGTGCCAATTTAAATCACTGAACCTGTAGAAGAATAAGATTTTAGAAAAATAAAATTTCAGTTTTGCCCCATTTGCCTCTCTTTGCCTTACCATAATTTCATGGTGTTCACTGTTTTGGTGCTGTGTTGGTATTTTTTTGATCGCTCCCTTTAATTTCCTTTGTTTTATTTGCATAGCTTTCTAATATGCAAAGTTTACTCTTGATCCATTAGCAGCTTTATAGTAGCATGTTATGTTCTTGATACAAAAGCAAGTATGGAATCAAAAATACTAGGACAAGTAGAAACTGTATCATTAAATTTAAAACCTACACTCATCAGATTAATCTATTTTGAAGTAAACTGGTTTTCTTAATTTACTTAATCTAAATTGCAAAATTCAGTCTGCTGTGTTTGCTGCTTGTAGGGAAATAAAACTTTGTGGAAAGTTAGTTGTTGCTTTTCTTGTGCTTTGCATGCTGAGGGGAGCACAGACCGTGCATGTTCAGAGAGTTTTCAGTGTCTTGGCAGTTGAGGAGATGTGAAGGTGATCATTTCAGTGGCACCTATTTCAATTAGAATATCAACCTATTGCATTAAATATTGCATTACTTTTGTTGGTTTTCTACTTTTAGAAGATGTTTCAGGTTTAAGATTTAATTTAATCAAAGCAAGGCAAAAATTAGATACAAGATTAAAATTATTTTAACGTGTCTTTTTTTCAAAGCTGCGTGCTGGCCCATTTGATGAGTTCCAGATTGCTACTATGCTAAAGGAAATCTTGAAAGGTCTTGACTACCTACACTCAGAGAAAAAAATTCACAGGGATATAAAAGGTATGCAACATTTCAAGAGTTACTTTGTTAAAGCCTTTAAAAGCCATAAAACAGTATCCTAATGAGTTATTATATGTTTTTCCCCTTGGCAGCTGCCAATGTCTTGTTATCAGAGCAAGGTGATGTTAAGCTTGCTGATTTTGGAGTTGCTGGGCAGCTAACAGACACACAAATTAAGAGAAATACCTTTGTTGGAACCCCATTTTGGATGGCCCCTGAAGTTATTCAGCAGTCAGCATATGATTCAAAAGTAAGTATGAGAGTAGAACTTTGGGGGTTTTTTTAAATCTGATTATCCAACATTTGTTTTGATTTTTTCCTTTTAGCTCTGCCAGTATGGGGAGGAAGAAGAAAGTAGATTTGAAATTACAGGGTTTCAAATAATAAAAATAAAAATAGGATTTAATTGGTTTTATACAGTAGTTACATGTCATTGTACTCAGGTACAAAGTCACCAAGTAAAATGGTGATGTCATGTCTCTTTCAGAGCAACTCCCTAGGGCATTTTGGAAAAGCTCTCTACCCTGCTTTAAAAATGTGTGTTGGCCAGTAAATTGGGAATAATTCTTCTTCTGCTTGCCCTGTGTATAGATCAGCTTTACCACCCCTTCATTTACATTTCCCCAGCAACCTCATCTTTTGCCTTCCATATCTCTTCAGTGTGTTGCAAGAGCAATGTGTTCCCCCTTTTTTTCCGTGCCAGTAGGCTGGTGGGAGAGCACAGGAGATACAAGCCTTTGGTAGGAGAAATGAAGGATTTTGATAGGATACACTTCAGTTTCTAGACTGATACTGATGGCTATTTTGGTATCTGGAATGAATTTTAATCTTACCTCTTCTTTCTCTACTCCAAAAGGTGGGAAAATAAACTAGAAATTCATACATTTTAGTAGTGCCAGAAATGTGTAAGCACCATCTCCTTAAAATATTTTGCTCCAATACACAGTTGTTGGTTATGGTATTTCAGTAATAAACAGTGAGTTAGTTTAATTCTTTGCTATAAAGTACAGCTATTTTAGGTCTTGTGAACAAAAAGGAATACTGGGGAGATACCAATTGTATTCCTTGTTTACTCTATGGGCAGTTTTGGTTTATGGTTCTGTGCCAAGTGTAGTTGACTACTGCCAAAGACTTTTTTAATGAGAAACACCTTAGTGACCTAAGTAGCTATTGCAGTTCATCTGAAAAGATGCAAGTAATAATATATTTCACTTGGGAAAAAGAATCAAAATCAGGAAGGAATTTTAGAATAATAGTATTTTATATATGATACAAAAATACACTGTGTTTTGATACAAAGGCAGAATTAGTTTATAATAATGTTTATAGCTAAAATAAGTGGTACTTAATTATTCTTCTGTGACTTACACTGCAAACTTGGTGCTTCAAGTGATGTTTCAAGTCTAGCTAGTTGTCAATAATTCTCCAGCTAAATTCATCAAGCAGTCTGTTAGGAAAGAAATTAAGTGATCCCCTGCTGGATTTGATTCAGCTTTCTGCCTTGTCTGTTTAGAGTGAGCTGTCAAACAAGGTTGGATACCTAAACAAACTCTGAATTAGACATAGGAAATTTGTGGCAATTTATCATTAACATCCAGAAAAGACCAAAGGAAGATCAATATTTCTGAAGCTTTTCCAGAAGTGTGTAAATTTAGGTGTCCATTTAACTTGCTGGGAGTGTTAGAACACCAACTGCAACAAAAATGATGATCTAGATGTTTGTCATTAAAGACTGATTAAGTGAGCCAGGTCTTTGTGATTTAGGGGTTCCTGAAGTGTTAGAAGGGAATATTTGCATTATTTACTTAGGCCAACATTAATTTTATTATATAGATGCATTACATGTCAAGATTTCAGTTGTTGAATACTTAGTCATGACAGCCCATAATTTTGTACTGACAGTCCCTTTTCCCCTTCAGGCTGACATTTGGTCACTGGGCATCACTGCAATTGAACTGGCCAAGGGGGAGCCTCCCAACTCGGATATGCATCCAATGAGAGTTCTGTTCCTCATTCCGAAAAACAATCCTCCCACTTTATTAGGAGACTTCAGTAAACCTTTTAAAGAATTCATTGATGCATGTCTGAATAAGGACCCAACATTTGTGAGTAGATAAATGTTTGTGTGTGTGTGTAGATGTTTCAGTTTTGTTTTCTGCTCTCCTATGCTTAGGAAGTATTCTGCTGGTGTTGTGCATCATCGGTGATTGAAATAATTTTAGAGACTATACTTTGCACTGTAAATTTTAGTGGTGCATTTTAAAATCTATGTCTCTATCCTAAATTGTTTTGTTTAAAATACTCGAGGAGGGAGAATGCTGAAAGAAATTACAGTGGCAGAGGCAGATTCCTAAAATGCACTGTAAACTAGGATAATGTCAGAAGAGAAGCTTTAACAGAGGAGAGAATAATCTGAAATCCTTTTCTCCAGCACAACTTTTGCTGTCTGAATTCAGCTCACAAGGAAATGTTGCACTGGAGAGTTTTCATTAGTCATTTTCCTGGGTGTGACCTTCTAACATAGCAGGATAAGCTGTACAGTCTATGGGTGACTTGATCATATTTTTAGCGTGCTCATAAATGTGGATTATTGGCTTTTCTAACTTCCTGTTTCACTAATTTCCTGATATTATACAAGTTAGCTCTGGAAGTCTGTTGTCTTACTAAGTCTCCCCTATTAGCATTTAAAATCATGAAATGTTAGCATAACATTAAATATTTAAAGTGTTTCTTACAGCGCCCCACTGCAAAAGAGCTTCTGAAGCACAAATTCATTATGAAAAATGCCAAGAAGACTTCCTATCTGACAGAACTGATTGATAGGTTTAAGAGATGGAAAGCAGAGGGACATAGTAGTGATGAAAGTGATTCCGATGGTTCAGATTCGTAAGTTTATTTTCGGTATAGTCTTTTTTGGGTGTGTTTTTTTGTTTCAGTAATGTTCTTAAAGTCAGTTTGCTGCAGCTTTTCTGTGTAATAACACCGTTTCTTTACACCTGTCTCTGGTCCTTTTTTTTAAATTGTCTTCTTCTAAGAAAACCTCCCTGTATGACCTGAAGGACTTAACACATAAGTCAAGCCATGTGCTTATTGCCTCTTTAAATTTTCTCTCTTTAAACTCAATTTCAGTTCTGTTTAAGTGCTGTTTATTTTCCTAGTCTAAGGCTAGTGGTTGTACCAAAACCACTGAATCACAATTAGAGATATTACAGAGCAGAGTTGAGGTGCATGAAGAAGTTTGCATAATGCCTGTGGAACAACATGCTTTCTGTAAGTCTCCTGTTTTTCTGGCTATCAGATAACTCTTAAATGGGATGCCATGGGAGAAGGTAAGCCTTGTAGGTAGATAACATCTTCTGTTTGCTTTTGATCACATTTCAATTTATTCAGCCTCTTTTAAAGTTCAGTTAATGTTTCCATACATGTTTTTCTTCCTACTCTAAGGAAAATTGAACTAATCCTGATAGACTTGTTATGTCTTTGGGTTACCTATGCTTGCTTGGTGTTCTGTTGTGGCTATTATTATGTACACCATGTCCTTTTTGTTCCAGGGAGTCCAGCAACAAAGAGAATAATTCTCACCCTGAGTGGAGCTTCACTACAGTTCGGAAGAAGCCGGATGCAAAGAAGCTCCAGAACGGGACGGTACGTACAGACAGGGGAGCTCTTCTTCCCAACTGCTGCTTCTGGAGCCACTTCAAGGAAGATAGTGACAGAACTTAGTAACTTCACTTTTCGTAAGAACTGACTGGTTTCTTTGCAGTTCAAGAAATAATGTATGTTAGTGATATTTCCTATGCCATGTCAGCCTCAAATGCAGAATGTACTGCAGATGTACTGTAGGTCAGTATCCATTCCTAGAGATGGGAATCTTAAAGTCTCTTACTGGTGAGGAAAAACTGAACTGTTTTTCCTATGCTGAATGACATTGAGATGTGTCATCAGGCATCTGTTTCAACATCCCATAACATTTGTTGATGTACTGTGTCTTTGTGGGTTTTCTAATGTATTTTAAACACTTAGTTAAATTTAACTCAATTTCCAGAATCACAAGTGTTAAGTGGCAGTGTGCATGTTGTATATATGGTGATGTATGTTATAATATGCTGTTTGTTAACTTCTAGGATCAGGATCTCGTTAAAACTCTGAGTTGTTTAACTATGATAATCACCCCTGTGTTTGCTGAGGTAAGTGTTTGCTTAAAAATCTTCCTTGAAAGTATTACCCAAGTGTCTAATAACTTTTCTGAGTTTTAACTTTTTTTTGTTTGCTCCTCAGCTCAAGCAGCAGGACACAAATAATGCTAATAGAAAGAAAGCAATTGAGGAACTTGAGAAAAGCATCAATGTGGCAGAAGCAACGTGTCCAGGGATCACAGATAAGATGGTGAAGAAACTTATGGAGAAATTTCAGAAGTAAGTAGTTTAGTGATAAGAGAGAGATCTGCTATATCCAGTGTTATAGCTTTGTAGTTACAGATAACACTTCCGTTTGAGACTGCAACTAATACTAACAATTACTGTATCTGATCTTGAAGTGCTGCAGCTTTATTGTAGTTTCTATATCTTGCTTCTTTATTTTAGCCTGCAGGTTTGACTTAAGCATGTTTACAGGCAGTAGGGGAGACAGAATCTTTTTCTTACCTCTTTCAGGAATGTTTTCTTGAGAATGTCATTTCTGGTGGGTTTTTTACTATGAACCATTGAGATGAAGGCACGTAGTAGTTTAGTGATGCAGAAATATTTATGTGCTGTTTACCTAGCTGAAACAATATAATTAACAAATTTTTTAACTTGCATTTTTTTATCTGTAGATTTTCTGTTAATGACTCATCCTAAGAAACTTCACACAATTGACTGCTGTTTTGTATGGACCCAGTGAAACCCACCAAAACTACTTCAGGCTTGGCAGTGCTTAGCTCATGAGCTCCTTGTGCCTTTTGGATCTTTGCAACATATTGATGGTGATTGAGGATTTGAAAGAACCTACTCAACTATTTTGTGGCAGTGCACATGGTTTTATATTTTCAGGAAATTATTTTGTAAAGAACAACTTTTAATATTGTAGTTTCACCTGTTTAATCTGATAAATGTTGAGGTGCAGTTTTGCTTTTAGAAATAACCATTACTTTAGTTAATAGAATGTGCAAGTACAGTATGTTTTGATGCTATTTTGTTCCTGTACATGGAGTTGTACAGGAGTCTTTTATATTCATGAGTTAAACTTTTGTAAATCACTAACAAGCTTCAGAGAAAAATAGCTTTTTCACAAGCATATTCAAGACATGTAATGTAGTGGCAAGGGTATTGCTGTAGCACCTGCTTCAACCAGCATATAGTTATCGTGCCCTGAAAAACAAACCTGCAACAGTATCTATTTTAATTCTAAATTGGTACAGTATTTTAGGCAGCTCTATGATTAAATATATTTGAGAGCAATATGGCAATAGTTTGCAGGTGATATGTAGCAACAGGTCTATCCTGATGTACAGTCTGTGTATTACCTTTTAGAACAGGTTTTGAAGTAGTAACTCAATCTTATATCATCATGGTAGGAAAATTTAGAGCAATACAGTTGAGGGGGTGGGGCTTTCGGCAATAATGGACAAAACCTGAAGTCCAATTTAACTTAATTTAATTTTTTTTCCTCTGAGTATACATGGCTGGGTGGAAGGGAGCCAGAGAAGCCGAGCGTCGCATGTTACATACCTCACACGCAGGTATCGGTGTAACACCAGCGTTCTGTGTGGTGGTGTTGTTTCTCCTGTGAGATATTTATACACATTTTTGTTCTGAAATACATTAAATACAGTACATCAACATAATTTGTTTATAATTTTCTGAAAGTGTATTTTAAATATGTATTTACCGGTTAATATGCAAATAACTGAGTTATAGATATTCTTTCACAAAAAGGTAGTACTGTGCAGTACGGAGTGATTTTTTTCATAAAAAGTAGGTAAGACTATAAAGTTGCTTTCAGTTATATATTTATGGTACTGCTAGATGGGTAATCTCTTCTGTTGTTTTGTTTTGATTTGGTTTTTTCCCTTTTTCAACCCAGTATGTATATTATGCTGAAGTTTTGAACTGGGATTGTTTTTCAGTACTTAGCTGTGGAACTGTTGGTGTAAATTTATTTTTGATAAAGGCTGGGTGTGTTTATTTTATGGTTCAGACCTGCACATTTTGTTTTTGCACAAAAGTCATTTTAAAGAATCTGAAATATATCTGCCAAATATTGAAAAAGTAATGGTGTGCAAGTAAATACTGCATTTTTCGTCAAATGTTGCCATTACATCGTTTTTATATAAAGGACACTTGTGAGAGATGGTGGTTAGATATGCCAAGGACAATTATTTTCAATGGTGCCTACACTGTAAAAAAAATTACTTTTAACTCCTTGTTTTAATTTTAAAAAAAATGTTTCTGTTTAAAACTTTCATCTGCTATATAACTGAAATTCAATTAGAATTTATATCTGAGAAAAAAGTCTGGAAATAGTTTTTGAAAACAATAATGTTATGGATTAAATAAATATTTTTATAAATGTAAAAGCAGCAAAAGTTGTAAATACAGTTGATCTGAAGCTTTACAAAATAACTGCATCACAGAAACAAATTGTAGTGCTCCTCTAGCTTCTGTAGTTGTTGGTCTTGTAAATCTGTTTATAGATGAAGCTTATTTCAATGTTTTGGGGGGTTTAAAATGGTTTAAAAATAAATATTTAAGTTCTGTAAACTTTCATGAGCTCGTTCTGTTGTGCATCATTTTATTCTGGATTTCAGCAGCTGTGCAGAGGTGTGGACATGCCTGACACAGACTCGTGTTGTGAGAAAGGTGTTCCCTGTGTGGGTGCTTTGCAAAGCTCTCGTGCTGTCCTTGGCCAGTGGACACCTCCCAGCTGCTCCCCCCAGGGAACGGAGGGAGCAGTCCCAGGGTTCCTGGAGAGGAGGCTCCAGGATGTGTGAGCTCAGACATGTCCAGCAGTGCAGTGATGTCACTGCTCTGTCACCGCCCTGTCACCGCTCTGTCACCTCTTTGGCCTCGGTGCGGGGCAGTGAAGGGACACAAAGGCCTCTGCCACAGCTCCCTCTTACCTTGGCAGCCTCAACACAAATCTCATTTTAAGGAGCTCCGTATACATTTTTCAGAATTAACATGTTTTTACTTCCATGTCACTCCCCTTAAGGTGTTCTTTTTCTGTGGGAGTCTGAGGGAAGCGCTGATGGGAATTCCTCCTGAGTTTTTTAACTGGTGGCTCTACCCTGTTGACACAGGATCTTTAAGCTGTGGAACTCTGAAGAATTCTGGGTAGGTGGGTTAGCAGATGACATGGGAAATTGGAACCTGGCATATTTGAGATAGAACTGTAGTAAGTTGCTGTATTATGGTGCCTCTTCTTTTCGTGTGGAATGGGTGGGATGTATACCTACCTTGTGGGATAGCATGGGAAAAACTCCCCCATGTGTACAAAACAGACTCATTCTCTTGTATTACAGTCTGTTCAAGGAGGTTTTTTTATTGTGCTGCATATGCCTGAAGTCTCTGTGCATAATAAGACTATAATTAGCTCCTAAGAAGGGACATCTGTATTGCTGATTCCAGAGATGAGCTGTCTTTTTCCCACATTTTAGTTATTGATGAACTGTGTAACTTAATCAGCAGTATTCTGTTGCTGGCAGATAGCTAATGGAAAGATAGTTCCTGCATGAATATTTTGGTCTATCTTGCTCTTTTGGTTTGCCAGGCTTCCTGCTGTAGGTTCAGAATTGTTGCTGAAGTAATCTTATCAAAGTAGTAAAAATTGCAGAATAGAGAAATGTATTTGTTCTTGGGTAGATGAGTCCTTCATCAGTGTAACCATTCTTTAAGTCCTTGGTCTCTGACCCCTCTGTTCATTTCTATGCCGTCAGTGTAGTGTCATCACACCTGCTCTTGCCCTGCAGTTTCAACAGCTGAATAGGAGAGTGTGTAGGTTTTAATCTGTTTGCACAAAGTTTAGTGATTGTTAAAAGTCTGATTTTTATCACAGTGTTTTATGACTTAACACTGGAATACAATTATTTTCCTCTTGGCAACGTTTTAGTGGTGTGTATGTTGGCTTGTCTTATTTCACAGCTTCATCTATTTTGTCTAAACCTTTATCTGTTTTATATAAACCAGTTACTTCCATCTGAATGCACTGAGTGGCTTCATGTTTTCCCACTGTGATGCTGCAGTGCCTTCTCCCCTTCAATAATCCTTTGTGTAAGGACTATAACAGTTTATATTTTCCAGGTTATGCTGTTTGTCTTTCACCACCAGCAAACCAAATCTTTCCATGTCCTCTCTCCGTCCTTGTTTTCTTCCCTAGGGAAACAAAATCACTTGAATAGAAGTCCTTATCTCGTGCGTGAATAGGGCTGAGCAGGGAGCAAGGGGAAGGGCTTAGTCAAGGGTTGTTTCAATTGTTCCTTGTCAAGTAAGCCACTGCTTACTGGGATTGTTCCTTAATTTTAGTCAGTCCCAAGAAAGTGGTTTATGCAATGAATTTAGGTTGAGGATGTCAGTTTGTGTCACTTACTGATGAGCTGCTTTGTTCCTCTGCTATTGTTGACCATGTGTAGGATGTGCTGAGGCACAGTGCCCACGCTGTGCCCCAGTGCTGCCTAGTCCATGGAAAAATCCAAAAATAGTTCCTAAGTCCTTGTTTCTCCCTCTCAGTGCTGTTTTCCCAGCATAGTCTTGAAGACCAGACCTGGGGCAGTTCCTGAAGATTTGGGCAGGGTGTTTGTACAGTGATCTCTCGTGGTGAGACTGTGTCTGCTCTGGGACATGCTCAAGCTGTGTGTTCACATGCTTTGAGGTGTGTGTTAGCTTTGAGGAGCTAACAGCGATTGTGGATGGATCCCAGGGCTGTGTGTGCAGCCTGTGTTTGAAACACTGCTGCTTTTTTTAACCCTCTACCAAACTGTGCCCACAGCCTGCCATTCTTAAATGTTGTACTGAGTGGTGATTCTTGCTCTTTCCAAGGTGCAGAGCTTTGGGAATGGGGAAGAAACAATCCTCTAGCCAGCAAGATTATCCCTTTTTTCAGTAGAGCATGTGCCAGGGCAGGATGAGGGATCACTGCTGTTCACAGCTTCAGCGCAGGGTAACTAGGAGCAGCAGCAAACCTTACAATGTACTCACTTGTTGGGCTAATGCATGTCTTTGGGCAACCAACCAAGAATGTGGCTGTTTTCAGCAGTGTTCAAGGATCTCCACAAGTCCTTCCAGTTGCTCGGAGAGCAAAGGCACAGAGAGAGCCAGGCAGCAGAGCAGAAGAGGGAAAGCAGCTCCTTGGGGCACTGAGGGAAGCTCCTGAGCTGGGAGGCACAGGGCAAGGTGTGCTGGGGCGGGGGGGGCGTGCCTGCAGGACTGGGGGTGCAGATTTCACACCGGAGAAAGAGGAACTCAAAACTCCAGTGTGAACAACTTTTTTATTGTCCACCTCGTAAAACAAAGGACAGCAACATGCAGAGTGAGCAGGACCCATAAGCCAAATTCTACATTTTAATCTATTTTTTTTGTGTCCCAGCCTCTGTGTTTCTGAAATCCTTCTAGCAGGCTCCAGTGGTTTCTCTGCTGTGGATTTCTGGGCCGTCCCCCTGCTTACAGTCGTGACCTACAAAGACTTACAGGGTTGTTCTTAAAGAAAATTATCAAGATCCCCCCCCCAAAATCTTATGGAGGTGTCATCATTCTCAAGAGTTCTAAGTAGATTTCATGTAGGTTTAGGGCAGTAGTAAGTTTTTTTAATAAAAATAGTTCCAAGAAGCTGCTTGTTCCTTTCCTACCTGCTCCTGATATCCTTTTTCCCATGCTGCTTAACTGAGGACAGATTTGGGGAAGCAAAGGACCCCAAAGAGCCCCCTTAGACATCGCTCTCCCTCAGATTTAAGCAGAGGACTGAGGTACTGGAGCTGTCACAGTGCTGCCAGGAGATGATGGCTGATGCACCTAAGCAAAGCACAGTTAGAGAGTATGAACCCACGTCCCAGTGCTCAGCATGGGGTGCTTTTAAAAGCTTGACAAGCACTACTAAGATATTTCTGTAGAAGTATAATCCTCTAAACTGGCCAGGGAAAACACAGCCACACACAGAGCCTTGTCTCCGAGTGCCAGGTGCTCCCTGTGGCACTGGAGGGAGGTGAGGCAGGTGGAGGAGATGGGCTCTGTCCTGGGGTCCTGTCTTGTCCACATGGCATCAGCTTGAGGAGCAGCCTCCCATGAAGATACTGCTCCTTTCCAAAAGGGCCTGAAACACCCTTCCCTCCAGTGTGCTTCCCTGCAGCTGAGAAAAGCAGCAGCTGAAACTTTTCTGTGAGAAGTCTCTTTTTCTCCCTCCCCCTCAATGGAGACTCCAGCAGCTGAGCTCCAAGCATCAGCTTGGACAGGACATTGGGGCTTAGCAGGGCTTAGGAGATCCCTGGCCTCTGGCTGAAGCTAGACCCCCCTTCTCCAAGTGTGGTGACAGAGGCAAACCAGCTTCCAAGTGTGGTGCAGGGGTTGAATACTTGTGAACACACCCCTGGTGTCCATTAACACATCCTCTATAGCTAAGAGCACTCACACAACACAATCCCATCAATGTTTCATGAGCTGTAAGCAGACCTGCAAACGAAGAGCGTCACCATTCTTTGACCCTGGGTCAGCACCGGCCACCTCTG
Organism: Dicaeum eximium; assembly: GCA_013396995.1. NCBI lineage: Eukaryota > Metazoa > Chordata > Aves > Passeriformes > Dicaeidae > Dicaeum > Dicaeum eximium. Next base: position 308,235 of record VWZP01003531.1, on the reverse strand, counting down.
CTCCCTCTGCCCAGTGTCAGGCACCTAGGTGAAATACTTGGAGGCCCCTCTGGAGATCCTCTCTTCAGCAGCGCTGGTGGCAAAGGACACCTCCTCATCCTGCTCATCCAGCTGGAGGCTGCCCGAGGAGAGCCGCACGCGGGCCATGGGTGAGCGCAGCACGCGGCCGTACAGGGAGCAGTAGTCAGTGGCCAGCAGGTCCGAGTCGGAGTCGCTGGACTCGGTGCTGCTGCCCAGGTAGCGCTCGGCAGAGCGCCGCAGCCCCGGAGCCAGCCCTTGCTGGGCTGGGACGTGCCAGAAAACTCCCCCTTTCCGGCTGCTCAGAGCAGGGCACGGCCCCAGGGGCCTGAACTCAGAGCCGTAGGGGAAGCGGATGGTTTTCATGTCCGACTGGCTCCAAGAGCGCTTGGGAGGCTGCTCCTGGAGGCCGTAATCGAAGGAGCGAGCCAGTGACCTGCTCTCCCCCACCGTGCTCGTGCCCAGGGCCGTGCCTGCAGCCTCAGGATGGAATTGCCCAGCCTGGGTCCCACCCGGGCTCTGTCGGGGGGGTTTTGCTGCCATGGGGCCTCTTGCACTGGCCGGTCCTGCTGTGTCCTCGCCAGGGGCCAGTGCAGGGCATGGGGACTGCAGCGCCCCGTCCAGACAGAAGAGCACAGGGGGGGCCGGGGCCACCACGGGCAGGGGACAGGGCACATCCATGTACACCAGCGGCCGGGCGCTCACTTCCCGCATGTTGCCCACAGAGGTGCTCTTACTGTTCCCGGCGAACTGGTGGTGGGGCCGAAAGGATGTCAAGGGATTCCTGGCTCCGAAGAGGTCCATGGGCTCCCACGCCCGCTCCATCTCCAGCTCGGCGTAGAGCAGGGGGAAGGCAGAGGAGCTCTTGGAGTGGGGCAGGAAGGTGGGCGATGCTTCGGGCTTGGAGCGCTCCAGCTCGGCGGCAAACGTCACCTCCATGGTGGAGCTGCGGCGCCGGCTGTCCAGGGTGGGCTCGGAGCCGTGCACGCCGTTGGCGGGGTAGGAGCCCCGGCTGCCGTAGGCCAGGCGCAGCTCCTCCACCTGGGCAGGGCACAGAGCGGTGCCAGGTGGGTGCCCAGAGCGGGGTGGGAAGGGAGCACCCAGAGCTGAGGGTCTGGCTTGGCCTCCAGCTGAGCTCCTCCAGCTGCGGCAGCAATGCCAAGACCTTGGCACAGAGCTGGCGCTGATGCCGAGGGGCCTTACCTGCTTTGACACATCCGTCAGGAGGTCCGGGGAGGAGCGGCACTGCCTCTCATCGTAGCGGGACGGGTAGTGTTTCCTGCAGGACAAGAGCAGGGGTAGGTGTATGGCCAGGAGGGTCCTTCCCCTCTCCCCAGCCCCCTCAGGCACTGCTCCCCGCCATGCCCCAGTACCTCTCGAAGGGCAGGCTCTTCATCTTAGCCTTCCTCCCGTGCTCCAGCAGCTGCCGCTGAGTCCTCCCACTGCAGCATGGAGGGAGAAATGTGAGCAGCACCACCAGCCCCAGCCCTGGGCAGGCCCTGTGCCCCATGTGGGGGCATGCAGCAGGACTGAGGCTGGGGTCTCTCCAGGAGAAGGAAAATTCCTTCAGCTAACAGCAGCTGTTATCACCCCCTCGGATTCAGACAGGGGTGACATAAAAGGGAGGCTCAGAGCTACCCCCAGCCCCTTCCCAGCAGTTTGGGTTTTCCCTGGAATTTACCTGTAGCGGAAGCTGGAACCTTTGCTGCACAGAAGGGCTTTGGGCTTTGACTTGGGCTCTTCAGAGAGCCTGAAGAAGGCATGGTACTCCACACACGTCTTCCAGAAGGCCTTGCAGGTGTCCCTGCTCGCCATAGTGAACTCCAGCGTGTCCTTGCACAGCGCCTGTGTGCCAGAGACAGGACAACCAGGGTCAGGGGCACTGGACAAGCTCTGCCATTTGCCCCCCTGATCCCCCTGGGCTGTCAGTGGCTCCAGGCAGTGTCACCTCACTGGGGCCAAAGGAGTAGCACATGTCACACTCAAGAAGGAGCACCATCATGAGCAGCAGGAATGGATTTTACTCAAAACTGGGGGCCCTGTTACTCAAAACTGGGTCCATGCTGGGGTGGACCTTCCATCCACAGCTGTCTGCTCCTGAGCCCAGCAGCTGCCTGTGGCGTGGTACTTACAGAGATGTTTGCATGGAGCTTGATGAGAAAATGCTTCCTCTTGAAACTCAGCTTGCGAATTTTGGACCAGTTGAAGGTGTTGATCTTTGTATTGCCCTGCAAGGACAAACACAGCAATTACAGCTGGATGGGGCAACCTGTAAATACAGAAATGCAGTGGGCCAAGGCCTGAGCTCACAGGACACTGCATCAGACTCCAGTGCAGCTCTTGGAGCTGCTGAGGTCTGGGGAAAGGGTGCTGGGGTTTGGTGTTTGACTCTGCATCAGCTGGTTCTAGAGGTAGAAACTGAGGTTCAGGGTTTAGCTCTGGTGGCACTCTTTGAAAAAGCCCAGGATCCCCAGACAAACCTCAGAGGAGTCAAGGCAGGGAGTCCAATCTGTGCCAGCTCAAATATCACATGAGTTAAGGCAGAATCAGTGTCCCAAAAAAAAAATATTCTCCCCTCCTTCGCTGGAAAGTATAGCGGTGCTCAGCTCACCCCCACACCTTTAGAACTGGTTTAAGCAGGCTACAAGCACACATTACTGCATTATCATTTTGCACGAGGTTAGAAGCAGCCACAAAACACGGTGTCGTGGCAGAACCAGGAAAAATTGTGTTACTCCACTCTGTGGCACCAGGACCCTCTCAGCTTTCTGGGAGAGCCTAGATTTTAATGGGCTCACAGATGCTCTAATCATGTGTGACGGGTGTTTATGGCTCTGAATAAATAACCAGGTCTGGCAGCACTAATTACCAACAGCAGACCCACAGCTAGGTTTTATGTTTGGGTTTGTTGGTTTTTTTTGCTGTGACAAGATGTTCCCAGGTTGAAATCAGCTGGTGTGGGAGCGGAGCGCTGCTGAGGGAAGTCTGTATTTACTGTGCAGCTCGGCCTGATTACAGCGTTATGTAATTGCACGGACGCGGGGGGCTATTTTAGCAGGAAGATTACACGGTGAGCACATGTGACAGAGCCTGCGCTGCTCACACGGCCACCGTGCTCGTGGGACAAGGGCCAGCAGAGCCGGGGCACGTTCGGGGCATGCAGAGGGTGCGGGGGGCACGGTGGGGCTCAGTCCCACGGCCACGTCCCAGAGCATCCCCTTCACCCCCACCCTCCTCTAGGATCTGGGAGGGTTTGGAGCGCTCAGAGGGGAGAGGGGTCGCCTCCAGCTGGAGGCTGCTCACCCGCAGCACCAGCACCCCCATGTGTGTCACGGCCAGGTTGATCTGTGTCCCCTCGCCGTCGCTGGCGGGGTGCAGGCGGATCCCGTACATCTCCAGCTTCCTGGCCACGTCCAGCAGCTGAACGTCCGACTCGGCCGGAGTCTTCCCTCTGGACACACAAACGCACAGGAGTGAGAAGGCAGATGCTGAAATGGGCTGAAAAAAGCCATTTTGTAGGTGCCCGTGGCATCACAGCCACCCCTCTGCCAGCCCTGCCCGCTGACGGGAACATCGTGTCGGCAGGCGTCCCTCAGGGGGGTTGTGGGGGTTGTGGTGTGGAGCAGCCCTCACCTGTGTCTCCGGTGGTAGTGCATGATCTTGTTGTCCAGGTACTCCTGGTTGGGCAGGTACCTGTGTGTGGCCAGGTGCTGCTGGTCTGTCTCCTCGTGGAAGTCGCCCAGCTCGGCTTTGGGGACACAGGGAGAGCAGGGATTAGACTGAGAGGGTCAGTGCAGTGGGGAGCCCTGGCTGCACAGCCCGAGCTGTCCCCAGGTCAGGGACACTGTCCCTGCAGGCACTGTCCCTGCAGGCCCTCCTTGCCCTTACACTGCAGCAGGTGGGACACCAGCAGCGCCGCGCTCTTGTCACTGCAGGGCAGCCGCCCCTGGGCCAGGTCCTTCTTGATCTGGAGGGTGAAGAGGTACCTGTGGAGGGGGACAGGAGCGTGCCCTGGGGGGAGCTGGGTGCTGGCTGAGCCGTGAGGGCCGTGCCTGCTCCACATCTCAACCCATGGGATGCACATCCATGGGGTCACAGGGCAAGCACACAGCCCCTGCAGAAGGCTGCACATGGCACCACCATGACCAGCACGGCCCTGTCATTGAAATGCTCGTTAGCAGACTTCAAAATTAACATTCCTTTCTGTTTCAGAGGGCATTTGCCTCTCTTGGGGCTGACGTTCTGCAGAAGCACTGTCTTGGTTTTATTCTTAGTCCCTGCTTGCAATGCTTTCTCTAAAATTGTAAAAGTTAACAATGTCATTTTTAAAAATAAAACTAAAGTTGTTCTTTCAGAACGCTGCTTGAGGCAAGAGCTAGACTGAGCAATCAAACTCTGTGCCCAACTGCTAAAGTGTTTGGCAGTAAACAAATCGCAGCCTCATAAGACGGCTGATCCGTCAAGTGGGTTGTGTTTAAAAACAGAGGATCAAGAAAAGATATTCTCTGGTTTTGTTCTGTAAAGAGTAAAACTTAGGATACTTAGGGTAACCACTGATCACAGACAGGCTGGGGTGGATGAAGATAAAGAATTAACACACTGCAAAAACACAGAATTGTGTGGTAAGAAAGTAACAAAACAAGCACTGTACCTGGTCAGTTCTTCTCTCAGGTGGCCGGGGTCCACTGGGAAAAATTTCACCATAAATTTGAAAAGAACCTCCTTAGGATCTTAAAACACAACATCTTCATAAGTTTTCTTTTACATGCCTATTGAGAACATTTACAACTCTCTTCACACATGCTGCCTCCTTACAGAGTAAATTAACTGGACCCTTACAAACCAGGAACTACAGCCTGCCCCCCCAAAACCAGCCTGCCCAGGCCCCCAGTATTACCAATGGATGCAAATAGAGATTTGGATATCTAAAGAATACTAAAAAGAAAAATGCCCCAGCAATTCTTTACAAAAAAATTGGAAAAATCCCTGTTGGAGAGGGTTTCCAAGCAATGGTGCCAGGGAGCGTGGCCTTGGTGAGATTGCCATCACTGGGGCTGTGTGTTAAACTCAGCCCTCCAAGCACTTGGGATACAACAGCTACATAGGAGGCTGCTTGGGCAAAGGGGTTTTTTTGTGGGATGAGTGAGAACAAGCAGCCAAGCCCAAGGCAAAATGTGTGGAGGGAGGGAGGCAATTATAAAAGCACCGACTGTCACAGAACACCCTGGGATGGCTCAGAATGACAGGCCAGAGGCATTTGGTAAAGGAAATAGGTGCCTGCAACAATTCCATTTGTGGTGCACCCAGAAAGGGAGGGCTCCTTATCAGGCTTTCCCCTTTCAGGGAAATTCATGCACCCTCCTGCAGCCTCCCCATGGCAAAGACTGGGGTCATGGCCCCGAGCTCTCAGTCACCTCCCAGCCATCGTGTACTTGGGGAAAATATTATGGGGGTGGAAAGAGGCCTGTGCTGAAAGCAGCTGTGTTAACACCTGCCAAAGCAGCTCTGAGTAACACCTGCTAAAGCAGCTCTGTGTAACACTCGTCATGGCTGTGGCAGAGGAGGCTGGGCCTGAATTCAGGTCAGGCTTTGCAGCATCTCCCTGGGGCTGGGGAGGAGCTGCAGGGCTGCAGGGCAGAGGGGGACCCTGCCTCACCCAGGCAGGTGCCTGGGCCACTCAGAGCTGCAAAGGGAAAAGGAGGGCAGGCAGGAGCAGAGCCTGTCCCGCTGCCAGCGCGGCCACGCAGGCACTCAGCCACCCCTGCTCCTCTGCCAAGCTGCCAGATCATTCACAGCTCCAGCCCAAAATGGTGCAGGTACCAGACTGCAAAGGCAGTGGAATTTCCATGCAATTCTGTACGGTCTGAGGTGTCCTTGCAAACAATCCTGCCCAGCCTCACCCCCTAAAACAAGCCTGGTTAAGTGCTCAAGCCAGAGATCCTTTCCCCAAGCAACAGCACTGCATGAACGTGTCTGTGCTAGACTCTCACTGGTAATGATTAATAAGAATTCTATTCTTGAAATACTTACTTTTGACTTGCTTTGTTATGGGTTTTAGTGGTTCCAACCAGACCTGAAATAAGGCAAAGAAGAGCTGGGTAAATGAACAGCACAAGAAGATGGGGAATAAAAGCAGCAGCAGCATGGTAGAATGCAATGTGGCAATGCTGGCCAGCTTGGCTGCTGTGACAAGTGTCCTGCTGGGCAGTGCCACATGGATGGCTATGGATAGACCCCAGGAGCTGTAGATATCACTGGGGCTTGTGGCTCCCCTCCTAACTCCCATTTTCAGTGTTTTTCTGCCATCATGGCAAGATTTTCTATTTAATCTTCCATTTGGAATTTTGGGGAGGTGCAGACAATCCCCCAGCCATGCAGGGGATTGCTCCAGGGGCCCGTGCTGCCAGCTGCACTCACCTGGTTCCCAGCCTGGCTGTGAAACTCCAGCCCAAAGTACTCCTTCTCCACAAGGTTAAGGTGGCTGCAGGTGAGGTTGAAGAGCCCTTTCCCACAAGATTTTTGCTAGCAAACAAACAGAGCACAGAAGCAGCAGGTTAGGCAATGCTGACAGCAGCTGTGATGGGATTTCAGAGAGATGGGGAGAAGTTTCAGCTCCCTTCCTCCACCCCTTTCCTGACCATGCAGCAGCAAAATCTTGGTCAATAAATGCTGTTGGCTTCAGCATGTACAACAGGACAGCTGTATACTGTGTTCCCTGCTTTGGAAAACCAGATTCCTTCCCACCACTTCTCTCCTTTATTACAGAACATAAACCAGAAAGGAGAGCAAGAGAAAATAAACCACGTTTTGACTCACTGTTTGCAACTATCACTCTCTGGGCAGTTCTGTCCCTGGCAAACCAGTGAGTGATCCCCAGGACAAGCACCTGCCTGAGCCAGGGACAGCCATGGCAAACGTGCTCCATGCAGAGCCAACGGGAGCTCACTCAAACCTGTGCAGTGAGTCCCTGTGCCCGACAGCCAGGGCTGAGCTGCAATCATGGTTAGTGGTAATTAACAGCAACAGGACCAGAGATCCTCTGCTGTGGGCTCTGAGTCACCCTGGGCTTTAGCAATGTGAATTAAGTGGCACTACAGGCTGATAAGGGAGGCCAGGCTGTAGTTATTCCCAGTAAACAGAAACACTTGGAGGGTGTTTCCAGACTTGTTGCCATGCTGTATGACCTGTCTGGAGAGCAAACCAGGAGGCCCCTGACTCTGTAAAATGCTCCAGAAAGCACCAGAAATTAAAATGGCAGCGACCCACCCCAACAAGACCCTGATGTGTCTTCATGAGCTTGTGAAAAGCAGACCAAAAAGAAGCAATGGTTGTTGCAAAAGCAAGCTGGGGCAGAGAGGCCAGGTTAGACAGCTGCTAAATTATTGCACGCTGGGTGATGGAGGGGAAGACAGGCTGCAGCTCCCTGTGGCAGTGGCTGTCCCCAGCAGGGATGGGAGGGACCTGGCTGCTGGTGGTGATGCACACTAATAACCACCTTTCAGGGCTTCTCCTGGGATGAAATTGCTGGCTCTGTGCTGAAAGGCTGCAGAAAAGTGATAGCATAATAACAGCATTCGCTCTGCAGCACTCCCAGTTCTCCTCAAAATGACTGGATCACAAGGGTAATTAAAAAAATTATAAATGTTTTTTTCCAAGCTAGAATTTTCTAGCATGAAAGGCCTTGGCCTTTGTCAGGCAGCCAGGAAAGACAAGTATTTCTTAGTGGGTTATTACCTACCATATATTTGCTGGGAGCCACTCTGCTCCAAGGGCAGCACTGCCCAGGGCAGGCACCACGGGACAGGAGCAGCCCCAAACCCAGGAAAACCTGCTCACTGGGAGACACAGCCTGCTGCTGCAGGGGATGCTTTAGAGCCAGAGCCTTTCTCTTGTGGAGTGTTGCTTGCAGGTGTCCTGTCCTGGATTTGGGGTGCTGAGGGCAGTGATTCCTCAAGCACTGGTGTACAGTCGTGCTCAGCAGCATCAGCCCTGCACTGCACAAAGTGAGAGAAGGGGGGTCTGTGCTGGAGGAGCACAGTGCAAGGCAGAAGCAGGACATGTGGGGCTGCTTGTCCCATGTCCCAGCCCACAGGTGCCTCTGGGAATGATTCAGGGCCAGGTGAGCACCCACAGGCAGAAACCCCAGAGTAGGAGGTGAAAAGGAGAGGCTGCACTTGTCCTTCACTCCTCGGTGAAAGCATCTGGGACTGGGAGCAGAATCAGAAAGCCAGAGGCACGTCCAGAGGTAGACAGCAACATGTGCCACACAGGGGACACACACACACACGCCCCTGTCCCCAAAGGGACTCTGGCAGCTCCTGCAGTCCAACAGCAAAGCCATTTCTGCAGCATTCCCATAGGACAGGCTGCTACACCCAGGTCCGTGGTTTAGGGCTGAGCAACAGCTCGTGGGGTTTGGTGTGATCTTTTCCCACCACCCTGGGAGATCCTGCCCTATCAGGCATGCTGCAGCCAGCACAGAGTGTCATGCACCAAAAGCCACCAGCCCTAAGGCTCCCTGTGCCCTCGCTGCTCTGCCACCCACACGCCTCCTGTCAAGGAATTCCCAGCTTTACAAGGGACACATGACCATAGGAGATTCCATCCTTCCCTCAGCCTCAGCAGCTAGATTTTCTGGGCTTGTTTGGTTTGCCCAGCAGCATCCCAGGCCCAGCCATGGGGTGTTCAGCAGGGAGGGCACAGTGGGGACATTCAGAGAGGTGCCAAGCCCCTTCCTGCCCTGCCCTGAGGGCTCAGACCTGTTACCCCAGGAGCCACCTCCAGTGCTCAGCTGAAGGAAATCCTGGGAACTCAGTGGTCCCAGCTGTCAGCAAGGATGCAGATGGAGGCAGAAGCCTTCCTGGGTCAGCATCCAGCACCAGGAGAGGAGCTTGTTCTCATGCAAAGCAGCCTGGAAACGAGACCTTGCAGCTGTGACACCCACTGAGGCAGGTAGAGATGTTTACAGCGAGTGTGAGGTGCAGGGGGAATCAGCCCCTCGGTGTTTTCTCTCTTTTGTCCTTTTCCCTCCCATTATGCTGAAGAACTCCACATTCAAAAGAGCTTTCCAAAGTCAGGAGGGGTTTAGGAAGAGTTGCTTAAAATATCTGCTCAAAACTTAGCCCAAAGCACTCCTTTTATACTGGAGAAGTCACTAATTCAGCTACTCATTTATCGTACCCACACAGCAGCAGCAAATGCATGAAATGCCTAAAAGGGGTTTCCAATACCATTCCATGCTAAAAAAGGAAATGACCAGGAGTTCCTCTAATGGAAGCTATTTGCTGCAATAACATGTCGTGCAGAGCTTTAGTGCTGCGTTTTGAGCAAATAAGAAAACAGAGATGGGAAAAAATGCAGCAACATTGTACCAGAAGCATCTTTTGAATTGTGTCTCTCTATGACCTGATCTAATCAATGGGGAGAGGAGGTGAAGGCATTTTAAAATTACTACTTTCATTTTTCAGCTGACCCCTGGACTAGGATAGATTAATTAAACTAAATCAAACAATTTCCATACTGTGTCAAGGGATGGAATTGCTTTATAATCCTCTTTTGTGCAAAATACTGTCCCAAAGAAACGGAGCTGTGCGTCTGAGAGAGCAGTTCTCAGGCTGTGCTATAAACCACAGAAGGGAACAGTATAAGAAAAGCAACAGAACTTGAAAAAAACCCCACATTTTATATTAAACACTCTACTCCCCCAGGAGATGCAGGTAAGTACTAGAACAAATCTACTTGAATTAGCTAATTCAGTTAGGTACTGTGATTATCAAACCCTAACCAACAGTAAATGTGCAATCACACTTGTAAAAAGATGCTTCTAACACACAGTCCAGACATAGCTACTTTCAGTTATATATACATATATGCATAAATCTAACACCATAGATATTAATACTTAACATTTTAAACCTAGTTCAGAGCTAGCATTTGTTAAATGTGAATTAGTGATCATCATGTGTTATGGGACACTGCCATGCAGAAAATAAGATAGAGTGAGGTTTTTTCCCTCAGCTATTCACAAAACCACACTGTTTTCTTTTTGAACTGGAAGAGATGTGTGCAGATGTTTCTCACCAGGGATAACTTGGACAAATATGCTATTTTTATTCTGTTCCCAGACTTTACTTCCTTGCTGAATGTTTACACTGGCAGCCAGACAAATGAGAGAACACGACACTTGTCAAGAACATCACTTCATATTAACTGATTTACTAAAGATCACACCAGGTAAGTAAAAGCCATTCCTCCTTCTTCATAAATAATGCCAATAACAGGGGAGCATAGGAGTGTGTTGACACCAAAAACCACCAATTAGTACTAGAAAATTTCATTTTGAATTTGAGATTGGTTTTCTTGTTTGTTTGCTGAGTTGTTGTTTTTTTTAAAGCTGAAAACCCGAAGCTATCAGAGACCATGCAATCCTTCAGAGCAGCAATGACTTAATAATTAACACCAAGAAAAAGAATCAGTAAGAATATGATACCCACTTACATCAACTACAAAGATCTTCTGGGAATCATCCAGGAACTGGACTTTCAGGTGCAGCATCCTCGGGCACGGCTGGGTGTGCGGCAGGCACGGCAGTCCTCGCAGTGTGAGCCAGGAGCTGGGAAGGGAGCCCTGACTCCTCTTGCACACATAATTCCCTCTCAGCTGGATGGAGGAGGCTGCACTCACAGATGTGGAGCGGAGGCTGGAGCAAACGAGCTGATTGCCTAAAAACTAAATTAAAAAAAAACTCAACAAACCAATACCTCCCTTGGTTTAAATGTCACCACCACAATAAAAGATGTTTTCTGCCTGTGAACTATGGGTGTATTAATAGGGGGAAGATTGGCAGTAATGGGGAGATAAATACTCAGCTCTCACAGCTGGTGCTGAGCAATGCCAGGGCAAAGCAAGCCCGTGCCAGGGGAGAAGAGCTGAGCATCTCTCCTGCCAAAGTCACCCAGCAGTGAGTGTCACCCCTGCTCTGCTCAAGGTGCACTGGGAGAGCAGCTGGCTGGCAGCTGTGCTGGCTCCATGGGGTGGGCAGATCATGTCCTGTCTGCTGAGTGATGTGTGCATGGGCTGGTGTACTTCACCAGAGAGTGGAAAATGTTTCCAGCTGGATCTGAAACCAGTTGTGAGTCCTTCCTGGAGAGGCAGAGGAGAACCTGCTCCTAATTCCCAGCTCGCACCCTGGGTGAGTAGCTCAGTGAAGTCTCACAAGCCTTTGAGGGGTTCCCAGTTCAAATCTGAAAAGCCCATGTCCCCACTGATCCTCGGGGTGCCAGAGCCACCCTCAGAGCCCCGGGCTCAGCCCAGGCTGCTGAGTGCAGCCCTGCTGGGTGTGCTGGGTGCCTGGGGATGCCTGTGCTGTGTCTGTGCCTCAGCTGCTGCAGGGCCATGAGGAGCTGTCTGACCCCTCTGTTCCTCACCCATCAGAGATTGCCTCACTGAGCTTTTGGGTGAAAGCAGCCTTTCTGCAGGAGCCCCCACTTTCAGAAATAAATGCACTGAGCAGTGCCAAAGGCAGGCACTGGACTGGCACAGGGGATCATTATTGTTGGGGCTGGAAAAAGTCACAACCACACAGATCCTGTGGGACCCAGAGTGATAGAGACTTGGTTTAGCAAACCAAAAAAACCCCACATTTAGTGCTACAGAGATTTTGTTTGGTGCTCCCTCACTTGTTTTTACTGAAACTTCCACTGTGAATCACTCCAGGCCATTTGCCACGGCCTCTTTTACACCTCCCAGATATTCCTGAGGATGTCAAGACAGAGCCCATCAGGGCAGCACAAATGTCATCTCTGGTGCAGAGAGAAAGACCATAGAGCTTTATGCACAGAAAATGTGTAAATCTTCTGCTAGCCAGGACAAAAAGGAGCCTGAAAGGAGCCTGCCTTTCCCCGTGAAGCGGCTTCAGAAAGCAGCTGAGTCCATTGTGCTCCACTGCCAGGAGGGGACAGCTGTGTCCCGTGTGCCAGCACCACCAAGGACCAGATTTCCAGCTCTGCACGTGGCCCTGTGGTCTGAGCTCTTTGTGTCACAGGAGAAGGCAGCACCACGTGCAAACCATCCGGGGGTGCTGAGTGCACTTTCCCTCTGCAGTTTAAAATGTTTGTGCTGTCAAATATTGACAGGCACCAGAGAGGAGCAGCTTTCCTCTGAGTGGCTCTCATGCCACAGGCACAGCTCCACACTGGACTGGCAGGAGGGACCTGTGGGGGTGCAATTGAGGAGCCCCCAAAGCCCAGAAGAAGCCAAGTCTCTCTGCTACAGGCTTTCCTGGCATGCCAAAGGCACTGACCCTGGACTCCACAGATGCTGTTAGAAGCTGGGCACCGGCCCATCAGGTTGTGGGTGGAAGAAATGGGTTTATTTCACTACCTTGCTATGAAGGAATAAGGCTGCTTTGGGTCAGACAGGACCTCTGGCCACCCTATAAAGTTATCCATGGACACAGCATGGAGCCAGCAGCACCAAACAGGATCAAACTACTTAAACAAGGACTTTGTGGGGTAGGATACTGAAGGACAGCAAGAAGAGATACTGAAGAAGAGATACTGGACAAGCAAGGCTTGATTGGGGCATGGAGATTGTTGTGGTCTGAGCAGATGAGAACCCTGTTTTACCCCCACCTACCTCCTTCTTCTGGAAGTGACTTGAGGGCCAGCTGGAGCAGCACACAAGGGGAGCACCAGGAGTAATTCTGGCTCCTGGCCTGAGCCAATGCCAAAGTCCAGCCTGGTATGTATGTCCTCCTTTCCTGCAGGGAAAAATGTGCAAAGGGTGCAGGAAAGCACAGAACCTGTGAAGCTGCAAGCGCAGCCACGGGGGCAGGTGGGGAGGGGGCCCCAAGCAGCAGCACCAGAGCACAGTGGGGCCTGAGCAGCAGCATGGTGGAGAGAGCTCTGCTTCAGGGCTCCTTGCTCAGCCAGCTCAGCCCTTGATTTTAAGTGACCTTACAAGGTCACTCTGGACCTTGCTACCACCATCCTGAGTTGCACCAATTCTCCCAGGAATGACTTTCTCCCACCGAGTGCATCTGACCCCATATTAGGCTGGATGCATTGGCTCAGGGTCTCCTTCAGCCTCTCAAATGCCCTGCAGCTTGCTGGGATGGACTGAGCAGACCAAGAAATGAGAAGCTTCCTTCCTCCCAGACCCCGTTAACACCTTTTCCAAGGAGAATACTGATGTTTGGGCGTTCCTCCTTTGTTCCCCGCTGGTGCTGGAGCGAGGGCAGCCCACGGGACAGGGCAGAGCTGAGCACTGCAGCTACACCCTGCAATGGTGTGCCACTGTCACTGGCAGCGAGGGAGCCAGTTCTGAGCTGCTGTCCTGGGCTGAAGATGGGCAAGGGCATTCCCCAAACCTCCCCACTGCCTCCTGAGAGAGGAGCAGGCTGTGAGAGAACAGACTCTGGCAGAGAAGGGACATAACATGCTGCCCCTGCATCCCTGCAGCTCTGTGCATTGCTGTCCCTTGGGCTTTGTCATGTTTATCTTCAAACTTGGTTAAGAGGAAAGGAAATGAAGATGGACAGATAAAGTCATTGAATAGAGATCTGCAGGGGGATTTTAAACACCACAGTCCAAGAGGCAAGAACCCACACCCAGCTCTTTGCTGAGCAGACAGAGGAGCACACTCAAAGTGCCAGACAGGACTCAGCCAGGTGGACTTTGGTCAGCTGTGACCTTTCATACACTCACATTTCACCTCCTCTTCCTCAGCTGGAGCTGCAAGGAGAACTTCCACGTTCCCTCCCCACCCAGCCATAACTCCCCCAGCTCTTGGCTGCACTCCTGAGAGCAGCTCTGGCACAGCCAAAGTCCTTCTGAACAGCTCCAGGCCCACAGCAGGACATCCCAGCTGGTCAGTGAATCCAAGGCATGGCACCAACACTGTAAACAGGGACATTTCTTTCCAGAATAGGGTACCTACCACATTCCTGCTGCTCCTCCAGGAGGGATGGATCCACTCTCAGCTGGGCTCCCAGCTTATACACAGTCGCTTTAAACTTTTTATAAAATATACCCCATAAAAAGTATTTTCAAAAAACAAAGCCTGAAAAAACTGAGTTTGTTTAGCTTAAAAAGAGAAGAAAGAAACAACAATCAGCTGATTGATGCAGAGCCACTCCAGAACAGATCAGCTGTGTCACCAAGACAAAGAGAAAATTAAGTTTGCTGGAAATTGCAGGGAAGATCTGAGTTGAGTCTTAGGAAAGACCTTAAATTGTGAGACAGAAAAAATACTGGAGCAGGCTAGAAAAACCAGAGCTGATTTAGACAAGTCTGTTGGGGACAGTCCAGCTGCATGGCCCTTCCTTTAAACTTTTTACAGTGATCATCGTTTTACATTTTCTCCACATGATATCTTGAACATATCTCAACAGTTAGACCTGACTTGCCATGTCTTGACCTTCTAAAAACTTCTGTCTCATATTTATTGAATATAATAAACAATGATACATTTACATTTTCATCAAGTTTTGCTTACCAACCATCAGCTAAATAATCTGACATCAGTGTGCTGAAATTCATTACTCATAAGTAATCACTGGGAAAATGGAAATAATTGCATTTTTTATTTTGTGTTTAGGTGGGGTTCCCCATTACCTTCCAACTGCAGGATAAGGCTTCTCTGTGCAGCATTTTGATATCAGAGGGTGACATTGTGCAGCAGCATCTTCCTCTACAGTTTGCCCCAGTCCCACCCAAGGCAAAATCAGTGCATAAAGGAATCACAGAATGAAAGCAAATCTTATTCTTGTGATTATACTTTTATTCCAGCTTCAGCAGCTAAGTGGCTCTTTTTACCTACCTGCAATAACAAAGTAGGAAATCCCAAATAACCTCGATTATGAACTAAAGACTCCAAGCACAACTGCAACTCCAGACACCTGAGACAAAGTAACCCTAGTGTAAAACATTCTTTGAAGTCCCGAAGCCCTGAAATATAAATTTATTTCCATTTCTGTTCTGTTTTCAAGCTGTGCTGGCCGTGTTTGGCTGGCAGGGCCATCCAGGACCAGCCACTCGCTGCTTCCTCGCTCCCTCTCGTGGTGCCGCTGGTGCCCCACAACAACCGCGGGATGAGCAGCTCAGCCCAGCAATCACACCGTGCATCCTGGGCATTGCTGACTTCTCCTCCTTTGTCACATTTTACACGTTATGTAAAAACTATTACCAGGACTGCAGCTTGCTGTAAGCAAATACAAACGACAGCACAAGCTGTACAAGAAACGAAATACTACCCTGACTCTGGTGATATCCAGACCACTTTATCTCATTTCTGATATGCCAGTTGCACTGTGTTGTTGGCACAGCTATATAAAAAGCACTCTGTGATGTTTAATTCAAACAGGTCACTTCAAAGACATGAGAAAGCAATTTATGCAGCAAGAGAAAGCCCCTTAAATGTAGCACTGATGCCTCCAAGGACTTGGGCACTGCACAGCAATCAGTGATTTCCAGCTGGGGAGAGGCACCCACCACCTGTGTAGCAGTCACAGCACCGGGCTGGTACCTTTATTTTTTGCTGTCCTTTATTTTTTCACACACGTTGTTGTTGGGCCACTTGCTGAGCATCAGGAAGGATCCTGCAGCCAACAGCTCGGTCTGAGGAAGCTGCCAGATGGAGTCTGCAATGCCAGGTGAATCCTAGTGGGAAGGATAGAGTTCTAAGGAACCATACTGCTTGTTTTCATCACAGATGTGGTTTCCCTCTTGGCTCAAGACAAATAACTCTGGTTGAGTAAGCCTTGATTACACCTAGACAAAGAAATGCACATGTTCTCCAGGTACCTCCAGGCCAATGGATCAGACCCATTCCACCATATGGATCTTCATCCTGGGTTTTATTAACACTTCCCTCCCAGATAGACTCTCTATCCTTATCACACTTCAGTCCTACCAGGGCACACCAAATCCCAGGAATACTACTCACAGCAGAGGGAAATGTGTGTCAAAGCCACTCTTCACAGCAGGCAGTGGGGGACAACAGAGCATTCTCCACCTGAAGCTGGGAGCTTGGTACTTTTGTAGTGATCAGAGGTGATCCCCCCTTCATGGCTTCTTTTCCAGGGCCTTCTGGCAGGTGATGGCAGCTACAAGACAGACATATTGCCAAAACCAGGAAACATTCCTACATTGTGACTGTCCCAGGGTCTCAGGGGTACATCCACAAAACCTTCCCAGATTATCAAACTGGGCCCCAAGATGGAGCCATTTGGATGATCCTGTGCTGACAACTACACAGACAGCTGAGAGGAAAGGAATGCAGCTGGACACCCAGGCACTTCTAACCACAGCCTGACAATGGGCAGACCCTGCAGCTAAAATCTTTCTTGTAACCTATTAAAACATCTGCATTACTGAGATTAGACCTAGAGCATTTGGCAAGGCTGTGCTAATTCCTGGAAGAGCGAATGGAAAATAATGACAAGATCAGTAATGTGACTGTGGTCACTGAGACATGGCCCTGCAAGGGACTTCAGAGAGCCCACGTGACAGCCCAACAGAGAGGCAGGAGCTGCACACACCTCACACACTCCTTCTTCTAGCAGTGGTTATCCAATATCATCTTAGAAAATCCCTCACCACCCCACACAGCTGCAACTTGCTCCAGCACTTACGTGTGCTCTGTGAGCAGCTTTCTCTCTTTTCCAACATAAATCAGCTTTCTGAAAATTCAGTTAAATTCTTCTTGTTTTCCAACAGAAGCCAGGCTGTTGGTGATTACACAATCATTAATAGTTTGAAGAAAAGGGGTCTAAGATCTGTCCCAGCAGTAGGATGAATCCCAAGCCAATGACTGATCATCCTATCTTGCCAGTTCCCACAAAGACAAGCAGCCCTTCAGGAATGTCACAGACGGCAAGTGTATTTTCTCTTTTCTGGGCTGACCAAATAATTTAAGTGTAATGTCAAGGCAGATCTTCTAAGGACATTAAACTGTATGAACTAGTCAGGCTAACGGCAGGAGAAAAGAAACAATTTCTGGAAAAGCCAGAAATTTCCCAGAAAGCTGATTGTTTGCTTTACTGAGTTGCAGTTATCAATCAATTAAACCTTTTAGTAGAAGCATAAGTCTTAAGACTGAACATGTTACATTGTAGTCTCACAAATGTATGAAATACTAATCCTTTTCATAAGTCTGAGAATTTTTCAACTTTGTTATTAAAGTTCTTGTCCACTTACTTATTACATGCAAGAAGTCCAATTTCAAAATTATTCTACAAGGCTGGTGCATCTGATTCCAAGCAAGTGCAAGCATCTCCACATCTCTAACACACCCGGCCCCATATGCCCTCAGGAGGGAAGTGCTACACTTACAATTTTTCTTCCCAGGCAAGAACAATTGAGGTCACCCAGTACCTGGCAGTGTCGCTGAGTCTCAAATCCCACGCAAGCCTAATCACTAGAAATGTGCTTAGGAGGAAGTAAGGCACTGCTGAGAGCTGTCACAGCACTCAGACTGAACCAGCAGAACACCAAGGAGCACAGACATGCCACAAACCAAACCAGCAGCAAAGCCTCCGCTATGACTGAATATCTTACAGGTTCCTACAACATGAGAGACCCTTTCCCACCAATTATTGCAGTTATTTCTCCAGAGCCTTTGGAGGGACTTGAAGAAAACAGTTTTGAAGGAGAGCACCAGTGGCAAGTAAGCTGATTCCATACTAAATACACAGTTTCCACAGAGCACGAGTGTCATCCCCTATAGCCCCGCAATGACTGTCGCTGCCAGCCGAGCTCAGTGCTGCCCTCAGCAGCACCGAGACACTTCTGCCGTGGGACATCACCTCGGAACGAGCGCCGTGCCCATCTACAGCTCAGAGTCCTTCTCCTCTGCTCCTCGCAGCTCTACTGACCGGGCACAGATAAAAGTGCCTCTGTAAAACCCCCAGAAACCCACATTACTTCACTTTCAGAGCGCAGAACACGGGGCCACGTCATGTCCTGCCAGAGCGCGCCCGCAGCGCCGGGAGCCGCTCGCTTCCTCCGTGACTCACCCAACGCCAGCAACCGCGCGGGCTGGGCCTTCCCAGCGCAGACAGCTCACACAGCTCACCGCGTACTGCTCTGCAACCCGTATCTCATTGCAATTAAGACTAGACACTTCCACCTAGATTCACGCTGTAATTACAGCCCAGCCTCCCGGGGCAGATGCCAGGTGCAGCTCCACGCGAGGCGTGGCCGGCGGGTCACCCTCCGCCCTGGCAGGGTCCCTCTGTCCCGGCCGTGGGGTTTGTGGGGCTGTGGGGTTTGAGGGGCTGTGGGGTGTACCCCTGCACACCCAGCCGGGCTGCAGGGCCCAGCCCTGCCCTGGGCAGTGACAAGGTTACGTGTCACCCGTGCTGGCGGGGGGAGCGGGGTGGGGACAGGCCCCTCGCCTGTGCTGCAGTTGGCTCCTGCTCTCTGATGGCTCTGAGGGGACATCCCTGTCCTCTGACTGCATGGGGGAAGCAGGACACTGCAGGCACCTGTAAAACAAGACCTGGTAGACCAAAGAAAAAGCTGCCGTGAAACACAAACAGCCCCAAAACCAGGCACAGCAACGTGACATTGCCACACCTATTTAACAAAGGATGCTACACAAGTCTGTGCAGCAGCAACGAGTTCACTCTCAGCACCAAGACTTTTGAAAGATAATAGCCTTAAAAACAATCTTATGTCCTTCCATAAAATCCCCTACCCAGCCTGTATTACACTGTATCACTTGGAAACAAACCAGTGGTGTAAGTCACAGGGGCTTAACAGCTGTACTCACATCGCTTCCCAACCTACAAGTGGAACCAGGAAGCAGCTTCCTTAGTTACACTGAGTGCCATAAGGAATTGGGAGTGCTATTGCTGCACTCTGACTTCTTTTAAACCACGAGAAGTCAGTCCCACACAGCAATGAACCCAATAGTAACACCTCAAAGTAGACTGACCCCAAAGTGTCAGCTCCCGTCCTCAGTGCCACTAATGAGAACAGGGCATGCTTCACCCTCACCTCTCAGCTAGGTTAGGGAAGCAGACATTTCACCCAAAATCACTTAGGAGCACACCCTGCTCTTCTCTATCATTTTCCTCTAGAGATGGAAACTACTTCTCTATTTCAGCAAAGGAAGTGTGAGCAGGAAGAAGAAACAGCACAGAAACCTACCTACAAGATAAGGCTAATGCTGTTTCAGCTGGAGGAGGGGTGGTGAGCAGGCTACGTGGTTTTGCCTGTTGACACATTGCTGAGGACTGAAGGTACCAAGGTATCAACTTTTTTCTCAACTTGAAATCAGAGCTTCCATTAAGGCACAGCTTCAGTTACAAATGCAGTACTAAAGGTCAGTGCCAAGACTGTCTGTCCTGAGGAAGATGCACTTTTTGTTACAGGGCCCAGATGACAATCATTGACTTGGCAAATTCAGGGCTTTTACTGAGCATTTAAGATAATTGCAATCAAATAGCTTTGGGCACTTTGGTTTTCTGGAAAAATCTGCTTCTCCTCTGGCAGAGCTCCAGAAGCACTCACTCTGCCAGGGTGGTGGGAAGATGTCAGCTCTGGCTGGAGGACAGCTACAGACACTGCAAGGTGATGTCAGGACCTGTGGCCATCTTCACACACACAAAGCCTGCATGAAAACAAGAACGTTAAAGACTCCACAAGACAAACACAGATTTTTCTGAGCAAAGCTCCACCACACTGGCCTGTGAGGAGGCTGCTCTGAACCAGCCCCCAGCTCAGGGAGGGCCAGCCTTGCACAGGAAGATGATGCACAGCCCTCGCTCCCCCCTCCTGTCTCCTCAGAGCACCGAGCCCATGAGCTCTACACCCAGCTCCTCCACACCAGGGCTCACTCAAGGCAATTCAGATGTGGTTACTGCATTCAGAATAACCAGGACCTCAAAAATAAGCCACAAAACAAAAAGCAGCAGCAGCTTCAGCCCACTCCCAAAGAAACTGAACACAGACTACTCACCCTGGTTTGGTAATACAGGTATCTATTTTATTAAAAAAGTTACAAACAGGTGGACTGTAGGGTTGTCTTACAAAATGACAAGAATGAATTCTACTGGAAAAAACTTTTTACAAAGCATTATAGGTAATTGTTCCATTTTTGCACTTGTTATTCCAGATTTCACCTATCACTGATAAAGATACAGTACATTAGATACAAGATGTTAGGTTACATTTTTATTTGCAGAGCCCTACTGCAGTGATTTGAACAACTCCTAAACAGATGCCATAGTAAAGACAATACATATTGCATTTATTATTAGCCTCTTACTCTAATAAGCAACTTCACATGCAAACTATTGAGGAAGCCTAAATAAACTTTTGGTCCCTTTTTCCCCCCAAAGTGTGCTGAAGAAACCATCTCTCATTTTCCCAGTCCTGTCACTCTAAGCTAGTTCAAGTTTAAGGTTTTTTTCCATTTGTTTTTTGTGGTTTTTTTTTCTTTTTTCTTTTTTTTGCTGAGGTCAATGAAAATGAACACTGCTTTGAAAACTACCCATAGGAATGAACCACTGACCAATATCAACCAACTTTTTCCTTCTTAGACAAAGGAAAACTATGATCTTTATGAATTACTTTCATATCCTATTACTTCCTTACAACCTACAAAAAAGATCAACAACCATCACTTAAAAAAAACAACTCTAGTTTGAATACAAGGTTTGGTTTAATTCTGATATTAAAGTGCAAACCTAAGTATTAGCCTCAGCCTGTTTATAAAGTTTGTACAAACAGGAAAAAAAAATTTCAAGTAACCCCACAGAAAAAGAATCAGGTGTTTCAATAACCAAGCAGAAATCCTGGTGTCCTCTTCTTATCAGGATTCAAATTCAACATTGAATGTAGACACAGAATCTTTATTTCTGCTAATATTGTAAAGTCAGCCTGCATTGTTACCAATAAAACACATTAATATTGAGATACTGTACCGGTGATCTTTTATTGTTGTAAATGCCATCATCCACAATACAATTTGTGAGTTTTCAACCGCTTAACCTCATATATCCATCACTGCTTTTACTGGAGCTTTTCTCATAGATATTTAGCTATTACAGGGAAAGAATGTACATTTCTAGAAGCATGTTCAAATGACTAAAGCTGGGCTCCTAAAAACCTAGAACTTTGGTGCAGTAGGTGAGCTGCAGTTATTAAATTTCTGCAAAAAAAATTACACATTTTAAACCACTGCTAGAAAAAGCTCTCATGTATGCAACACGTTAATAAAGATGAACAAAAAGATTTCGTCTGTTCTTTGTACATTTTCATTCTGCTTTTTATACCTGTGTTATTGTTAAAATTTTCAAGTATTCAGAGAAAATGTTGATCAGGTAAACAATAAGGAAGGCAATGGCTGTTTAAAGCACACTTGCAGTTAGTATCACTGAAACCTGGTGCTTTTCCCCTTGTTACACCAACTTGTCTCTAATATTAAATTTGTTTACTGGGGAAAAAAAAACCAAACTAAAAAGCAATTTGTGACAGTGCAAGAAAAAATTTAACAAATATTGCTTTAAAATATTACTCAGAAAGACAAATATTAGGAACTATAAAATGTAAAGTGATCTTATTTGCATTAGATTTACATATGCAGAAGTCTACTAGATGTCTCTTACTGTGCCAGGCAAAGCTGAGCTGACAGAGTAGGCACAGAGCCCGTTTTGAAGGATACATTATCCCTTTTCAAAGGCATAGAGAAGCAATTTGTAAACAAGCAAGTTTAGAAACTCAGTAGAAGGAAAAGTGTGCTGCCATTTTTCAATGCTACAATTGTCACGTTCAATTAAGAAACCCGAGATTGCGAGAAACATCGGCTGGAGACTTTCTATCCCATTCCAAATAATCCCTACTGTCAAATCCAACGAGTTGCAAACACATTGTCACAGCTGCATTTGCCAAGAAAAGGGATACTACATCCATACAACAGAGGTGCCTTCGGTATCTTTCCATGACACTGTCACACGTAAACAAAAAGTCTCAAAGAAGGACCGACTACATTGTAGGAGAAAACCTTGCAAACAGAAATAAGCACTGACGCGAGGTAATATACAGAAGTAACCATTTGTTTAAGGCTCAACTTATTCTCCATTAAAACTCTCTTCTTTTAAAAGGCATTGAGTAGGTAATACTGAGTTTAAGTATTTAATAAATACAAATTCAGAATTGATTAAAGAAATCAATTAAAATATTAAAAATGAACTCTTGCATATTAGCCATTATATGAACTTAGAAAGCTATAAAAGGACTGATAGATAAAGAACAGATTTTAAAACTTATGGTAAACATGCTAAGCATTCTGATTAAGGTGTGTGGATCCTGGAGGCCACCAACCTTATGCACTTAGATGTATGGCAATGTGCTGTAATAGAGACAGGTTTACCAAGGCTCAGCTCTGCAACCTGGGCTGAAAGTTCTCCAAAGCAGCATCTGTGCAAGTTTCCTCTGAGTTTTATCTGCAATTTAAACAAAAAAAAAGAAAAAAAAAGAAAACAAAAAACCTAATGAAAGCCATATTCAACATACACACAAAGTGAACACGGCTCCTCCCCTGCCTGGAACAGCCAGTTTTCCATCCTGAGCTCCAAAGCACTGTTCTCCACAGCAGCATTCCCAAATGCTTCACTAACCCTGGTAACAGAAGAGGCAAGCAGGTAACAACCTACTGCTATTCACTTTATAACAGCTGCTGCTGTGGGATACGAAATTGCATCTAAAGATCTGAAAAAGCCAGGAAATTTAAGTTCTCTTGTACAGATGCACCAATGCAGGACCTAGTGTATGTGTAACTAACTCAGTTTTGACACCTGTGTTCTCAGCAGACTCTCTAAATGACTCCAAAAAAAGCCCTTTAGCATTCAGACAGCAGGGACAGAGCTGTACACCACCATCCTCAATCAAGCACACCAACACATTACCAATGTGACCAAACCATCTCTGCATTTCAGGTAACTTGCTTGTAGCTTCCAGGATTTATCTGCAGAGATATCCTAAAAGTCTCAGGCAAAGCTCAAAGTCTGTAGAAACCTGTCATATGTATGTGCATGTACTTCACTCTAGCTTGATCCATGGCTTTTCAGGGATTTTGAGGAGCCTTCTCAAATCTTGAAGTAATTTCTCCAAAAGAGTCAGGACCTTACGTTGCCTACTGCACCATTTTTTTAAGCTGTTGATTTGCTCTCAGCTAACAGCCTGTCACCACAGGCTGCTCTGACATAGCCAGGGTTCCCTTCCTTGCCTAACCACTGGTCAACCCCAACACTGGGGAGCAGCACTCCTGCCCTGACAGGAGCCAACAGCCAGGTTTTTCTTGCTTGTTTGTGTGTTTTCCAACTAACAGCAATTCTCTCCCAGTCCCAGCACTGCTGCTGCTCCACAAGTTTTAGAGTCCCTGTACTGTCAAAAGCAGCAAACCAACATTTAGCTTCTAATGGGGATGGATTAGACCTGCCTAATAGATGTTTTATCTTTGCTTAGAGCACCATTTACAGCATAGCTCCTCATCCCACCAGAGTTAGATTCAGCCCAAAAACTTCATCTAAACCCAGCATTCAATAATGTGGCCAGCAAAGAATTGCTGGGAATAGTAAGAACAGAATAAAGAAGTAATGGTATTTTCCTCACATGCCCTTCAGCATCCTTCCATCTGCAGGTTAAGCACCTCCCAATTCAGATTTGTCATCTTTCCATTTGTGTTTAGTTACTAAAACTAACACTACACAATACCTTATCTAGCTTCATTTGCCTGTGATATCTGTGAGCAGGCAGGAGAGAAGGGGAAGTTAGACAGTATAGATTAATAAATGTGTCTGTGTTGCACAGCCACACGGACCAGAAGAGAGTACACTTTCAATTTTTATTCCTAGAGAGGAATGCTCTTCCTTCAACCTTGCTAGTACCAGTTACTCATGAACACAGGGGACTGAAATCACTAATTAGAATCAGTCTTTCATCCCAACCTTTAAGGTGTTACCAACCCTATCAGTATCAGAAAGACTTTAGTGCACAAGCACTGTACCAGGTACCTTACTTTAAAGAAGATTCAAAATACAAAACGGTGTCATACTGAAAATTCAAGAGAAACACTGGAGCAATGAACACAAAGCAGGTCCTGGAACTCTCCTACCTCTGAATGCAAGAGGAAAATGACAGAAGACCACTGCAGAAACACAAAAGGAGAGGTGAGAAACAGGATGTGAGAACAACACACGTTTTTAAAAGGAACTAAGGGTTATCCTGACTATGCAATTATGTTCCATCCTCCATCTCATCCAAGGCAGCTGACTGGAATAACAGTTTAGCAAATGCTTCTCAAAAATGTCATGAAAGAGCCTACACATCACAGCTGACAGACAGGCCAAGGTATCAGCACCAAAAAGAGGTGAAGTGGTACCTGTGAGTTAAAACTGACACTGGAGTAGCCCCAGGCAAAGCTAAGCCCAGCAAAAAAATCCCCCCCCACCCCTCCCATGGGTTTCTGCACCAGAACTGCAGGAACATCAACTGTTGTACTGCTCTGTGAACTGACACACCCAAGACTCCAGGACACAGCCAGGTTACAGAACTCAGAGATGATGATGATCCCAGGACACAGCTGTTCAAGCCCACAGATTTTCAGACAGCTTGTTCTACTTCCTCAGTTTCAATTTACCTAGGAGGGGTCACTCCTAAAGCAGAGGTCTGACAAGCAGCAATTGCTTCCTGGATCACAGATAAGCAGGATTACAAAGCTGATTAGAGCTATCACAAGACACCATCAGCACCTCTCCTACCAGAGCACATCAGACAGAAATTATCAAGCAGCAAAGGCTTATGATAAAGTTAATGAGATCCTACATCTACTCAATCAAAGAACAAGGATGGAATGGGAGCCAGGAAGAGGAAAGTACCCCAAAAGTGTTAGCCTGAAATGAAATATACAGAGCATGAAGCCTGTGAAAAGCCAGAATAAGTAATAAAAGTTCCAGACATGGTGAGAACTGGACTGAATAGGAAATGGATCAGTAAGGAGAAGACTTGTTTGGCACAGATGATGAGACTATGCTGGGCAGAGACAGCACTTCCCAGAATCAAGGAAGCAGTTTGCTGCTAAAGGCTTGGGGTGATTGTCTAAGCCAGGCAGAAGGAAGGAGAGGAAATCTCTATCACAAAAGCTTAGATCCTCTATCTCAAGAACGCACAAAGACATAAGAATGCAGATGTTTCTTCTGAAGCAAGAACATGTTTAGGAAACCCACCATATCTAGGTAAAAGTAATCATTCAAAGGGATAACACGTGGCCCTGCCCCTTCTTCAGTTTCACCTTTAAGATCAAATGTGCTACTTAGTGCTAAATCCAGAAACAGACAGGTTACAAAGCCTCCCTTAGAAGCAATCAATCCCAGAACCATAAATTTCAAGGATGAAAGGCCTGATTTTGCCAGAGGTTAAGATAGTAACCCACACAAGATGAACCATTAGCAACCCAGGGGATTGCCATATGCTTTGGGATGATACTTCTAGGCCACATAATCTTGTTTGTGAAGCTGCCTTAGAAATAGCTGCAACACTGCATTACTAAACACAATTCAGGATATTACCCCTGCAGCACTCAATTTTAAAAAAAGGCAGTAGTTTCTTAAGATTCATTTCTTCCTAGAACTCCATAGACTCTGCAGGTGTGATTAATGTACAATGAAAGATTTTATTTGTATTTTCCTCTGGTCCAAAACAACAAGCTCGCTCACCTTTCAACAAGCAAATCTCAAACTTATACAGTGACAGGAGCCCTCCCTAATTTCACAGAACTGGAGATAAAAACATCATGTATTATCTGTAGCATGACAGTGCTAGGGCCAGGAGCACCTAAAACTTGATATTTATAAAGCACTTGATAACAATCTCAAAGACAAGCTTTGAGACTTCACTCTCTGACCTTGCACTCAAGATTTAAGAGGATACATGGTCCAAAGCTTCCAGTAATAACCTATTTTCCCTCTTGTCACTCAGACACAAAAAGGTCCTTTGAGTTAAGCAAGTTACTAACGTGGCAGTGGGAGCTGAGCCTCAAGCAGTGCAGCTGTCAGGAGGGGCAGTTCCTTCCCTGAGCTTCCACATCCTCCCTCATTCCTGCACGTGCCCTGGGAGATCACAAGTTGTTTGCCAAGGTCCAACAGACAACTGGAGGTCTGAGGGGCCAGCTGGCTGCACACAGAGCACACCAACGGTGCTTTGCACTAAGGTGGATTCGAGCTAGAGGGAAAACAAGACCTGCAACAGCTACAGGGGAAACAGGAGTGGGGAGGGGTTCAGAGCCACCTCATGAGAATGCACATGGGGAGGAACAGACCCGTTCACAGTCAGGTGAAAAAAGGTGATGGAAAAGACCACACATGTGAAAGGCCAAAGGCAGCTGGCCTGGAGGGAAAAAAATAAAAAAATCAAAGCAACACCTGACACAGGGGAAGTTCTACAGAGGGCCCTCTGAACGCTGGACTCTCATCACACCTCTTGTGAGTCACTGGGAAAAGAGAGCTGTGCATTGGGAAGACATTTTACAGTGTGTTCTCTGCTCTGGAGATTTGAGATGAAGAGCACTTTGTGCAAGCCCTTGAGTATTACATGTGGGCTTCAAGCCACTTCTCACCACTCAGGGTGATTCTCTTGCAAGAGAAACTTATTCCACTGATAAGGCAGAAGGGATAAGACTGTCAGTTTCTGTACTACAGAACTTTATTTCTTTTAAACAAGCTCAAAGTCTTCTCAGAAAAACTACTGGGAAACTTGGTCACAATAATCCCACTGAATGCCAAGGTAACTCCCATTACTTGAAAATAATTCAGATACCAGCTACAAGAATAAACCCACTGCAACATCACAAAGCACTTTTGCAGAATAACATAGCATCAAATACAGCACTGACAGTCAAAATAGGTGCAGATGAGATCATTCACTTTGTGTCATTGTAAAATTACTGCAAGCAAATGCAGCATTCCCTGACTAACCCTACTGAGGTAACACAAGAAGTCCATTTGACTCAATCGTGTGCACAAGCTCATATCTCTTTTGGAGGAAGGCTGCCTCATTTCAGACTCCCCATCCCTTTATCTCTTACTGAAACACCATGTTCAGGCACCTCAGTTAGTTATGACTGTTCCACCAACCTGCTCTGTATGGCCATGGTTGAGGTTTTTCTTAGTTTCTCTCACTGGACGATGCAGGTTGTACAGCACTGATCTTGTTTCTCAGGCAGGGAGGCATAGTTCATTTGCCTGACGATCTCAGCAAACAGTTCATCCACCATCGTTTTGCTCTTGGCTGACGTCTCCATGAAGGGACAGCCCCACTCCTGAGCCAGGGCTCTGCCTTCTGCAGATAAGACTTCCCTCTCCGACTCCAGATCCACTTTATTCCCCACCAGGATCAGAGGAACTTTCTCGTATCTCTTCACCCGGACAATCTGGTCCCTCATCGGCTTGATGTCCTGGTCAAACAATCCAGCTGGTTAGCACAGGCAAGGAATCACATGGAATTGCTACAGAACCACATTTCAGTAACCCTCACGTGCAACTGAACACTAAAAACACATCAGAAGACTTTTCAAAGTCAGTCCCGCAGATCTAGAATTCAGAGAAAATTTACTGCCTACCACTAAGTTACTTCTTCTTTTGTATAAAAGCATGCACAGTTTATAGATTTATGTGCATATACAAACAGAAAGTGACTGCTGTGCTCTCAGACAGTCGGTTCAGCCAGAGGAGGACGCGCTACTG
The DNA here is from genome assembly GCA_013396995.1 of Dicaeum eximium. Classification (NCBI taxonomy): domain Eukaryota; kingdom Metazoa; phylum Chordata; class Aves; order Passeriformes; family Dicaeidae; genus Dicaeum; species Dicaeum eximium. The sequence continues at coordinate 280,469 of VWZP01003531.1, read as the reverse complement.
CTGCTCTCAAGGCTGGTTTCAGCTTTCTGAAGAAGTTGTCTCAAGTCTGAGGACCTGTAACCCTAGCAGGGACATGCCATTACACAACCATTTAGGAAGTTTGTGCTTAGTTTACAGCTTGGGAAAGCCATCAATTTAAATAAAGCCTTCTCAGTCCTGGAATGCTTAGAATAATTCATTGTGAACACATTTAATCACATGTAAGTAACCAAATTAGATGCTGTAAAGAGATTTTATTACCTAGAGATGCATTTATTCAAGTCTGAGCCACACGGGGAGTTTACACTTGAAAGTATGAGTCAGCCTCCTCTGCCCCCTGAGTGTTTTAAGTTGCTATCAGTACTACAAATTCTTGCATAGTTCTGAGACAAAGCAATGCCAGCGTTTGAAGTTACCACTGTGTAAAGAACTGCAGAGAGGTTTACACCTCCAGCCTTCAGAGCAAACACACTACAGACAGACGGGAATAATTAAATATTAACAAGGTGGATTACTGTACATCCATTCCTCAAATAATGAGGGCTCACTGGCACCCACAGATCAGTGAAAATGAGAGCAGGAGCATCCCAATGTCACTGCTGTTGTTTTCCAGAGATAAGCCTGTCTTCAGCTAGCACAGGGTTGTTCGAGGCCTCTGCTGAGATAAGGTTTAGCCTTCAGCAGAAGCAAACAGTGGGGGTGAGCAAGGTCTTGCCAAGCAGCTGGAACACACCCAGCGCAGCAGCCCAAGCCAAGGCAGGAGTTGGAAATCCCTGCGCTGCAGGGAGGGCTGCTAAACTCCCTTATTGCCCAAAAACAAAGCCCCGTTTCTACAGGCAGCTTACACCAGTTACTAGCTGGGACACTTCTTTCTTTTTTGGAGAGTTTTAATAGCAGAAATCAAATCCAGATCCACAAATTATTGTGTGTAGCTGGTTCTCCTCTCCAGTACTCCACCTACGCTGTGAGAGCATGGAGCTGGAGCTGGACAGGAATATATTTGAGGGGCAGGGAGCGGAAAATAGCAGCTCGCTTAACAAGCCACAAGTGCAGAACAATGAGACTCTCTTCAAGAGCAACTGCAGAAAATGCCTTTTAGGAAGGAGAGGGGGTTGGAAGGGGAAGTCTCGATTTTAGTATCGAGCGATTTCTTCACAAAAGGGGATTGCCAAGAGATTTCTGTTGGGGAAGTGGGAGCTAGTCATTGTTCTCCAGCACTGCGTGGGATTTAACAATGGTGGCACCCTGATAAGTACCTGCAAAACAAGCAGTTTTCCATCGGGAAGCAGGGCTGGTAAACGCACTTTCAAGTTGGGCATTTACACTTTCGGCCCTTCGGAGCTAAAGCGCTTCTACGCACACGTGGCTACCCCTAAAACTTCCTCCTCCTCGGCCCAGCGCCTTCCCCGGGGCAGGGCCGGCTCCCTGCGAGGACGGGACACCGAGGTTACCTGGAAGGACTGCTGGTTGACCAGGCTGTAGACGAGGATGAATCCCTGCCCGTTCTTGATGTAGAGGTCGCGCATGGAGGCGAACTGCTCGGTGCCCGCCGTGTCCAGGATCTCCAGCACCGAGGGCGACGAGTCCACCTCGATCTCCTTGCGGTAGAAGTCCTCGATGGTGGGGTCGTACTTCTCGATGAAGGTCCCGGTGACGAACTGCACGGTCAGGGCGGACTTCCCCACCCCCCCGCTGCCCAGCACCACCACCTTGTACTCCCGCATCGGGCCCCGCTCGCCGCTCCCCGCCGGGCCCGGGCCTAGGGCAGGCGGCACCGCGGCCCTCGCATAGCCCCGGCCCGCCTCAGCTGAAGGGCGAGGCCCCGCTGCTCCCGAGCCGTGCTGGGGGGAGCGAAAGCCCCGTCAGTGCCCGGCGCGGCCCCGGCCCCGCTGCGCTCCCTCACCGCCGCGCTCCCGCCATCGCCGCCTCGGCCGCGGGACCCGCCCGCCAGGGCCACCCCCACCCGGAAGGGTTTTGCTGAGGCACCGGAGGCGGCCCCGCCCCGTCGTCACTCGCTCAGTTCCGGCGTGCTGCGTCACGGCCCGCCCGAACTGCGCCCGGGGGGACAGCTTTGAGTGTGGCACCGAGGCACCCGCGCTGTGACGGGGGACAGCTTTGAGTGTGGCACCGAGGCACTGTCCCTGCCCGGGCCCCAACATGGCGGCTGTAAGATGGCGGCTGCAGCTTCTGGAAGGGCGGCTCTGCGAGCAGCGCGTTGTCCCTCCAGGAGCTCCTGCTTGGCACTCGATAACTTGAACGCCTTAACAAACTCCTCTCAGCCCCCTGCCAGGAAGAGACCCGCGGGGGAGAGGGCCCGGGCTGTGTCGAGAGTGGACCGGCACCGCGGTTCTCCATCCCTGGAAGCCGCTGGGCTGGTGACAAAGAGGGTCACCAAGCTGATCAGAGGGATGGAGCACCTCTAACATGAGGAAGGCTGGGGGAAGTGGGATTGTCTCAGCAGATGAGAAAGCTTCGGGGTGACCTAATTGCCCCTTCGAGTGCCTGAAGGGAATTCAGTGGGAAGAGAGGGACTGTTTACAAATACAGGCCCTCGCACAGGCTGCGCGGAGCTGCTGTGGCTGCCCCGGTCCCTGGAGCGCCAAGGCCGCCCATGGCGGGGTGAAACGAGATCGCCTTTGAGGCCTTTCCGACCCAAACCACGCAGATTCTGTGAAGGCCGATAGCTCTGCCTGCGAGACCCGTCCCGTGCCTTTACCCCCGCAGCTGCCCCGCGCCCTTCCCGTTCCGTGAGCACAGGGGCGGGAGGAGGCTCCGGGCACGGCGAGCGCGGACAGCAGGGGACAGCAGGGGACAGCATGGCTCCGGGGACAGCAGGGGACAGCAGGGGACAGCATGGCTCCGGGGACTGCAGGGGACAGCACGGCACCGGGGACACCAGGTGTCAGCACGGCACCGGAGCCGTCCCCGCCACCGAAACCACCCCCCGCCTCGGCAAGAGGCAGTAAGTAAAAAGAATCGTCGTCTGTTTTCTCTCTAAAATAAAATCCCCCGGTCACTTCAGACCCAACTCGGTGATTCCCACCCGTAGGAGAAGCTGCCGTCCAACAGACCCACATTCGTTTCTGCTGCTCCTAGCAGTCTGCAGAATTTCAGCAGGCACGTGTTAGGTGCTGGATCTGTCCCTTTCCCCTTTGCATCACCTGTTTGATTGCGAGTCCAAGGCAGGCACAGCTGCCGCGTTGTGTCCATCCTGGGCTTCCAGCAGCCACAGAGAGGTGCTTGGTCAGGGCTAAAACCATCCAAAGGTACTGAGGAGGTGACAGCTTCTGGCTGTTTTCACAAACAGCTTTATTTTATTCACTTTCTTTCCATAAAGAGAACATGTCCATTAGGGGAAAAGGTCAGTGAGGACTTTTATCCTCCAGAACAAGTCTTACTTAAGTTACACCAAATTTGATTCACTCTTCTTTATTACATGTAAGTAAAAAGCCCTCTCCTTCCTTCGCTGTTGCCTCCAGAATTGTGTTGTCAAGTGAATTGCTGGCAGGAGGCAGACGTGCCTGGATGGAAGATTTTCATGTGGCTGGTGAATCAGCTCGAAAATGTAAAAAGGTGAGCATTAAAACAGGCTGCCTCCCACTTTAACCCCATTAGAAATCACGAGTTGTTGCAAAGTACCTTAATGCACTCAGGGTGCTCAGGATAAAGGAAAGCTGCAGTTGCTCCCAGAGGAGCTTCCCATCTAATTTTAACCATGACACAATTGGCGACAGTGACAAATGGGGGGAGGGAGAAAAGGGGCAAGGGAGGATGAGGGTGACAATAATAAGATTACACGGTCACTTAGGTTCATTATGTGCACGTCTTTGTGGCACTGCTGGTCCATTATGTTTGTGATGGGTGGAGGAATGACTGAGAGAGAGGAAGGGGCAAAGAGCACAGTGGGACAAAAGCCAAATATATTTTTGTGCAATTAACTTGAACCAGCAACGCCTCACTCTTGGGCTGAGGGGAAGCCCAAGCAGGTGGGTACTGGATTGGGAAAACTGATTTTTTTTTTCCCCTCCTCTAGTATTGATTTGGATTGCCAAGATTTATTTCCCAGCTCACAGCACTTTATACCTGGGCATAGATGCCTACAGCTGAAAAAAAAGGGCCGATCTCAGAGTGCACCAGGTTGTTGGGTATCCTTCAGACGAGTCATTCCCTTCACTAAACAGTTGGCACAGCTCTTTCACTGCCTTGTGCCCTACCACATATCCCGAGCCACAAAAATAGCTGGTGATGTAAAAGGTTTTGAAACTCTGGATGGGAAGAGCTGCTTCTGCCATAAATGGCCAAGCCCTGAGCCAGCCATGCAGGGCACCTCCTGCCAATACCACCTCTGCCACTCCCTCGCTGTCACCATCCCCTCCCCTGAGGTGCGGCACATCCCGGGTCAAAGGCCTGATTTAATCTCTGCTGCCACTTTCTCCAGGGCTCCTGCCAAACAGAAATGAGCAGGGCTCAGCCCTCGGTGCTGCCCCAGGAGGGTTTGCCCTTTCTCAGCAAAACAACCTTCCCAAATGAACATCCGGGCAGGATTCGATTGCTGCCAGAGCAGCCCTGTGCTGTTGATGGACTCAGCTGCTCTGTGCTGTGCCTGCAGCCAGCAACAATAAAGCAGGCTCTTATTAAATTAACCTGCTAAGACACAGATCCTGCAGGGATGTTCAGGGAACAGACAGATGGCACAAGCAAGGGCCAGGAATAATTGCAATCCCCATCTCACCAGAGTGAGAGATGAATCCTGCCCGGTGCTGTGCCCAGCAGGGAGGTGGGACTGGGAGCAGTACCCCGAGAGGTGACAAAGGAGCATCTCTAAGCCATGGATGGAGTGAGGAGTCTGGAACATGTCCTGTGGATGCCAGGGTGGGACTGCACCACCCCCCAGCAGCCAAAGCTTCCCCACTGCAGCCACAGTGTGGATGCTGCACGGCCGCCACCGCCTCTTGTGGGCTGTCCCTGCTGCCACCATTGATCAGCTCTGACTCCCTGTGTCTGCCCAAGCTACAAACCAGGCTCTCCTGTGCCAGGAAGCTGCTGCAGGCTGCTGAGCCAGGGCAGCAGGGATAGCCCAGATTTCACCTCAGTTACCGCCTAGCTGGGGACGTCATTTGCGTAAATACATGCAAAACCAGCTTAAGACTCAGTGTCCTTTCTTCTTTGCCTCTTCCAGAGGTTTTGCTAATCCACTTATTGTGCCTTATGGTGTTCAGCATGGAAGCTGCAGCGTAGGGATCAGCTCCTCAGGGCTTGAGTGGCTACTGCAGCACCAGGGGCTGCTCTCACATGCAGCTCATTCAAGGAGGTCGTGTCACACCAGTCACATTACTGCAATGACAGCTTTTGATCTCAGCCCCGTCAGGTTCCAGTAAAATGTATCTTAGGGGTTGGATGTGTCCACCTGGCCCAGACTCCTAATTCTGGGGCTGTTTCAGAACTTGCAGAGATACTTTTCTTTTTTGCCAGCTTTTCCTGCCAATATAGAGATGACTCAGAGGCAAATCCTGAGGACCTTTCTCAGAAATTTCTGATTTTCTGCCATCCCTCAGCTTTTAGCCATTACTTTAGTAGCAACAAAAGGCATGATGGTGCTTCATAAGAGGTAAAGGACATTTTCCAAAGCAATTAACGATTCTGAAGCAGAAGTAGGGCTGCACTGAAATACAATTGATACAACAAGGAAGTTATTGGGATTTCTGGGAGAAGCATCTCTCTGGCTCACAGACATGGTACAGATCACGAGCCATTTAGAAGAGCTTGGGCCAGGAGCTGAACAGCACCACAGGGGAAGATGCTGTTGCTACACCCTGCCACTCTCACTGCCTGCAGCCCCTCACCTCCCCACCAGCCCTCTCTCCTGGTGATCCCCTGTGATGCTGCATCTCCTGCCTGCAGGGTCAGCATCCCAGCGGGTGTCTGGGGCTCCGATGGTGATGAGTCACCTCTCCGTGTGAGCAAGCCAGTGGTGCTGGAGCCAGAAATGCGCTTTCACGGGTCATTCCTCTTCCTATTTTCTCCAGACGTCGAGCTCTCTCCTCGTTGCCCTTCACAGTCCAAGCTGCTGTAATCCTTTCTGCGGTGCCTGGAGGCACCTCCAGCTCTCCGGGTCTGTGTTGGGCTCTCACCGAGCTGCAGCTCCGTGGCTCTCAAGAAGTGGGGCTGCACACACCCAACGTGATGCCAGCACAGCACCCTCTCCTTGGGTACCACCTTCCACAAATCTCTGCAAAGCTGAGGGGATGGGGCTGTCCTCAGATTTCTTTGTTAAATCACCAAGACCTGGGACAGCCTTTTCACAGAAATACATATATATACATATTTTAAAGTTTCTAGCCAACAGTAGAGTAAAACTGAAAATACAGCTCCTTAAGGTTAAAAAGGCAGAAGGTAACAGTGAGCACATAAACCAAACCTGTTGCTTTAAACTCCAAACTAATAGAAAGGAGGGTAGAAGGTAAATACTCTGTTGAGGTATATTTTTAAGATTTGTAAAAATAAATCAATTTTAAACTGATGTCTTACAGAAAGGTTCCCACTCGCTTTTAGCATTCCACGTGTTTTCCTTTTTTTATCATATTCCTGCAGCATTTGCAATTCAAATGCTACAGAAATGTGTAACCTTGCTCATGAAATTTGCTGGCCAAATGAAGCAGCCAACAATTAATTAGAGTGAACCCCCCTGCTTTACTCCCATTGGTGAGAACAAGAGAGAGAAAATGTAAAATTCAACCCAAACGGGCTATTGAGAAAATACTTTAATATGATGTTGATCTTAATAAGCAAAACCATTTCTTTCCTCCCTCTTTTTTAGTAAATTGCTTTTCACTTGACAATTTCCTCACAGCCAAGTGACAAGTATTATTCCGAGTCGTTAATTCCTGCATGCAGCTCTGGCGCTGAGCTCATTAAAGCGCGCCGAGTCCCCGGGCGGGCGCTGCCGGGCTGTGCCCTGACCTGAGCCCAGAACCCCTGCCTTGTCCTGTCCCCAGCCCTGCGACAGTGTCACCGAGACAGCCAAGCACCTTGTCTTGTGGCAGGGCCTCAGTGCTTTGGGTGGGTGACACGGGGACATTTCTGTTGCAATGCTGGTGGCCCTTTCCTGAAGTATCACTCCTGGCCGGCACTGGATGGACAATATCTGAGTTCTGGCAGCGCTCAGGGCGTGTGGGAGAGACTTCCCAGGTGGGCAATGCCACTGTTGCCAAATGCTGCAGGGTGGCACATCCTACTTGATTGGGAATCATGGCATATCAAATCAGAATATCACAGACTATCTTCCCAGCATGTTCGCCATGCTGATTACACTCACTCTCCCATCCATCTCTTTTCCCCAGCCACAGCTGAGGATGTGCAAACACATGAGCAGAGAGTCCCTGTGCCTGGCACCTGTCCCCAAATGGCCACCCTGCATGTCGTGGATGAGAGGCCCCTGGAGGAGATCAGCCTGAGGCCAGAGGGAAAGGCTTTCCATAGCAGTGCAGTGGCAGAGCCATGGGCAGTGGGAGCCAGGCAGAGCTTCTCCCCAGGCTGCCTTTTACAAAGCCAACAAACCCTCTGCAGGGTAGGGACACAGCGAGCTCATTATGAGACACTTGATCAGCTTCCCTGTCAAGGTAGGCTGATGGGACAAAGCTGTGTGTCCTCCACACCAGAGCCTGTCAGCTCTCCTGCAAAGAACACCTGGCTGCTTGGAGACAATCCAGACACCAGCAAGGGTCTTCATAACACCCTGGAGAGCTGCAGCCTGGATGACATGTGACATCCATCATTGTCATCCAAAAGAGCCAAACCAGCAGACCTCAGAGGCTGACTGCTCCAGGAGCCTGGGAACCAAGGGGTTAAAGTGCTTGGCCAGGGAAGGTCCTGGGAGGAGGAAAGCACTGAAACTGCTTAATTAGAGTATTCAAATTAGATGGGGTTGCAAAGCAGTTAATTTCTCAACTTGGAAAAAACCAAAATTAGTATTTGCCAGCCAGGATCAGAAGCAGTGGGAGCCATCGACAGCTTTGCTGGGGCTCCTCGTGCTGGGGAGGACTCCAGAGGTCTCTGCCATAATTACCTGCAGTCTTTAGTATCTTGTTCTGCAGTTTATGAACTTGCTTGAGCATTTTGTGGATAAAAGCCGGTGATCCAAACCCCAGCTGTATTTCTGCTCAAAGAAGCAAAGTGCTGCTGCTTGGCATTGCAGTGTGACACTTTGGTTTTTCAAAGAATTTCCTAATTTGCACAGTCTGGAGAAGGTCAAACCAGTGGCTGGTGGAACAAACTGTGGCTCTGCCAGGCTGGTGCTCCCTCCCAGCCTCCAGGACAGGCAACCACCTCCCATCCCTGCACAGATGGACCAACAAACAGCCCTGCATGGACCGAGTCACACTGAGGGCTCACTGCCTCATTGATCCATTGCCTCAGTGGTCCACAGCCATGGGCACCTCACTGTCAGCAGCCCCTGAGCAAGTCCAGCCATGCCAGTGCCAGGGAGAGGATGCTCTTCCCTCTGCCTTGTGCCACAGCTCCAGTGGGGGAATGTGGACTTGGGATGCTGTGGGGACAGTGCCAGGGCTCATCCCTCAGTTAGTCCTTGTCTGTGGGCTGACAGGTTTCCTTGCTCTAGTCCATCTGCCTTACCCCTTAGGCTTTTCTCAACTGCTTTTTTGCTGTTCTAATATTTTCTCTAATATTTACTCCCATGCCAAATTTTTTCCCATCCACTTAAAATCCTGAAATTCTCTTAATTTTTTTCCTTATCTTGTCTGTCTAATTGAGAACCATCTTGAATCCCTCTGTGTTCAGTCTTCATACCTTGTACTGCCACTATGTTCCAATCACTTAAACATGAGATCTTTGCATATAATTCCAGTGGAGACAAATTTTTGCATGTTCCCTAGAAAGAAAGTCATCCTCTATTAGCAAGTGCTTTGTGGTGAATGAGAGGGGACTCACAGCAGGAACAGAGGCAGCAGTGGAGGATCCCACCCTGCACTGTGCCTCAGAGTGATACTGATACCTGAGACAAGCTGGGATTTCTTTCCCAGCAATATCTTTGCTCCTCAATGGCTGTGAGGGAAAGGCTTTGAGACCCCCCACCAGCACAGCACCCGGTGAGGGCTGGCACACGTTCCCTGCCACCCTCCCTCTGGCAATGCAGCTGCCACTGCCCCTGGTGTCACCCACCAAGTCTGAGCACAATGGGAAGAGAAAGAAAAAAGGCACTTCCCTCTGCACAGACACATTGCACCAAGAGCAGAGAAAATTGATCTCTGGCTGCTGAGCCTCTCTAGCACTTTGTGTTGCTGAAAGGAATAATCAAGCCTGGTCTTGGAGAAGGCAAAGACAGAAAGGAAATAAAAGCTTTCCCTGTCTGATGATTTCTCTCTGGGGCTGGGGCCCTCCCTGGGGACCCCAGTGGTGATTTTGGGAGAGGCACTGGGGCTGCTTTTGCTCTGGGGCCTGGTTCAGCAGCAGATCCACAACAATCCCACAAAATTCTGCTTTTCCTGCTCACTTGGCATGTCTGAGGGAAAGGGGAAGAAGCTGCCAGGGCTCCCAGCTGAGCCCCCAACAAAGGGGCTGCCACATGCACTTACACTGGGCTTGCCCAGGGATGTCACTTGAGCCACAGCACAATTTCTCTCCTGTCCTTCGTGCAGCAGCCATGGTCTGATGCAGAAGCCTGGCTTTCTCTGCATTGTGGCCCTCACATAACTGCAGGAGTTGGAGTTTGGGGAGGACTTTGGGGACAAGGATCCAAGTGCTGAAGTGCCACTCACGAGGCTGAGCAGGGAGAGAAGGCTCCTCACTTGCCCTCAAGCCAAGGGTTGAGCTTTGCCCTCCACAAGAGTGTGGGTCATTTGCCACAGCCCATCACCAGAGACTCAAAATCTGGATCTAATACTCTGTTGGCTCAACAATTACCAGATTAAAAGAAAAATCCACACCGAAAGGGGAGTCCAGAGGCTCCTCCTGGCTCCCGGCAGCACACCCTGAGCTGGCCCAGCCCCAGCTTCAGCTACTCACAGTCCAGGGGACACACATTTCTGCAGGCAGCCCCCTCAACCCCGTCCTTGCCAAGCTGCCCAAGAGCCGGGGGTCGAGCTGTGGCAGTGTCAGACACTGTGAGCAGGGCTGAGGGGGGCCCATCACATCCCCACACTGGTCCAGGGAAGCTGACTGTCACCTCAGCCCAAGGGAAGTGCTGCCAGAGGGATGCCCCATCCTTTGGTGCCCTATGGAAGATGCAGGTCAGTGAGGCTGCAGTGGAGGGAGGCAGAGGAGGAGGAGGAGGAGGAGGCAGATCTCTCCCAGCTCCTGCTCTGCAGCCCTGTGCCAGGGCTGGCCAGGCTGGCTGGCTGGGGTGGGCGTTCGTGACTCATGATCCCTGATCACCATCCGATGACACATTCACTGCCAGCAGGATGGGCCTCCCGCCAGCACAGCAGCCCTGGAGCCTCACGGGAGGGTGGCTGGGCTTTGCCAGCAGCTGTGCTGATGCAGATGGGCAGGGAGGTCACCAGCTGCAGCCCTGGGATGCACAGCCTGATGTCCCCCCTGGCTGGGTGGGTAATGGGGGCAGACCAGGACCCTCTGTCCCAATGTTCAGTGTGGGAGCACAGGGGCAGAGATGGGACCTGGCCAGGGCCAAGCAGAGCCAGGCCAGCTCCCTCACCTCCCACAGCACCCTCCCTGCCTGCCCAGAGAGCTGGCTCCTGGCAGCGGGCACGGTGACAAATGCCTTTAAAACATTCTTTATTAAGTGAGAAATCTCACTGTGCTCCCTATGCCAAGCCCTAATACAGTGCAGACCTAAATACAGCACTAATGCAAAAGCTTAAAGGATTTCCCATAATTGAGCAAAGCTGGCAGAGGGGCGAGAGCCTGGTGGGGGGAACTGCAGCCCACCTCTCTCCTCGGCTCCTGGGCTACCCTCAGTCTAATCCCACTGGTCCAAATGTGGCCACAGCCCCTACCCTCGGACTGTTCAGTGTAGGAAATCAAAATCTTCCAAGGCTTCATCCTCCCCAGCTCAGAGCCCCAAGTTGCCCTGGTTACCTTCACCAAAATCCCCTTGATTTATGCAATAGCACAAGTAGCATCATGATGTGTGACCTGTGCATCACCCATCGTCCTGCTGCCAGCACTGCTGGGGCCCTGCTGGTCCCAAACCTTGCTGAGGGTCACAACAGGGCCAGGGCAGCAGGACTGGGCACATCCAACTTCCAAAGCACAAGGGATGCCCCAGGCAGTGGAGCTGCTGAGCCAGCACCTGCTGCTCCTGCACACCCCAGCATCATGGGGTGTGGGTGGCCAGCAGCACCCTGCCCCCCAGAGAATACATGGCCTTACCTTTGTATTTCCTCTGCCTTGGCACAGCCACACATGGCTTTGAGAGCAGTCATGGCAGAATGTGACCCTCAGGCAGGCTCACCCCACAGGGCAAGTGGCTGATGGCTTTGATTCAGGCTTCTGTGGGGGAAAGCAAAACACAGTTTTACTCAGCAAGAGTTTTCCAGAAGTTCTACAAAGCACAAGAACATTTGCTTTGGTGCAGCCACATGCAACCCAAAACACCCCCAGCACCCCTTCATGTGATCACCAGGAGCTGTGGTGTGAGCCCTGCCAGACATTGAGGTGCCACTGTGCTGCAGGTGTGGGGGCACAACTGAGGGCTGGCAGGGCTGTGGGGCAGGTGGGGCCACGGCCACAAAGGAGCCATGGGGAGCACAGGACATGCAGGAACTGCAGCAGAAGCACTGCCATGGAGATGGGCTAGAGGCTGCTGCTGTGAAGCATTAAAGCAGAAGCTGTGTCAGTCACAGACACAGGCTTCCAGCACACGGTGGCTGCAGAGGGTGAAGGCAGCAGCTCCCTTGGGAAGGCTCTGATAACATTTACCAGCAAATCATTTACACGAACCATGGAGCAAAGCAGAAATACCCCTGTGGCTGTGGCTGTGAAGAGAGAAATGGTGCAGCAGCACCGTACCAGGGCCTGCTCCCTGGCAGCAGGGATCTTCCTCGGGCAGGTGGTGAGGTGTCACAGTGCCATCCCCTTGGGCTGGATTTACACTTTTGGATCCAGGGGAAGGACAGTGGGAACAGCGGGGCAGATGCCAGGGCATGTGCATGCTAAACAGACTGGCAAAGCCACCCTGAAAAAGGCAAAAGGAGGAAAGAAGGGCAAAGCAAACATCTTTCAACTGAGCCAGGCCTGGCTGGGACCCCATCAGAGCTGGCTTGCTGTGTGGCTGCTCCTCCAAGCCTGTCCCCATGGCCTTCAGGCTGTGGCTTTTTCTGTCTCCCTGTCCACAGACACCTCAGACACCTCCCAGCCCACTCACAGGGATCTTTGCTGGCGTGTGCTGCCATCTCAGAGATGCACTCAAGGCACCTGAGCCCATCGTCTGCAGTAACAGCTCAGAGCAGGAGGGAGAAGACACAGGCTGCTCCTCACACTGCCCTGCACTCTGACACCATCCCTGCTGGGGAGGGGTAAGGGCTGCTTGGGTTGGAGAGCATATTCTAGATCCACAACTCATTGGGGATTAGCCAAACTTTTCCTCATCCTCTTAGTTTTCATAATAAATAGATCAAATTGATCTATTTATCCAGCACTAAGACCAGACTGAAAAAAAACTGGCTTTGGACCATCTGAATATGGAGCAAGTCTTAAAAAATTGAATTTTTCCCATGTTTCCCACTGAAGCTTCAACAGCCAAAGAGCTAAAGGAGATTTTTGTATTAAACTTGACTTTCCTGCACAAACAAGCCCCAATGAAAATGTAGATGGGCCAGGTGCTGTAAGACTTCAAAATGACACATGCTGTAAATACAGCATCATGAATAATTTTGGTCAGATCCTTTAATCCAACTCCATCTATAACGCAGTTTGCAGCAGCTCCTCCTGTAACTGCTGCAAATGGGCCCCAGGTAAAATCCCACACCCCTGGCCCAAGGATGCTGTTTGGCCTTGAAACACAATTTAAAGTCTCTTGTTGATGGACTACCCTCGACTTTCAGTGCCAGTGTGGGGAAAAAAAAGCAAATGCTCCTGGTAAACTCTGCAAAGAGTAAATCCTTACACAGAGCTAGTTTAAGACATTCCATTTACTTGTTTAAGGACCCCCAACCTCCTCCATGGGGGAGGCTTCTGACCAGAGCTGGTGTCTCCAAGCAGCCAAAGCCCAGCCCATCCCACATCTCCAAGGAATGCATCACTTCAAAGCCCCTGTCTCTGTCCTGCACGGAAAGAAAGCCAGACCAAAGCTAGCAATAAAAATTATGAGTAACCATTCAGGAAGGATCTCATGCTTCCACATCAACTGCCTAGAAAAGTTTCAGTTCCACTTTTTTTTGATCTTAGAAACAATTCAGACATTTAACTGTGCCATCAGATGAGGCAAGAGTCATTTATAGAAGAAAGCTCTAAGTGGCCTTGACACACAAATAGAGTCAATTAACCTGCAAGGAGAAGTCAGGGGAACAGGCTGATGAAAAAGCAGCAGTTATATAATTTGTCCTGGACTCAGTCTGTCTCTTCTCAAAGTCAGCAGCTTGTCCTACTGGGGATGAGGAGCAGTGTCTGCCCAGCCCGCTCTGGCAGTGCCTCCTCCAGCAGTGCCTCCTCACCACCACTCCTGCCCCGAGCAGCTCTACTGCACCCACATCCCCTGAAACACATTCTCAAACTCCTAATCCCTCCCCCAAGTCCCGAGAGTCAGATTCCAAAACTCCTTTGGGAGACCAGCCAAAGATCCCTCCCCTCCTGTGAGGGGACTCCCTCCTGCCAGCAGCAAGCTCCTCTGGCTGCACCACCCAGGCTGACCCGTGACGCTGTGTCCTGTCCTGTGACACTGGCACAGCACAAGGGCAGTTACTCACGTCCCCGCGGCTCCCGGCGCTGTCCTCTGCCGCCCACGAGCCGAGTGACGCTGTGGCCTGGGACAGCCACGTGCCCTGGCCCGCTGCCTCCAGCTTAAAGCCTCGATGGAGCAAGTGGTGACCACGAGCCACTTCAAGGGTCAAAGCCCCTGTGACGCAGTGCTGCTGGTAAGAAGGTGGTGACCAAGGTGGCCTCACTGTCGAGCAGCTTCCTTACGTCTAAATCTACGCGACGTTACAGAAAGGACAAACAAGCTCATCAAGAAGCAATTTTCTCTTGCAGCAGCCTAGACCCAGCTCAGCCAGGGTGGCTCCAGACCATGGTGAGGGGCAGCCCCAGCTCGTGCTGGCCGGGCAGCCCAGGATGAGCTGGGGAATCCAGGCTGCTGCCAAAGGGAGCTCACTGTTGTATTATTGCTCTGGGACATTCAAAACGGTATCTGACACAAATGCTGAAAGAGAACGATTAATACACACACCACTGCTGTACAAAAGCTGCAAGCCTTTGAATGGGAGTTGATTCATTCTTCATGGTTATCTTCAAATGCACAGCTCTGATCTCCCCTCTAATGGCACCACAGACAGGGTCAGAAAGGAAGCATGGAAAAATACAAGCCAAGCAGACCACATCACATGTGTCTCTGAAGGTCTAAGGCACAAGAGAAACCAAAAGGCAGCATCTGGAAAGTTTTACTTTTTATTTTTCTAAAATACAAATGTCTGTCTTGTGTTAGTAACTTTAATATGATAGGCCGAATGCATCCAGTAAAAAGGAGGCATTGGCTACAGAATTCAAAATACTGAAGGTATTTTCTGGAAAGAAATTTATTCTGTTGATCTACACTTCAGATATAACATTGATTCAAAGTCATTAGTTATTATTTTTACATCAGAATCTTTGAAGTTTGGGACTAATAAACTGGAACTTGAAAAGTTTTTAAAGTAAACTCCTATTAACGTGTAGATATGGATCCATAAAAAACATAACCAAGAATTTTATACACTTTATTAAAAGATCAAAAAATAAACAATAACAATATAGAAGTAACATACTAAAATGAGTAGCATTATGCACATTTCTAAAGCACGTACAAGCACTACAGCAATATAATGTGGCAAAAAGAAACATAAATTCAAAGCGTACACCCTGTTGGTAGCAGTTGAGGGAATGAACTATCCTGTTATGGAACTGAAATACTGCATTAACCTACGCCTGTCTGGATCCAATGATAGTTTAATTTCTTACTATTCCACAGGGCTAAGTGTAATCATTTGTATATATTTTCTAAACTATTCCATTAAATTGATATCTAATGTTTCCCTTACTTTGTTTTACCAGAAATGCCTATGAAAAGAAGAATGTGCTTCAAAGATCTACTTTACACAGTACAGTATAAATGTTTTTATATATTTAAATTAAAAATTGACAATTTAGGAGAACATTCTCTCTTTGATTTTAGTGATTGCCTAAAATACAATTCTCTATTTATAAAAAAAAATAGTGATCTTTTGTCAGGTGATGTAATAAAGGGTGAGGAGTCGGTTCATATTCATGATCTAAAAAAAAAAATTAAAACAAAGCTAATTGGAAAGGAAAAAAAAAATCCCATAATCCAATCTAAGAATGGTCTTATCATCCCCTCATCTGCTAGGATACAAAAGCCATGGCAACAAAATCATTTGGCTTCCACCACTATCAAATAGCATCTGTGTACAGTAATAAAGAACTGGAACCTTGTAATTCGGTGTCAGGTAATTCTCTCTGTTGTGTGTTTGGAAAAATAACTTCATTTTATTTAACAGTTGTGTTATTTTGCATGTTTAAATATCTCCTTTGAGAGGCATATAGAGTTATTTTTGATGATAGAGGATGTCAGTAAAGATCACTAGCAAAGATTTTAGCAGTGTTGTCATGATCATGCTCATACCCCAACGAAGTTTGACCAGCTATGATTCATTTCACATAGTGCAAAGTATTTTTCTCTCATAATCCTAGAAATGAGAAAGAACTTGATTATAGAAACTGATTATGGCAAAGGGAAGCCGTAATCGTGTGGTGGCTTGAACTAGCTGATTATTTCGTATTAAAATCTAGGTTATTATATAACACCACGGAGAGAAGCAACATCTGATTTTTCCTCATTTTAAAGACCCTGGGGCTGTTCCAATTCAGCAAACCACCACTTGCACAGCCCCATGATGCAGAGTGGGCTGGCTGGGCACACACTGGCATCGACAGGGGTCGGGAATGCTGGCCAAGGAACAGGTCTTGGGCTTGGCAGCAACAGCTCAGCCCCCAACCCTGGGGCATCCAGCAAAGGACCAGACTCATGGCAAAACCAGCTACTTTTCTGAAGCAAAACTGGGGCTTGGGTTTTGAAAAAAAAAAAAAAAGGAAAAAGAACTTTAAAAAAATCCAACAAAAACCGAAACTTGCTCCAATCAAAAATAAATGGGTCAACACAGGCGCTTCAGCTGCTCAAAAATCCCCCAGCACTGCAGAGTCCCAGCAGTACCAACACAAACAGGAACAAGAGGCTGCTCACTGAGGGGCCACAGCTTTGCTCTCCTTTGGTGGCAACTCAAAGGGGCTTGTTAGTCCCAGCCTGGAGCAGCTGGCCACACTGCCACCAGCCTCCCCCTTCTTGCCACAGCAGCACTACCATGTGCCTCTCAAATAAATACCATGGCTGTCACACAGCAGAAAGGATTGGTCCCAGACAATCCCAACCCATCCCTGCCCATCTGTGGCTCATCAGCTCCTTCCATTTTGCTACCTTGCCCCAAAAGGTTTAAAAAAAAAAAATCAAGAAGTTGTGACATTTCAAATTCTCTCTGGGATTTAAAACACTCGCCACAATGACAGTCACCTCCCACAGATAAACACCTCCAGACAGAAATAGGATTAGGTGCTAGGAGAAATGTGTGTGTGCTGCCATGGACCTACCAGTCCTAATAGGATTCACCGAGAACACAACCTATCAGAAACATGACCTGGGGTGTGTTTGAAAATGTAGGCTGATTAAAAAAAGTAATTTGAATC
Organism: Dicaeum eximium; assembly: GCA_013396995.1. Lineage (NCBI taxonomy): Eukaryota > Metazoa > Chordata > Aves > Passeriformes > Dicaeidae > Dicaeum > Dicaeum eximium. The sequence continues at coordinate 263,567 of VWZP01003531.1, read as the reverse complement.
TTTGCTAGTGACCTTACTAATTAATTCCACACCGTTTCCCATTCTCTGTGCTGCAGGTTGGAGCTGACCTGTTATCAGTCTGCTGTATAATAAGCTATGGCAAACTACAAAGCTTTTACAACAGCAAAGCAACATCATGCTTTCAGATAAGTTTTATAGCAAAAAACTCCTCCTTTTCAAAGCCTTAGTAATACCTATCTCTTTTACAAACTTTTCCTGTATTATTACAGACTTTTTATATTCAAAATAAGTTCCAAGGATTTCTTTCGTGGACTATGTACATAAGTGCAAAAAAGGTGTGTCTCACACATTCGTACACTAACTGAATCAGTTTAACTGCAGCATATTTGTATCTTCAACACTGTTACGGGGTCATTCCACAATATTTTTTTTCTTATGTACAGTTTTTGCTAATATAAATTAGTATTAAAATAGTTATATGCTTAATTATTTAGCCCTGATCATAACGTAATCATGTGAGTGTTCAATTTCTGGAGAAAAGAAAATTGCAGGCAAAGCTACAGTACTGAAACTGATTAATTCTGAATTCCCACCGTGTGAATGGATGTGAAATGAAAGCAAGACCGGTCACTAGGCTGTAAATACAGGCTGCTGTGTTTCCGAAGTGAAAATACTGTGGAATAACCCTTGCCACACAACAATTTCTACAAGCTATAAAACCTGACTCTAAATCCATGTGTTGTAAACTTCTTGACTGAAAAAGTGACCTTAAAGACACAAATTCAGCGTTCACATGGGACTTTGGGATTTTAAAAATATTCAATCATAACTTTATCTGACAGTATCGAACTGTACCTTTAACAAGCTCATACTGTTACACATCACTTTTAATTTACATGTGAAAATTTCACAAATAATGTATACAAAGGTAGCCATGTTGTAGTTTTGTTGCCATAGCAACAACAACTTAATATAATTAGTTAACAATGAATCTATCATTGTAGGAGTTACATACAAAGTTAATTTTGTTCTTAAACTGTAAACTATACAAACTAGTTATGGACTGTATTCTATACCTTACCATGCTTCAGTGTTGGTTTAGAATATAACTAAATGGGCTGAATACATGTATTAAAAATTTTAAACTTTCTCTAACTCTCCTTCAAAATTAAATTCATTAGTTACTAAAGATATCAAAAAAAGCAATAATGAAAACCTTAAAAACTAATGGTAGAGAAATGAAAATATATGACATGAATTAATGCATTGTAGCCTAGTAACAATGAGTTGTAGCTCTATTTACATTTGGATTAGGCTATCAACTATTTTTTTTTTAAAGTTATTACAGTCTTTAACATACAGTATATACTCTAAGGCCTTCAACAGGCACATGGTAAAATCAGGTCAATATCAAACTAAATCCATTCAACAGGAATGGGAAATTAGATTTTCCTCATAAATTTCACCTTTTTCAATTTTCATGTCTGTGAAATGTACAAGGGATAAACAAAACGAGGACTCCAGTTTCTCAATCGTTGTGTACCCGGCGCGTCCTAGAGCTACTCCTACCGCGCCAGCCCGGGGGACGTCACCGGCACACGCGTGTCCCGCTCCGGCCACCCGTGAGTGCCACCAACGCGCGCCCGGCTCCGGTGGCAGCTCCGCAGGGCCCCCGCTGCAGCGGGAGGAGCAGCGGGACCCCGGCCCCGAGCGGGAGAGGAGCGGCTCGGAGCGCTCGGGAACCCGCGCGGGGAGGGAACGGCTTCTAGGACGTTGCGATGCAAAAATACACAGTCAAAAATCATCAGCTAAAAATTTCCAACTAAAAAACACGGCTGATTGTGAAATCATGTTCCAAATTACTAAAAACACTGTATTTAACAAAAATAATCTTAATAGTTTTATGAATCCATTTTATTTTAAATCCCTCTTTTATTGTCTGCTTATGTTACAGTTTAGTAGTAGTACTTCTTATTGAAACTACTAACAACCTTTTTTCGTGAAAATGATCAATCTCAGCTTTCATTTTCCCTCTGCATGACCCGTTTTATCCAAGTTTCAGCATTTCTTGCATATTGTTTGCATAAGGCTGAGAGAAATGGACAAAGAGAAATAACTTTGGATAAATAAAAAATATAGGTTCATGGAAAGTGGGAAGCTTATAAAAATGTCACTAAAATTATATTGATTTAAACAAACTTACATACATCTCTTGTCAAATAAAGGATGATATTCATGCTTTTATGACATTTGTTTAGAGTCACTAACTAGCTTGGTGACTTTGTAATAGTCTATTTAGGAAATTTATAGTCTGGCGACTGGTTTTTTTTTTCTTTTCTTTCTTGAACAAAGAAAATTAGAGCAAGTCATTGCACAACTAGTTTAAATAGTGCTACCTCAAAATGGCATTTTTGCCGAGATTGTTTTGAATTTGGTGAAGTTTAGTGCTTCAAGCTTTTCTTTCCTTAAACTCATTTACAAATTAACTCTAAATTTGCCAGCAATATAAAAACTGTTGTGGCACCTAATATAACTACCCTGAACATCCCTCATTGGACCTCTTTAATAAAAAATAATCCTTAAATGCCTTTTTTTTTCAGTGCTTTAAATGTGACATGAAAACAGCTGTATTCTAGGTTTACATTCTATGCACATCTATGCCAGATGTTTAAGTCGATAAATAAAATAGGAGGTTACATCAAAGTTTCAAGATATACAAAAATCCATTTAGCACTGAAAAAATTTCAACCTCCTTGAACTCATAAAGCCATACAAGCTTGAATGCATCCTTTCTGGCTTAAGAAGATCAGCTCTGTTCTTTGTTGAGGCACTGGCACAGGTTGTGCAAAACCCATTTTTGATACACAAATAATTTCAAACAGGAAGTACTCAAATCCACTTTTTCCACTAACAATGTTATGGTTTTGGGAAACAGAAACACAGTGGTGAAAAGAACAGGTATGGGGTCGCCAATACAAATGAGAGTCACTGATTTCAGGCCACCCCACTGCTTGTGAGCACAGATGGCTGGGGAGCATCCACGGACACAAGCGTGTCAAAACTCAGGGTCCATAAAGGAGGTCTTGGGGGGATGGTCTTTTCCCCCTTTCTATCAGGGTTTGGTTCAAAATCTGCTGAACTGAACAAAAAGATTCCTCAAAGCCTTCTTGAGCTGGGCTCCTCAGAGGTTCGTGCTATGAGTGAGTCTCCACGGGCAGAGGGTCAGAGCCTGCCCTGGGGCACAGGCTGCACCCCAGGTGCCCCTCTATCACTCATGGCCCGTGGAGATACACATCTAGCAAACTGTCTGTGCTCATACTGCAGGAGAGGGGGCAAGGAAAATCTAACCAAGGCCAAGGAACTGGGAAAAGAGAAGAAAATCTGGTTGTCTGAATTTGGCACTCTACAGGACCACTCTGAGCTCAGGGTGATCGCCCCTCCAGACACTGAGCTGGCCTCTTACTTGATTCTCTTTCTCCTTGTATGGAGTTTGTGGATTTACAGCAGCAAATCCATCTCTTCCATAATGCCAATGATACTGTAGAGCTATGATAAGGATGAATTTGGCGATATCCTCAACCCAAATGCATTTCTGCAGCCAGATTGTTCAGCAATGCAGCATAACGACAGGCAGGGCTGTCCAGGGTGCACGGGCTGAAATGGTTTTATTCGTGCGTACGAAAAGGAGGTATTGAGAACTAGCCCTTGTTGTGCAGCAAACATTGCTCTTGATCAAGTAGAAGGTGCCAAAATAAATCCACTGACTGACTGGAACTCCATTAAGACAAATGTTTATCTTCAGCAGAAAGCTTATGCTGAGCTTTTTGCTGCTTTGTTACTGCTGTGTTGGCTTTAAAGGGCTGGAGATCACGGGGTGGGGGGGACGGGAAATAATCATCCACTTATGGAAAATGGTGATTAAATAAATGGGGCATGCTGACAAAATTTCAACAAGAGACACATGTAAGATTTCAGGCCAAAATGTTTCAGCATGCTTGGTGGAGACAAGCCCCAGGGTTTGGTGCCACCCAGCCTGGGCTGAGCCACGGCCCCGGGCCCTCCCCAGCCAACGGCTGGCACCTGCTCCTCTCCAATGCAATGAGCTTTTGCCCAACTGAAGCTGTCTCACTCCACCACCATTTTTTTGTTGTTTGTTTCGACTGCACCATGAGAACAGCGAGAGAGATTGTGCGCCGTTTGCAGCTGAGAATGCACTTCAATGGACAACAGAGCTGCAGAAATCCCTTGATGCTTACCCCTGTCTGAGCAAATTGTTCCTGTCCCCTTACTGAGCCTGGGCTTTTGTGGTTTTTTTTCTCCCAAAAGTTTCCAGAATCAGCTCATTGTATTGAAAGAAGAACCCTGAACTGGACTAAAATTACAGCTGTCCTTTCACATCACTTGTACTAAAAATTTGGAGACTATCTGAAGGCAAGTTTTAAATTATAAAAGGAGCATTTAACATAAGCAACTTTAGCTGACATTAACAGCAAAATCCAGCAAAGGGCAGAACATTCTGTGTCGTGTTTTTCAAGCACATAATTCCTGTTTCCCACAATAACATTTTTAGTAAAAAACAAACAAAACCCCATAAAACCTACAGTATATGAAAACTTAAGACATAACAATAATGAAAAAATGGTATTGAGTATACTTGATAATGATGTACACTTTAAAACAAATCAATAGACTATGATGTAAACAAAACAGTAAGATAACACTTTAAAAACAAGACAAACATTTATCCATCGATAGTATACAGTAAACCAACAGTCCGCTGTGCAGATGCACTTATCATGATGGTAGTCATAAAATGATTAAGTGTGTTAAAGTAATGTGTTATAAAAGTCTATTATAATTTCCTACTTGTATATCTCATATAACAGAGCGCTGTTTGTTAATTGTTTCTATAGTGCTTTTTTTTTTCTTTTTTTTTTTTGACATTCCCATTGATCAGTTTTTGGTTAACATGTAGGCTGCAACAGGCTTACTGTAGAGGTGGTAGAGAATGATAGAGGGAAGAGGGGAATATATACAGAAAGGCCATGCGCAGCTTCCCACCAAGAAGTCCTGGTGCTCCATAATTTTACTGTTCAGAATTTCAACATGGGCTGCTGCAGAGAAAGAAAAAAAAAAAACAACAACAAAGAAATAGTGAGAAGTTAATACATCTGTATTTTAAAAGTCATTCTAATGCATTTACATCCTCAATGTGTTGCCCAAGAGGTTGTCATTAGTGTGTGGCAGACAGACATTTTATTCCATTAATTTTCTGATGTAGGGAAAGATTGCCAATAACACACTTGGCATCCTCTTAAATCTGCACTTATGACTCTCTCTTTCCCATGCACTTCATACACAATGACAGGACATGTAGTGAAAGAGGGAGGTGGACAAATGATAGTCTTGATTTTTGGATGGGATGCCAAGTAGTTATTGGGAATTGGATGGCTAAGGAGAGGGCCAAAGGAATCCCTGATCTGTGTTAGCTTTTATTTCCTTCAGATAGTGACATGAAATCTGACCCTAAGGAGTCACAAGCCAAAGGCAAACTGAGCCCAGAGATAAAACATAGACACAGAAATCCTGTGCTCAGGGGACCTTCTTCAGGGAGCATATTGCCTCTCTGTGATGTACTCATGAAAATCCTCCACTGAAGGACCCAACAGCTCATCCCCTCCAGAGCTAGACCAACAAGTCCTGGCTATCAGGACTACTTCAACCAGGGAGGAAAAGAAGAACATCTGTCAGAGCAGCAAGTGCTTCAGTTACCAAAGTCCTACTCAGGGAAAGTCTCCTGAAAAAATGCTGAAAACAATCTTAAAGACTTCAAGATGAAGCTTTCCAATCAATGAGCTCCTTATTGGGAACAGGCTGGTTTATACATGTTATGGAAATGGGTGAACATGTCAAGTGTCATGTGTGTCTGTCACTTGAAACAGCTGTACAGTCTCAGCTGAACATTTTCACTAATGTGGACAAGCTTGGTGTCACCCCTCATGAACAGGGTCCACAGCCACAGTCAGCAGGTCATATATACACATGGTATTTAATTAAGGTCAGCAGAGATAAGGGCCAGATAAGGGCCACCACTGAGAAAGTAGCTTCTGTTGATTGCTAACAGATATAATTACAGAATTGCTTGCCAAATTAATTGCCAGTATTTAAGGACTTGCCTGTAATATGTGACCTGAGGAAAAAATGGTTTGCATATCTGCATATACTAAATGTCTGCTTTGAGAAAGAGCTCTTGTTGAATTGGCTGAACTGCTCTTTACTCTCTTGAGGTAAAAAAACACAGTCAAGAACTGAAACTACCCAAAGATTTTAGCGCATGAACATCAGCTAAAACTAAAAAAGAAAAGCACTGGAAAAATGACACTGCTGCTATGGCTGTGAAATAGTACTCTGTAACTCCAAGGACAAATTCATCCATCATTCCCCTCTGGGAAAACTATAATCTTAGGGAAGCCCAGGATCTGCAGGTGGGGTAAAGACTGTGTTGATTATGACATTCATTGTGGTCTCCAACCCACCATGAGCCAGGCCCTCTCTGCAGCTGACCAGCAGAGCTCTGCCCAGACCAAGCCAGCCTCGCAGATGCACAGCAGCTGCTGCTGACCCAACCCTGCTTATCCCAGGAAAGAAAATATGTCACTAACAGCAAAAGAGAAGTTACACCTTTTCAGCTGACTCACTGCCAGAGCAGTCTTTGCCATCAACACCACCAATCCCTGAGGCATCTGCAGGCAGCTGGGAGCCATGCAAGAGCAACCTGCAAACAGAGCCATGGGACTGGGGGGATGCACAGGGAGGCTGTGAGCACTGCAACACAAGGACTTGAGACACAGGAAACTCGTTATAAACCAGGGGCTGGTCCGTGTCTGGGCTGCAGCTGCTGAATTCCTGTTGATTGGCAGAGCATGAAGCCAATGGGGTCCCATGGGCTCAGTCCCTCTGCCTGAGCCAGCCCTGTGTTTAGGGACTGCAGTGCCCACGTACAAATCAGTTCACCATAAAGAGAAATACCAAAAAGGAACTTACTGTTCTATCGGGAACTTCTACATCTGTGAAACAAACATGCTGCTACTCAGTTCATCTACTGATAACTGGGATATCTACAGCAAAAAAAAAAACAAAGAACACAACACATTAAAACATCGCCTTGAGACAGGGCTGTTCATTCTGTCTTCATATCAAGTTCATACGTACATCAGTGTCTTATAAAATAGGATCCACTCCCAAATCTTTATTTTGCTACACATTAAGTATCATGTAGCTGCACCACTACTGATGCCTTGTGGAGTACCTGGTGATTATACTGGGATTTTGACTCCATAGACTACAGGTAAAACAGAAATGCCTTGAAACTATCTGGCTGGAACAGGACTCACACAGCCACAGAGCAATGCTGCACAGGAATTTCTGCTTTCCTCTCATGACCAATACAAGTCTAAGACCTACTCTACCTCAAAATAACAACAAAGCACAGAAAGACTGGCAATTCCTACTGCGAGCAGTAAACACTGCCTAGGACTTATGCAGGCAAAACTCCTACTGAAACCCTCATGACCTCACACCAGCAAAAGACTAGAGGATGCCCCCAGAGATATTACTGGCATTCAGCATGGATAACAGCTTCCTACAGAGCAAAATGACACCCCGATTTCTTTGCAATAGCTCTAATCCTGAGAGCATGACAAATAAAAATGCTAAGATTAGTCCTGGGGAAAATTTTTTTTTAAAGTGCTTGAAATGTCTCTGGTCTAACTGGGAGAAGTTGTGTCACACCAAATTATCAGGACGCATCACTAGGACAGGTTGTGCATATACAGTTCAGGACTGGTGCAGAAGCAGCCATCACACTTGGTATCTTCAGAGGAAAGTTTTGGAGAGAATTATGGCTCGGTAGACATGCATGGAATCCTGTACACTTATGGCAGTGCTACAATGGCATGTACTGCACATCCAGAGTCCTCTCTGTAGGGATGGGTGACATGCTGTTGGCATAAAAAAAACTTTACACTTCACAGTCTCACCCCCGATTTCTGGTTGTTTGGGGATTTTTTGGTAGTTTTTAGAGTCCAATTTTGTGGTGGGGGGAGGCCACTTTGTGTTTCCACTTCCACTTTCCAGTCCAGAGAGGACATGCCAAAATACCACAGGGAAGGATGCTCGGGGTGGTATTTCTGCTTGAGACTGAAAGCAGAAGCGCCGCAGATCTTGCGTGACTGTAACGGGAGATTCACAGCCCGTTTTTTGCGGACCCAGGGGAGGTGTGTTTTGGAGGAGAGCCTGCGCCCCTGCCAATCGCCCATCCCTACGCTTCGGCCGGGCTCGTGGCCATCCCGCAGCGCGGCCCCTCTCGGATCCCCGGCCACGCACACGCGCACACACGCACACGCTGCCTCTGCGCCCCAGCCTGCGCCGAGCCCGCACGGGATCCAGCCCTCGCCTGGTCCTCGAGATCTGAACACGTGAAAGAAAGCCATTGAAAGGGCCAAACCTGATTGGCGGTAGCTGTTGCAGCGAAGGGGACGCTGGTGGCAGGAGTTGTTGCTGCAGACACAGTGGTGGGCGTAGCACCGTGCATCATGGGCACTTTCGGAAGGGAACCATGGAAGCGACATACAGGAGGGTGGAGCGTATATATATTTTGTTTGGTTGTTTGGTTTTATGTAACCATGGCAACATGTGGTGGATTTGGGGGCGTGGCAGGAATCACAGCAACAAGCCATGTGACATCGTCATGAAGGACACATCGGGGCGCGGCATGCAATCACAGTGCAAAGCAAGACAGCGTTGGGAAAAAAAATAAACAAGAGAGAAGGGGAAAAGCCAATTACAATTATAATTAAGGAAAAAACCAAAACATTCTCAACACTTAGTACATTTATAAGCAGAACAATGATGTATTAGACTCCGAGGGCCAAATTTCCAAAGGGGGGAGAGGATGGGTGTGCTAGCAAAAGCCCACGTCAGCTCGCACCCGTGGGGAGTTAGACACAGCCAGTGCACGTTCCTTTGGGTGGGGACATTTTGGCAAGCGCACCCTCCCGCCCGCCTGGGAAAGCTTGTCCCCTTCCCTCCCCACCCCGTCCCCGCCAGCAACCAGAGGTACATGATGCACTTTGCAGCGGCTGCCGCAGCCCTTTCACCAGGTTTTCTCGCCTCTCTCTAGCAGGGACAATGTTTCGGCACGGGACAGAGCTGGAGGCGCGGCAAACGAGCGGCTGGCAGACTGAGCTCTCTCCGTACAAATTCAGCATGCTTCCTTTCCACCCTAATTCTACAGGATTTGGCAAAACTCCCCTCTTGCAGGGTGGGGGGATGGAGAGGGGAAGGGACAGAGAGGGGAAAAATACACAAATGCATCTGAACAGCTACAATTTGCAGGAAGAGCATCCAAAAGGACAACACGGCAGCAGGGAGCTTGGCAGCCTCCTGAAGCTGCACGTCCCGCAGAGCACAGTGCTGGAAGGGATGCTCTGGTGCACACACAGGCATCCCCCAAACCCGGGAGGGGTTTGTGGGGCCGAGAAGCCCACAGGAAGGCCCAGCCATCCCCACAAACATGCGGTGGGGAAGCAGACTTGCCTTCCCCTCCACCCCAGCAGCCACTGCCAGCCCCAGCAGGGAAGGAGCATGTGCCTGTGGCTGGGCACGCTCCGGCCACGAGATGTTGGAACGTGTGGGTTGAGGTTTCCTACAGGCAGAGGTATTTGAGGGACTCAGCTCCCTGTCATGCAAGCGATGTGTCCTCCCTGTACTATAGGGATAGGCAGGTTCAAGAGCAGAGTGTTTAGCCATTCATGCCAGAGCTTCCCATACCTGCTCTTGGAAAGCCTTGCACCCTCCCAGGGCTCCTGCCTCTCTCCCTCTGGCTAAAGCAGGCACACACCTGGATGCTGGTAGTCTTGCATAACCTTGGCTAGAGGATGAAAGCTCAGCTTTCACCCACCTTGCTGTGCCCAGCAGCTGTAGACAAGAGGGGAAGGTCCTCAAACGCCTGCAGAGGTTTTATCAAGACCCAGATGCTGAGCCTGAACAGAGTGGATCCCTGCAGCACTAATGAGCACATACTCACTGCCTCCCTGCATCCCAGCTGCACCTACAGTGGTACCTCCCTATGAGCTCTACCTGCACACCTAACACCACCCTACAGAGATGACTCTCCAGCCAGTCCACGGTCCAAACCCTGCTTCTCTCGCTGTACAAGCAGCACCCTGCTCTGACAGAGGGGATGGCCCCAGATGTGTTCCTCCTTAGCACCTTCATTAAACCGGTCTCCTAAAATATCCTCAGAAGGACAACTAAAAATCCAAACTTAAGTCCGCCCGTTGCTTGATACAAAATAAAACAAAAATAAGCTAACAGGATCCTCCCACTTCTATTTCCTTGTGTCAGATGACTTAAATAGGTTGTTAAGACATTTAAGTGACAGATTCTTGTCTCTGAAGCGGAACTAAATAGGGGTGGGAACACATCACCTTGGATTCTCTTATTGTAAGTCACATGAAACACTGCACTGCACAGAAATTAAAAGGGATACAACCATTTAAGCCTCAAAGAAGACAGCGGATAGACAGTCACACCACTCAGCCACCCAGGTTCTCACTGATGCATACTAACTTGCAGTCTCTTTCAGATTAGGAAAAGTTGAGAAGTTTGTGTAGAAAAACCTACCAACGCTTGCAGTGGGTGTCATGCACAGAACTGACCCTGCACACCATGCATTGAAGCGTGGAAAGATGAACAAAAGGGATATTTCATTAGTGAAGCCTCAGTGTTAGATATCACTTTAACTAAAAAGCAGGTATTCTCTTTGCAGCATTCAGTATTTAAGCACATGCAACCAGATTCTGCATATTGGTACATCAATAGTTTAAATTCAGTTTTAAGAGATCATAGCAAACCAAATTAATTCTTTAATTCTTGGGTAGTAGAGAATAAGCTCCTCCCACCTTGGTATTAAATGATATGATTGATCCCAGAAATCAGGGTTGTTTGGGATTTTTTGGGTATTGGCTATGCTGATTTCTTTTTGATTGTGTCAACAGAAAACAAATTGCCCTTAGAAGAATTTCACACTCATGTTAAAATTGACTTTCCAAAAGCAATTTACTCCCGCAAGGAGGGACTGTGATTCAAAGTCTCTAGTTTAAGCTGAAAGAGGCATTTATTTTTCTGGACTCAAAAAAAAATGCAGTCGTGATGTCATTTTCAAGAGACAGCCTGACTCCCCCCTGCCATGGCAACCCATGATGCTGATCTCTCAACAACTGAGCAGGAGATACTAAGAAAAGCAACAGCTCCCTTCCCCTCCCCACGCTGAGAGCTGCAACGTGCCACCTTTCTGCTTTGCCTTCCTGAGCACTGCCAAGGCCGAGCCCAGATCTGGATCTGGAGTTTGATGTGTAACGTAAATTCATCACAGATCCGTCCTCTGACTGGAAATTTGCTGCTCTGCCCAGCATTAATGTCTTGAGATGAGAGCAGGGCCAGTAAGCAGCCCTGTTACACATCAGCCCTGTGCGTAATTTCACTGCCATGAGACGGCACCACCGCGCAGCCAGCGCTGGGCACAGCTGATTTATGGAGCTCCATCAGAAATGCACGTCCTTATGTCAACTTTGGCAACGGCCACCTTGAGGAAGAGGAGTGTGTAGCCAGCTGAGGGACTTGGCATTCCCAACAAGGTGTCCATGTTTCCTGAAGAAAGTATTTCACTTGGCATCCGTCAGAGCTGTGCTAAGGTCAGCTCAGCCCAGCCCCTCCAACGCTCTGCAGAGCACAAGGTAAAAGGCCACTACTCCATTTCTCCACATGAGAATCCGCTTCCCTAGAAGAACATCTTGGTAGCTGCTGAGTTCTGAGTGTTTCCAAGGGCTCTCAGAACAGAAGGGCCACACGAGCAGAGGGTTTAGGTCCCCGCTCCCTGGACCCATACTCCACCTTGCTCTCAAGACAGGACTGCCTCTAAAGCTTTTCCCCTGACCCCAAAGAACAACAGTGCCAAGGTGCAGGCCCACTGTGTGCTCACCTCCAGGGTCAGTCCAGAGAAACACTCTGTGTATTTTTGTAAGTATCATCTGACAAGTAAACACAGCATTAAACATTAAAAACACTGGGCATTAATTTTCCTATGATGCTCCGAATGATAATATTGATACTAAAATATGAGCTATCAACTCTGGGCTATTCCTAATTCAGGCACTTATAATACTTTCCACTCCAAACAGGTTTTGTTTTTCATTTGGCTGCAGTTAATTGGCCAGTCAGAAGACAGTCACATCTGCCACATTAATATTTCCAGTCCTGTAAGAATTACTGAACTGCATCTTTCAATTTAACTCTGAGACCTTAAAGGTACAATAAAAGCTGGGAATTAAATTGCTTTTAAAAAGCTTAGGGTATTGTACTGGTCAAAAGACAAGGAAGAGGAAAATATATGCCTTTAAAGAGGATTATATAATTTGTATTTACTAAAGACTAACCATTCCCTTATAAACATCACAGCTGCTGCAATATGTAGGTCAGTGAGATACAAGCTCAGGGAGGTGCCTACAGCCTCAAGAGAGCAGGCATTGAGGTCTACAGACATTTTAACATGAGTCCAAAAGAGCACTACGCAAGAGTCAAAGAATTAATTTGGGATTAACCAGTTGAACCATAAGGAAAAAAAACAGAAAGTATGAATTCAAGAAACATGCACACATTTTTCTTAGTTTGCTTAAAAAAAAACCCCAAACCACACAAAAAGGGTTAAGAAGGATCTTTACATGTGAAAAGCTCTAAATTGTAGTAGGTGAAGGGAAAAAAAGTCAAACAATAGACATTAATTTTTCATCCATTTTTAACATGAAACTACACACCAATACTCTTTTGCTAAAGACTCTTACAAAACTGCTCATTAGCTGAACACCAACGTCATAAAATCAACAACCATGATGGTGGGAAAGCAAGGAGACACTTACCTGTAGGGATGAATGTAGGCTGTTGCAACTGCATGTTGGCTAGAGCCTGTTGGTAGTGGAAAACGCTTGGGTTAAAGACTGTGGTGGCACCATTGTTTTTTTCAAGTGCTGGCCTCTTTGGTAAAGGTTGAAGTGCACCAGGCGGCAGGGCCTGTGGATAAGGGAGTCATTAAAGACAAGTGGAGTAAATAAAGGGGCCCAGATGTAGGTCAAGCATGCAATAAATAATAGGGGGGGTCTTGGCTGCAAATCACCTGCAACTCTATCAACTTAGCGAGACAGGAAAGAGAAGAGCAGCTAAGTCACAGTACGAGTAATAGGTGAAACAACAGCTGCACTAGGTAAGCAGTTAGTAAATGCACCAGGAGGAGGGGCAGAGTTCAGAAAGAGGAGGGATCCTAAGGAGCTTTTCAGCAGGACTGACTTGGGTACAGAGGGAGAAAAAAGCACTGGGAAAAGGAAGGGGAGAGGTGATCACCTGGACAGGATGCTACAAAGAGCAGTTGCAGGCAACAAGCATTAAAAACCCCAAAACAAACAGGAAAAATATAGTAGATGACTATTTAAAACCCAAGAAGATTAGCATAAGCAACAAATGCCATGGAAAGAAAAGGGATGCTTGCCTCTTGTTCAACACCTGCCTACATGTATGTGTGCATGTGTGGAAGCGTGTACACTGTGCAGCCAACCCATGTGTCCAGATGGTAAAGCTGTAGCTGTTGCCAATTACACACATAACATTACATCCACAGTAAAATGCATTTCCACTTGTTAGTAGAGAGGCTGAGCAACATGGTCAAGACCAGGCCTGATTCTCCACCGCTCACACCAGAGAAACAGCCCACCACCAGCAGATTTGGACCAGATCCCACTTTATAGAAGGCAGCCTCCATCAGTCAAATACTGCTCACTCGTTATTAACAGTGGAAAAAGCCATTGACAAATCCCTTCTTTTCATTCTATCACACCACTGGGCTTCTTCCAGCCCGTCAAACCTGTTTCATGATCAGACTTGGTAAAAAGCATTAACCCAACTCAGGAACTTTTCTCAGTGAGTTACTCATCATTCATCCAAGCATGTCTCAACAGCAAAGTAGTATGTCAGGTTCTTAAGAGACAGGAATGTTTCTAATGATTTACAGCTTTTCATTGTACCCAAGTAAGAAACCACATTTTTTTCTCCACATTGTGATAGAAAAGGGTCTTTTTTAATTATGCCCCGCAGTCCTTTTGCACGTAACACTCCCATTGACGTCAATGAGATTTACGCACGTGGAAGTCATGCAGAATCAGGTCATTTCTGACTAGTTGTTAGTCTGTATCATGTAGCAAAGCAATGGCTGAAAACCAGGGTTATCACTCCTACTTTTATTTTAATAGGTCACAAATGAATGGTAGGTAATGGAGAAGGTTTGGCTAATGAAGGGTTAAAGCTACAAACACACAATATTTGGAAGAAAGGACACGAGTAAAGAGATTTTAAAGCGTTATGAAGATCAGCACACAACAGAATGTAAGTGAAAGCTTGCAACAGTTTGTCGCCATCTAGAAACAGGTTTCACTTTAATTTGCTATAGGAGACTGCTCATCTGAGAAATGTTAAGCAACATACTTCCAGGCAAAACATTACTCCATCCTATCTCTACTCACATGGCTGCTTTTGGGTGGTTTTAATATTAATAAAGAAAATTAAAATAAATTGCATTTGCAAAACTGCCCTCAGACATGCACACATCCTTTGCCTATGCTAGTGGGCATCCACTCTCAGCATTAGGATTTAATCTTCCCAGATTTCTTCTGGCTGCTACCAAAAGACAGCAGTCAAAGATGGGACAATATTGTCAGACACAGACACCAAAATCTTTTACTTAAGATCCATCTTCTAGGATGGTGTATGAGTTTTCATTTCTAGGTAAGCTTTCATTGGTATCTGTGTTAAATCTGCCTGTTATCTACAACTTGTCTATTTAATGATGGCTACGTGAACGTTCCTCCAGGCACGGGACAGATCTGCAGCTTACAGAGTCTGGAGTAGTTTCATATACATCACAGAGGTTTTACAGCTTTAGAGCAACGGGAGAACTTGCTACTTAAATTCACACTCCTTATGGTACCAAATTGCTAAATAATTCTTTTCAGACACTTCCAAAATCTAGCTCAGAAGAATGTACTAATTATAGCAAAACAACTGTGCCAGGCACATAATGGACTTTTGACTCCCTGCTTCTTGGCCAAAGGCTGTCACCACCCCAAACCCCACAATGGTTGTGCCAAAAGCAGAACAGCTGAAGGCTTTGAGACCTTGCTGTCATGTCCCAGCACATCACAGGACAATTCCCAAGCCCAGCACTGCATCAGAGGGAGCATACAGACACCAGCAGGCCCCAGGGATGTCAAGACACATCAGACTATCACAGCACCTCTCCAGCATTACCTTCCCTCCTAACCTGCTTCAGCCCCTTGGGAGCAGGGGAAAGAAAGGAGCTATGTCAGCCTCATTGTTACTCCCTCAACAGCAGCCAGGTGGAGGAACACAAATAAATGCAGTATTTTCAGAGTGTTCTAAAGAAACAAGCACTCTGCAGCAGCTCCTGTGCCACCTGATGTCCAGCTCTCCAATGTGGGCTCTACAGGCAGGACAGCTAGGAACCCATCTTGGTCTGCTTCTGGTTTGACCCAGCCCTGTGGGTCACCCCTCCATCCCCGCAGCTGCAGGAGTATTCACACAGGATACATGAAGATGTGCTCCTCCTGTTGCAAACCATTCCTATTTCAGATAACAAGGTGTAGGAGGGCCCAAGGAGACAGAACAATCTGGTTTCAGCCCTTCTCCAGCCTGTGTGCTGAGGTAAGCCTCAGGCCAGGAGCACACTCACTGAAAGGTCCATCTATAATGCCTTGAAGAGGCACCTAAAATCGTACATGATGAAGCTGGGCCAATACAGCTGCACCGGAATCTGGCAGGGACACAGGATCAAACAAACGTGTCTCATTTGACACAGGCTGCCATTTTTCTATCACTCAGGACCTGCAGGGATTGTAGCAACTCAAGGGGATACAACATTTCTCTCTTGCACCAAGTCCTGGTTCTGAAGGAATCCCACAAGCAGAATATACCAAAGGCAATGGAGACTCCTCACCACAAAATTCCGTAGCTAGTGTCTCCCCACTGCAGCAGAGGAATTACACTAAACCCTAGTAGCAAATAACTTACTTGATGAGTTTACCCCATCCAGCTGCTTTCCCTCTGCACAAGCTCTGACCACCACAAATACAGCAGCAGTTCTTGGACAGTAACTTTTCCTGACTTTATTTTTTCCCTGTGTGTTTGTGTGTGCACATGGGTACACAACCTTTGCAACAGGATCTGGCCATCTGCACCAGTGAAAGGGTTAATTCAGTTCACTATCCATGTGATAGTCCTGCACTGATCCAAACAAACAATTTCCACTAATTAAATGCCAGGCAGCCTCCCATTTTTGGGCTGAGAAAGCCACATTCCTGCTCGAATGAGTATCTGAACAAAGAGGCTTGTGCCACTTCTCTGTATGGCATGGGAAGCAATTCTTCAGCAAGACTGACAGATAAAAACACACTGCATGCTGAAGTCAGAATTTCCCACGTGCTGGTTAACAAACTTCTCGTTATTTTTTCCAAGACAAGAACTGGATTAAATCTTTGCAACAAACAATTTAATTGCACCTCAAAGTTCCCCTCAGATCTTTATCTCCTGGGACCAGACCACACTTTCACCCTTCTGCACTCAGCAAAGAGGGGCTGGGTCTGCTGCCAGGCATGACAAACACAGAATGATCTGAGAGAGGGTGGAGGTAGCACCTGTTCCCTAGCAAGCAGCAGAAGCAAAGTGAGCAGTTTCCTCTGAAGATCATACATGTTCTCATCACTTGTGAAGAGTTCAGAGGAGGGGACATATTCCAATGAGTAGCTGCAAACCTTTCAATGTGTCAGAGCAGAAAGACTCGTACAAGCAGCTTCCCTCGTAGGGTTTGTGCAGTGGGAGAGTAGTTATGGGCTCTCCCATTCTCTGCCAGACTGTGTCTCCTCAGAGTGGTGGCTCTTGGAGAGGGCAGCTGTGCAGGTCCTGCCTGTGTCAGCCGTGAGCAGAGCAAGGGAGAGGCTGCGATGTCATTCACAGCATCATTCCACCTCTGCTGGCACAAGCTGGGCCCTAGCAGCAAGGCTTCCTACTGCTGCTGTCCAAAACTCTGATAAGGAAGCCTCTTGACTACTTAAACCCAAAAATAAGTCTTTGGAGAGGAAGGGGAGGAGATCAGTTCTCCTCTCCAGCTCTGGGAATAAGAAGCAACATGGCTTCAGCTTGATGGTTTCACAGCTCCTTTGTGTCCACTCTTCCCTCTCCCTGCTATAGCTGGGCAACAGGAGGTCTTTCTTTTAAAATGTATTGTATCCCTTATTATTTGGGAAAACAGGAAGGTGTTGTCTTCTATGGAGCCAGGACTGACAGTGCTGTAAGGATGGCTTTTGCCTTACTATGAGCATCACAAAGCCAAGTAAAACATATTATTTGAGAGTCATAAAACAATCAAAGACAGCATATATGAAGACAACTTGCAAACAGAAGCTTGGGGAGCACATCCCATGCTTGAGACTGAAGCAAAAGGCACTCACAGCAAGGTCCCTTTGCTGACACGATCCCACTGGGGAATGGACCACAGACAGAGGCAGCTAAAGGGACAGCCATCTCCCCCCCAGCTTTCCCAATGCATGAACCAAGTCCCACACAGCACCTGCTTCAGTTCCCAGCACAGATCCCCAAGGATGCTGTTTAGTCCTCTTCCCCCTAAATCTCAGTTGTGCTCATTACACAGAACACTTTTGTGCAGGGCAGTTACCAGCATGGCACTGCCAGGAAAGCCTGTGATGTTGAGAATACAAAGAAAAGTTACTGGATCTGTCCTGCAACCACCCAGTCCTCTGGCATTCGGAGCACACTGCAGACCTAATGAGCTAAATTCTTAAATTCTCCCTGAAACATTGCATCTTGTGACTCCAAAGCTGCCAGTGTTTGGAAAAACACTTCAAAAGCCATAGCTGCCTCCCCGAAATTATTCACTGTCTCCAAAAGGCATCTAGGCTTCAGGAGGCAAAGCTCAGACGTTAATGGATGGTATGTGGGGCACAGGATTGGCATGTCTGAACACACACTGAACATTTCTGGCTGGGATGGGCAGTCTCCCCAGGCACTAACACCACAGACCAAGAGCAGAAAGCTTTCATGCAGACTAAGATGGTTACGTGCAAAGCGAGAAGGTGAAAGGTCCAAGTACCAGGTCAAAGGTTGCCTCGAGCGGTCGCTTCAGTGATCTGACAGCTGGCTGAGTCTTAATTAGCAGGCAGCGAGCACATGATGGCAATGGGCCGGGGAGGGGGATCAAGCACAGTAACAAAAACAGCAAGCAGAGGTTTGTCAAGAGAGAGCAACAATTTGGGAAGGCGAAGAGAAAAAAAAAATTAAAAAGTGAATGCGTTATACAATATATTAAAAAGACGAGGCATGCACAACGTGGGGTGGCTGGGTAATTACCTGGCCTAGTGGCAAGTCAGTTATTTTGCCTCGGTAAGTTATAAAAGTAAAGAAATGTCATCACAGGACACGTGCTTTGGAGCTTTGTCACATCGGCTGGCAC
The DNA here is from genome assembly GCA_013396995.1 of Dicaeum eximium. Taxonomy (NCBI): domain Eukaryota; kingdom Metazoa; phylum Chordata; class Aves; order Passeriformes; family Dicaeidae; genus Dicaeum; species Dicaeum eximium. The sequence goes on along the minus strand of VWZP01003531.1, from coordinate 244,960 downwards.
AGCAGGGCAGGAGCGCTCAGGGGTCAGCACCTGCACAGGGACTGGCACTGGGCTCCAGCCCTCATGCTGCAGCTACACATCATGCAGAGCCCAGCAGGGAAGGACCACTTGAAAAGGAAGGAGCTTCAAGCACATGCTTAAGTGCTGTCCTGAACTGGGGACAGAGCCTTACCCAGTTCATCCAGTGCTGCACTGACTTCAGCCAAGCAGGAGTGAGTAAAGCTACTACTTGTGCACATCAGGTAACTGCAGGATTGGGTCCCTCAGAAATTCTGAATTTAGATTTGAAGTCATTCTAAATCTGTTTAGAATGTAGACCCATAGCCTGGCATCTATTTTTTCCCTCCAAGAAAATGGAGCACCTTTCTTCCCTTTAATAAAGTCTTACACCTCAACAGGTATAGTAAATGCATCAAACCTTGAAAAGTCAATGAATAATGTAGGCTGTTTTGGTAACAGGGGTGATGCAACAAGCCATTAATAAATATTTTAAAGGTTCTTGTTAACAGCATACAAATAGGGTTAATTACATTTTTAAGAGAAGCCAGCAGGATGAATAAAACATGCATTGGCTTTGGTTAAGTAGCAGTGTCCTAGATAATTAGTGAAAAAGTAAAGATTCAATTGTGAAAAACACAAGAGTTTCATTTCAGAAGGTTATTTTTAGACAGACCTGGACTCTTATTTCAACAACAATAAAAACAGTAAGAAAACTAATAAATAAACTCTGCAGGACAAATAAATACTGCAGTATAAATTAATTGTTCAAACCACATTCCAGGTAATATTGATGCTACAAGGAGGGCACTAGTTAATTTCTAGAACTGCCCTGGCTCTGCATTAAATTTCATTATGAATTAAAAGCAATCTTGTATACTATCTTAAGAAAAAGAAAAATATATTTAGAAAAATTGTAGTGGCTTTAATTCTAAATCAAAGAGGAGGCAAGAGCCTTCCTAATATTAATTTTTAAAAATTCAAGAAATCATAGAAGAGATGGAAGGGACCTCTAGAGGTCAGCTAGACCAACACCCTGCTCAAAGCAGGGTCAACTATAGCAGCTTGTTTGAGACTCCATTCAGGTTCAGATACAGGTTCTCAGTACCTACCAGGATGGAGAATCCTGTTATAGCATTTGACCTTTCTTTGGTAAATCAGTTTTTCCTTATGTTTAAATGGAACGTCCTGAATTTCAATTTGTGCCCATTGCTTCTCATCTTTTCCTTGAGCACTACAGGGAAGAGTTTCCCTCCACCTTCTTTACCTCCCACATCAGGAATTTATGCACACGGGTAGGATCCCCTGGGCCTCTTCTTCCCTCCCCAGCTCTCTCATCTCTGGAATTATCAGATCCCATTAAACCAAACTCAACAGAATGGCAAACATTTATATGAGCTAGGAATCACCTGGTGAGTCTTCCTTGACTCATGTTCAGAACTGTAGATAGAAGTAGTCACAATTCAACTTAAAATGCAAGTGGGACCATCTCTACCAGGTCCAAAGCATCAAACAGGTCAGGAAGTCACCCTTGTTTTGTGTCTTGTAATTTTACTAAGTCTTGGCAAAGGTATCGGACACAAGTTTGCTAAGCTCAGGCAACTGATATAATCTGATTTTTGCAGACAACAGGCCAGGTTTTCCCTGAAAAGGATATACTGTGTATTGAGGAAGCTGAACTGACCCCTATGACTCAGCCAGGGAAGGTGCTGGGTGCTGCTGCACTTGCATTCATGTCACATCACAATGTCATGTCAGCAAATCACAGGGCTGGGCACCATGACCCTACCTGGTGAGATGTACTGTGCCACTGAGGGCTTCATGCTGTGGTGAGCACAGAGACAGGATGAAGAGATGGGATGCATCTTGCACATGCTCTCAGCTCTCTGGTCAGCCATTTACAAAGCTCTCTACTTTTCCACAAATGACACATATGACACGTGAAATCTCTTAGCAATGGAAATGCAGCTTGAGAAGAGCTCTACTTACCATTGCAGCTGCAGCTGTCTGGTTCACCTGGTGTTGAGCTGCCTTGATTTTGGCTTGCAGGTGTGCAGGGGGATGAAAGTACTTGCATTTCTCCCTAGAGCATCGACCTTTGATGTAATCCATGCAAACTGTAACAGTATTTTCATTTGTGTCTATCATTGCAATATCTATAGGGTGAGCATAGCGGCAATCATTCTCACCACGTGTGCAATTTCCACGCTGAAACTCTCGACAAACCTTAAAAGAAAGTCACATTGTTGAGCAGAGCATGAAGTTACTTTTAATTCAGTATTTTCAACACAGAATATCAGTTCAGTTAGCCACATTAAACTATGTATATATACTAAATCCATGCTCATCTGGGGCAGCACATATATCAACAGACACAGGGGCAACTGGTGCTACTCACAACTGCTTCAAGGGATGAAAAAACCCATAACGTTAATATTAGCAATTACCAAATGCAAGTGAAATACAGAATTTGTGCAGAATAGAAAGTGACCCCAGAAAATCAATGTCATTTTGACAAAACTTTTGCAGCTCAGGATTTCTCCCCTGCCTCTAAAGCTTAAATATTAATAACTCTGTCATTTATGTCTCACCTGGATTATGTATTTGTTATGGAGCACACTCTTGGGTAGGACACTTAATTTTAAATGGTACATGCTACTACTATTTGCAACAAGTACTTTTTCTTATACATGAGGTGCCTCTTTCACATAAATAGTCTCCCTGCCCTTCACAATAAAACCCTGAACCTAGCATTATGTGACAGCACATTTGATTACACAGCAATGTGTTTGAAGGTGTTGCCAAAATTACTAGTTGTACTAGGATCTCGCAGATCCTTGTAAGTTATGACCACTGAAGCATCAGAGGCAGAGGAAAAGGCTTCACAAAAAATCTGCAAGGTTTCTTGTCTGAGGGACTGAGAGAAGTTGCTGAATAATATAAGCAAGTGGTGTAGCTCACGTACCAATGTGCAGACTGAGTGTGGGGAAAGGTGAGACGTCAGCAAGGCAAGATAAAGTACATAACACAAAACAGTGTGTTTTGAAATTACACCCTTCTCTGCTATCTTCCCATGTTATAATTTACACCTCCAGGGGCCTCTGAATTCAAGTCCTCAGCCTTATCTCCTGTAGAGCCTCTGCTTAGGGTCTGAAAGACATTTACAACTCCTCCACCAATAAGTCCCAGCACGTCCAGCCAACTGGGGAGGGAGAGACGTCTTTCCAACACCACACACTCCCTGCTCCCATCAGTGTAATGCTTAAAGCTTTCTGTAAAAGCTCAATAAACCCACCTCTAGAAAAGAGAAATGTCTGTTACCTCCAAAACATCTCCCACCCAACAAAGTTTAAGGGCAGACCATCTACTTGGTTTTTGGCGGTTTTTTTAAGCATGGCAGATCACATACAAAAAACAAATCCTAACCCCGCTCTAATACCCACTGATACCAGAACCGTGAGTTTTTCCAAATTTTCAAGGATTTGGGAAAAGGCCCTGCAAGAGCATCTGCTCTGGCAGAGAGCAGCAGCCCTGTGCTAGGAAAGCTGCAAGTTCAACTCTGTACTGTGCTGCATCAGGTCATTTTAGCAGAGAGCAACAGCTGGGACACATGTCCTGTTCATCCCTGTCAGCAGAATTGTATCAGATGTCCAAATACCTCCAGTTTATCCGTACGCATCAGTTTCTGCCCAGCAGAGCCTCCCGGTACTGTAACAGTAGGATTTCCAGAAACCAGGACAGGAGTATTTGGTAAAAGCTCTGCAGGAACTAAGCCCATCCCAGGAGAAACATGACTCAGGTAGGGACTAAAAGCCATTGTGGGGCTTGTTGCAAGCGATGGAGTCACAGGAAACGTTGTCTGTGTACAGAAAGAAGAAAAACAAAGTATTAGTTAAAAAGCTCTGTCTTGGATTTCCCATCAAAGCCTTGCATCACATTCAATCCTTTTAGACAATTTGATTAGCCACATCAAAATGCTGTGCTCTCCAATCTATTCATTTATTGCCATTTATTTGCGATCCATTCGCTTCTCCTGACTCACAGATTTGTGACTCATCCTGAATACAAGGCATCTTTATTTGTCAGATCAAAGCATATTGATGATCTTTATAGTTTAATGACACAATTAAGGATTTCATGCCAGCAATTAGGGCAGGCCCAAATTAAACAGACTTCTCATTCCCAAATACACGTCTCAGCTTCTTTATGCCTACACTGCAATGCTGCAGAGAGGCTCCAAGGTAAACTGCAGCTTCAGGACCTGGAAGCAGGTAACCCCATTAGCTGCACTGCTGCATCCACCATCAGCCTGCCCTGAGCTCCACGACAGCATGGCCAGTGGGCCTCAGGTTAGACCGAAGGCATCATTCAGTCAGGTGAGGGATCTCTGCTGCAGTACGCTCGGTTAGTCAGGCATCCACTGCAGAAGGATCTAAACCTGTGCTCCATGTGAATGGCAGCAAGTGGACACCAAACTCATTAATGTCACAATATGCCAGATCTCGTGGCTTTGGCAAGAGCAGGTGAGTCTTGGGCTTGGAATAGCAATGACAGAGTGTACCAGATGAGATGGCTCAGGTAGACTAGTGCGAGGTTCAAGACCCCACCTGTGCTACAAGGAGCCATGTTCTCTTTGGGACAGAACAGGCCAGAAGGATCTCCACCACTTCAGGTCCCTACATTGTGTTAGGCAAGTCCTCTGAGCGCAGCAGAGCTTCAGTGCTGGGGGCCAGAAGCACTTCCCTGACCTGAGCTGCTCCAGCAGCGCTTGTCTGGAAAAGGAGTTGCTGTGCTGGCAGGCGGGTGAGCACAAGGCTCCTAAGCAGATGCTCAGTTTAAAGTCTGGGACTAGCCCCTGTAGCCAGGGAGTTTGTGAGATTTTAAAGCACCAGATCCAAAGTACTCTTGGGAATGAAACCAATTCCAGCTGATGAAAAACTCTACCTGCCCCCTCTGAAGATGAGAGCATGGTGGCAGCACTCCTGCTCCTGTAGCAGGGGCTCGAGCACGCCCCAGGGAACGCAGCCTGAAACTTGCAACCATTTTTATTTTCCCTCCTGTCACCTGCTCCACTGTGAACTCTGGGTTCCAGTTAAAGCTGCTCACATTGGCAGGTGTCTATGATACCATCCTTGGGAGCTACAGCCTCTACTTGCCAATAAATACAAGTGTGCTTACACAATTGCCTGGGGCAGTTTTTTTGCCACACACATCATTCCCTCCTTTCTTTTGTTTTGGTACTTCTAGTCCTGTGAACTTCTAAAAGAAACCACATATGGACAATGTGGTCCTCAACAGCATCTTCATCCTGGTGCTTTCATACTTAGTTTGTGATGTTGAAGAAGTTAACCCCCAGTAACACCAGACAACTGTCCTAACCCAGCTTTAGCTCAGCAATGCCTCTTCCTAAGGTCAGTGACAGGAAGTAGCTCCTGAGCTGATGGGAAAGGGAATTGTTGACAGAATATACCCCCTTTTCTCTTCCTCAGTGAGGAGACACAGCTTCCTGCATCAGTGGTGCTCGATGCTTTAAGTGTAGCAGAACCATATAACTCACCTTCTGGGAGGGATTTCCAATTTTTCTTCTTGTGAGCCTTTGTCAAGCACTGCTTCAGCTGTTGGGAGACTTCAGCCACTAAAGGCAGAGATCCCCCAATCCACACCCCTTTATTAAATAATTTTCTTCTCTCTTTCAATTCTCTCTGGCTCCCAGACATTTTACACCTTTTGCTGCTAAAAAAGCTCTTTAGGATTTTTCAAAGCTGACTCCCTGAACACATTAATGAGAAGGCAGCATCCATTAGACTGTTTTCTTTTGTGCGAGTGCCAGTAATTACAGTGGTATCTGCTGAACTTCTGTCACTATGTGCACCATAAATGCTATTTTAAGAAGATTCTTCCACCTGGCCAGTCTGCACAGGTTATAGTGGGGGCTGACATGTTGTCAGCATTTGTTTTATGTACCCATAGTAGCCCAAACCTCACAGTACATGTGGCTTGCACAAATGTGTGGGCAAACCTACCCTATGTTTTTCAGCACCTAATATAGGAGAAGTATCCTGACTGAGCAGGTGTGGCACAAATATTGCTCCAAAATGCCAGGAGATCCTCTAAAGCAAGCTTCTCCTGCTTGGCTGGGTTCAAACACAGCCAGCAGCAAGACCAAGGACCTCGCTGGTTTCTGAGACAAAGAAAAGATGCTCCTCCCACTGCTGAAGGAAGATTTGTGCAGGCTGGTAATGCTGGGGGCTTGCAACACCTCACACTGAGTGAATTCACCTGAAATATTCACTAAGAAATGATATACCAGCCTCTTCACCAAAGCTACTACAAAGGTGGAAGCAGGACCTGCTCCCTGAAACACAATCCCCATCTCCCTCAAAAGCAGTCCCTCTTCTGACTGGGAGCAATCAGCAAGGGCTAATGGATCCAAACCCAACTGAAGCGAGTAGAGAAAAGATGTGCATGAGGAACAACTGAGCAGTACAATCCCCTTGCAATGCTGGAGACCTGCACAGTGATGCTCGTAGGAGCAGGATGGGTTTTTATTGCTGCTGCTGTTTGTTCAGCCCTTTCCATGCCCTGACATCTGCGGCTGCATTCCCAAGGTTTCACAAGCGCTCCTTCTGCCCTCCTGCACCACGTGCCTGCTTCCCTGATTGGAAGTGCCAGTTGTGCTCCACACCCTCCCCGCAGGCTGGGGCTGAGCTCCAGCCAAGCGGGTGCACAGCCAGGGAACAAGCAGACCTCACTCAACATATTAAACCTACAAGAGCTGGGGTTTTAAGTCTGAAGTGTGTGCAGCGCTCTGAGAACTGCGCCTTTGTGAGCTGGCACCAGGGAGCTCTGTATTTATTGTGGCTGATGAGGGGAAAAGATGGGCTGTGCTCACTGCCAGACCCGGCTGCCTGTCTTGGATTGGGAAATCCAGTCTGGCTCACGCATCAGTACCAGTAATAGGGATGCTGCCAGCCAATCCTTTCCTCTACGTCTGTGCAGGTCCCCCATGTCCTCAGGGAATGTGAGCAAATTTCCTCCTTGCAGCCAGAACCCAAATGTAATTTTTACTCCAAACAGCACTGCCCTCCTCAACATGCCTCCTGTTCACCTCTTGTGACAGCTTTTGGCTGGGATACAGTTAATTTTCTCCACAGTAGCTGGTACAGGGCTGTGGTTTTGATTTGTACTGGAAACAGTGCAGATAACTCAGGGATGTTTTTGTTGTCTCTGAGCAGTGCTTACACAGAGGCTTTTCTGCCTCTCGCCCCACCTAACCAGCAAGTTGACTATGGGGGGCAGCACAAGGAGCTGGGAGGGGACAGAGGACAGCTGACCCCAACTGAGCCAAGGGATACCCCAGACCAAATGGCATCTTGATAAAAGCTGTAGGAGGAAGNTGTTGTCTCTGAGCAGTGCTTACACAGAGGCTTTTCTGCCTCTCGCCCCACCTAACCAGCAAGTTGACTATGGGGGGCAGCACAAGGAGCTGGGAGGGGACAGAGGACAGCTGACCCCAACTGAGCCAAGGGATACCCCAGACCAAATGGCATCTTGTTCCTGATAAAAGCTGTGGGAGGAAGAGGAAGGAAGGGACAGAGCAATGTTATGTCTGTACTCTAAAAAACCATACTCTCAACTTAATTGCTGGTATGCTCTAGGGCAAAACAGAGGGATTGAAAGTATCAGCACTTACTCCCCCCTTAAAGCTCTTGCTAATTCAGGAAATACAGAGACAGGTTTCCTTGCAAATTAACTCTTGTAAATCATAGCATAGAGACGCTACGAGTAACTCCTGTGCAGAGGGAAACAGGTTACAGTGCAGCAGCAAAGGGTTCAGGCTGGTAGCAGCTCACAAGACTGGTTTGCTGAGTATTAAAATGCTTGTAAGAATAGTAATAATTTCAAAAAGCTGAAATGGCTGTTGTGAGAACACATCTCAGAGGGAGGGTTGCCAAGGACTTGGAGAGCCCTGAGCTCCTCACAGACCTCAAGCATGGAAGCTGTTGGGTTGAAGGTGTGAGCAGAAAGAAGGAATCATCCCAGGGAGGGACATTTGTCACCACTGGTGACGACTGAACCTGGAACAGCTGATTTTGTTAACAATCTAGAAGTTGCATTCGATTTGGCTAGCAGAAATTGTGCTAAAGCTAGAGAAAAAACACAGAGTGGGTGTGAAGAGGAAGGCAGAAGAGTGGTTGGTGTTTTGTCAAACACAAGCACTGTCTCAGCCAGGAAGTGTTGATTCTGAGTTACCTCAGACCCTAAAAAAGGGAAAGCCTGAAAATGAGAGGCCCACTGTAAATACAGAGGTGTTGATAGCCTGAAGGAGGGGAGACAGGTCACTGCTAAGCAGCTATATATGGAAACCACACAAGAAACAATGGCAGCTTACAGTCTGGTGATAGAAACTGAGCATAAAGATCTCATACTGACAAGATTGAAAACCTTGATATTAAAAACGTACTTGATGCTGTCAGAAAACCCAAAAATCTGTGTTCCCCTCCAATGTAACTGCATGGGGCTGGCTGGCTACAAAACCACCCTCCAACATGAACGCTGAGCATGCTGGAGTGAATCCAATGGGCCAAAGCATCCAGCTACCTACCACCACAGATGCTCATTTCCCCAACCAGACTGCAAAGACACACTCCTAGCTCAAAAGACCTCTCATTTGTGGGCTGCTGTAGTGTAAAAGACAGGTGTTAACACCCCACAGCGCTGTCTCTTGGCAGATACCACCTCCTGGGTGGGCCAGGAGGTGTTTATTCATTCCTAGCGTGCCTTTGACTAGAGGCTGTTTTTGTAAATCAGGTTTTTGCTGCATGGAAGAAATGCCTGTGCAAAGCACCTGCTGGAATCAGCTCCAGCACTTGCTCCAAGCATCACTTGCCAAGCAAGTTGCTCACCCTCTGTTTCAACCCCTCCAACAGCACCAAGGAGTGGCAGCAGGATCCCGCTGCACCAGGAGGGGACAAAGGGCTGGGTTAAAGTCTGGGCTGTCTTCAGGGGCATAGGTGACTCAGAACTGTCAAGATAGGTCTACAAAGACCTTGACATGAAGAAAAGATGAACAGCTTGAAAACAAAGAGGAAATATCTTCCCTAGGCAGCAGCAGAGGGAGGTGGAGGGCAGGAGTGGTGGCAGGTGTGTCACCACTGTCGTGCTCTGTCAATGGCTTGTTCAGGCACTAATGGGGAAGCACTGGGCAAATCAGTGCCCTGCTCCATCACGTAACTTGGACCCTGGGCTGAAGCACCTCCATAGTCAGCTCCAAAAGTCTGCCCCACACTGCTGCAAAGGGATAAAGCAGGCTGGAGAGGGTGGGGACCAGGCCCAAGGTGCAGCACCTTTTGGGTGGTCTTGCACTGGCACACACAGGACACAAAGTGACCATATCTGAGAAACCAGAGACAACACTGTGCAAAGCAGCTCTTCCCATCAATGCCAGAGCCCAGCTCAGAGACACCATTTCAGGAAGCCTGGTGAAAAGCTGCTCTGTCAAATATGCTGGTTTGGTTTGGATTTCGTGGGGTTTTTTTGGTGGTGGTTTGTTTTTTTTTTTTTAACTCAGTAGCTTTTCTGGTGAAACTGCACTTTAAAATGTCTAAGCATTCAGCTTCTGTTTGGAGCTATTAAGTATGCTGTTTCAAATCTCATCCCTGGCAAGCACCCCAATTAAGCAGGCATCTCGTTGATCAGCTTTCTGATCACATGGGATTTGTTCTGCTGCTGCATCAAATACAATACTTTCTGCTTTGACGAATTCCATGCGCACCCCGAAAGAGGCCCCACCCTTCTCATTTAGAGGGAAAAAAATTCTCAAAGCCGGCTTCCACTGACAGCATCTTTGGGAAATCAAAGGCAGTTGAAAGAGCAATCTCTTGTTCGTCCTGAAATTGGTGTGGAGCAAGTTGGGCAGCAGCAATCAGACCAAGAGCTTGTTTAGTCTGACTAAAGTGTGGGAAAGCACAGAGGGAGCAGTCACTGCAGAATAAATTTTTATTTTTCTTCTTTGCCCATGTCTCCCTCGTGGCACAATTTAGAAACCAGGGGCCTTTCTCATCAGATAAGGTGACAGTGGAGAGCACTAACCAGACAAACCAACACAATTCAGTCTCAGAGGCAATTTAAAAGGCAGGAGCAAAATTTAGGAGCATACTGAACCTGCAAGATTGCAAAGTGGGAAGATGGGAACTTTCCAAAGAGGAAATCCCAAAGATGCTTTGAACAGCCAGCCAAAGAGCATCCACCGTGAATTCCCCACAGAGGAAAACTGCAAATAGGAAGGGTTTGCTCTTGTTACAGGGCTTGGAAACCAAAGCCACTATTTTTTGGGAATTCAGGATTCCTTCTCATGTAGACATACTTTCAAGCTCCACAAAAAAGAGGTGCAAGACTACAGCAGATAAGAGCCTAAGCCACAGCACAATAAAGACCTTTTCTGTGGTGAATTTTCTCTTCTGTCTCACCTTTCCATCTTCTCAAAATAGGAAGAATAAACAGCATATTCTCAGCTTATAGGGCAGGGCCAAGATAAAGCTAGTAGACACACAAGATGATCAGAGTGATGGCAAACATGGAAAGCACAGGAGGAATATGCCAGACTGAGGAAATGGCCCAGCCTGGTGGCAGTGCCACCAGCCATCATCATAAAGGGACACTGGCCAGCTTTCCATGCTGAAATAGGGAAACCTCCATCACAAGCTCTTACACCAAACATCACCACAGCCTCCCACTAGGAGGAATCCTTCACTGTTCTCTGGTGAGAATAAACCAGAAGCACCTGAGCTTTTCAGCTGGGGTGACAGACACTGTGTCCCACAGGGGCAGAGAGGCCAGGCACTGTAGGTGGGACACCAAGAGGCCAAGTTCAGGCTGGTTCACAGACTTGACACCTTCAGGCTAGAAGAGCTTGTCCAAAGGATCTGTCCAGTCCTCAGGTGTGGCACAGCACAAGGAGCCTCACCCAACTGCAGCAGACTAAGTGCACAGCGCCCCAGGAAAGATACTCAGTCCCAACTTTAAACTGAGAGCTCCTAATTAACTCTCAGGGCAGCTTATTCACATCAGCACTGAAGAGCTGCTTCAAGACCTCTGACAGTTTTTAAAATATACATTGTGACAGACTAAAACTCAGCTGACAAATGTCATCCCCTCCCAGATACACCAACCAGCAGACATAAGCCATCCTCTCCCTGGCGTAACAGGGTTCTCCAGCCTGAAACCTGTTTTAACTGACAAGTAAAAGCAGGGACAGGTCGTGAAGGCTTCTCTGAACTACCAGCTCTGCAACACCTATCTCCCACAGACTTCCTTTCCTACCTGAGGAGAAGCAAATCTTCCCTGCTCTTACTCTAAATCAGCATTACTGTGAAAAACAAGTGACAGGGCTGTGACATTAGCACAACTCTCTGCTGGGACAACTGCAGTGAAATGGGTCTCACTCCCAGACATTAAAAAGATTAAAGTCTGGGTAGGATTCATCTTCCCCAGTTTTAATTCAACAGTGCAACACGTCTAGTCCAAGGGAGTCAGCATCATCTCAGTGCAAAACAACTATCCAAAACAGGATCCACTGGAACTGAGCCACTCAGAACTTCTGGGATGTACATCAATCAGCTGGTCAAATAAGTACCTGGTGGTAAGACCCTTCCACTTGAAGCCCTGAATCTCAGAGCTCCTCAGTGATCAGAGGAAAAGCGAGACACAGCTTACGAGGAGACGCAAAGGTAGCATCGGACACCCCTGGAAGCTTCTGCCCAGCTCTCTGGAGCACAGACAATGGCCTGAGCTCAGGCACAGGGCTGGGGCCCCCGTGAACAGGCAGGGGAGGAGCAGGGAGCAGGGCTGTAACTCACAATTGGCTGTAGCTGCGCACCCGGCAGCATGAACTGCATCTGCTGAGCAAACATGGCTGCGGCCGTCTTCTGCTGGATCAGGTTGTTGCGTCCATTTATTTCAAGTTGTGTTTTTAAATGTGGGGGAGGGTGGAGATATTTGCAGTTCTCTCGGGTACACCGGCCCTAAAAAACATAATGGAACAGCAATTCAGTGAATGTAACACCCAGGGCAGCCAGAGAAATTTAATTAAGGATTGTTTGGGTTACTGGAACAACACAAACATCGAGGCGGAGGCGGCTCGGTAGCTACTGTGCCTCTTTTGTGATTTTTCTATAGTAGGTGAAGAGAAGAGCAACATGACTTCTGCAGCAACACTAACTGAATACTATCAAGCTAAACCAAAAAGTCAGGCTTCCTGATGTTAAAATGATTGTTGTAAGAAAAAAACCCAAACAATCTAACACAAACACCAATACTTTCAGAAGCTAGTGGCAACAGTTCCAGAAACAACAACAAAAACTCCCTATTTCCTTGCGTGGGTTGCTTTTCCCCTCCTTCCCAACACCAGACTGCTTAATTTTGCCCTGACAACCAGACAGCAAGAAACAAAACTGTCTCCACCATTTCCCCAGCTGCACTGGATAAAACTCTAAGAGGACAGCTCTGTCGGGCAGCACCTCTGATGCACAACATGCGGGTACCCCAAGGTGCTGAGAACTGGCAGTCACAGGAGGACGAACTGAAACGATTTTCCCCCTTCATGCTTTTATTTGTCAAAAGTGATGTGTGTTGCATCACTGAGTCCTTCCCCCCTGCAATAAACATAAGCGCTGGCCATGTCAGTGGCTCCTAAAAAGCAAGAGATCATTGATGTTATCCCTACAAATCAACTGAGATCATCACTTAAAAAATATGTATAAACTGTGCCTTACTTTAATAGTGTTTGCAAGTAGACATAGGAAGATAAAGATCACTAAATAAGAAAGCTACTAACAAATGTTGTCATTAAGATGAAATAGTTCTTGAAAAATAAGGCTTTTTCTCTCCCCCCTTTATTTTTGAATTTCTTCCTCAAGAAACAAGAGGCATACAGAAAACATGAAATACCTAATATAGCTTTATGCAAAAACTGTGACTTTTTTGAGGAACAAATTCTTTTGAGCTATCCAAAGCCTATTAAAATAAGGCCAGACCTGGAGGCCACAGAGCTGTTCCATGACAGATAATTAATAATGCAGCCAGCAGAGGCACAGGACCATCCATTACCCAGCCTGTCCCAGGCACAGTTGTCAAGGGCTGGACACAGAGTTCCCAGTCTAAGTGTAATTAAATTTGCTTTCCAAAAAGGGCACATCAGATGACCCCATGTACTGCCCCTGTTAGCAGGATCACATGCAGCAGAGCTGTAACCCCAAAACCAGGTCCACAAGGATACAGCTGTTCCATACCACTCACCCAAGGCTCAGATGGGAACCTCCTGGGATTAGCCCCTGATGCATCCAGGATACTCCCTTGGGGATTCTTTAAAGCTTTTGCAAACCTACAGGTGGAATCACAGGACAGTCCAAATACCACTGCAAAAAGCCAATACTGTGACCCACTGCAGGGACTGGTTTTGAATCTGCAGCTAGGCTCCCCACAATGTCAGGTCACTGTAGAGCAGCCTGAGATTTCCAAGTTTTACTCTGGCCCCTTTCCTGGGGGGGATAACAGCTTCACTGAGAGAGGGCTGCAGAGCTTGACTGCAGCTCCAAAGGGGCTGTTGGACATGTGTCATGGGAACAGACTCCTCTCTTATCTGCTCCAAGGAGATCAGAGTTAAACAAAAGGCAAATAATTACATGCAAGAAGTGATGGGCTAAAGCCAGTGGGACAGGGAAAGAAAACCACTTCCAAACTTTAGCAGCCTGGCTTGGTGGAATGAAACTCTGCCCTGCTCCTAAAAGAGCCCAGTGGCCCCCAACAACCCAACTCAAAATGAAAGAGGCTTTTTAATGCTATTGGTTTGGCTTCTCAGCAATCCAACAGCCCCAGATCTCCAGCAGTGAGTTAACTGCTCAGAGGCCCTGAGGACATGAATCCTCAACACCAGACACTTTCTCACATCTGTGTGAAGTGAGGGTAAAATGGCACCACTAAGCTGGCTGGTGCTCAGACACCCAGTGCCACTACAAAGGAAATAACTGTATTAATCTGCAAGGAGAACATTCATCAGCACTGGGCAGGTTTGGGTCATCCTTCTCATGCTGCACAAGACCAGGCCTCTCTACAGCCTTTCACATCACCTGGGACCCAGCAAGAGTCCAGGGTTCAGCCTCAGAGTGTCTCTGCAGTGTCCCAGCTCCACAGCTCCTGCTGACCAGGAGCAGAGCCCATGGAACCACAGGCTGCCCATGGCCAGGCAGCTGCTCCATTCTGGGCTCCAGCCTCCGCAGGCTTACACATCAGCCTTAGAAATTCCTCCCGACTGTAACTTGGCACAAGTGCTTTGGGTTGGGGAAACACTTATTTCTACCAAATTTGGAATAAATCTGTGTAGATGTTTCTACACTGCAGGAATGGAGAAGATGAAAAAAGAACTATTTTTTGTAAACAATACTTACACAGCTGACTTCAACTTGAGAAGGACTTTGCTATTTCAACTGAAATTGTGAATATCATTGATACCAGCAACCCCAGCTTGGTGTGAAGCTTTGTTCTATTTTTTTCCTCAAAGCAGTTTGTTTAATTCCAACAGGGGGTTCTACAAACAGAATATTTTTACTACCAATAAAAAAACCACTATACAGCACGAGGCGTTGGTCTTGCAGACAGAGTCTGTAAGCTGAAACCAGTGCCCACACAGCGCTACTGGTTTCAAGGACACATTTGTAAGAAACAGAGCTGTGCAGATACTGCTGCAGAGCAAAGGCTGTGAAATGCTGTCAGTCAAGCCTTTGAGGGCTCAGAAAGACTAAATGAATCACTGCTACACTCAGATTCAAACCCGTGCCTTTGGTCTAACTCCTCCTTGCCAACATTTTGATCCTGAGCACCACCAACTGCAGTGTTTCACTGGGGTGGACTGGAAGCCACAACTGAGTTAAGCTGCCCTCTCCAGCACCACAGTAATTTCTTCATCTCTCAGACAATGAATTTTAGGAACTGGTGATGTGACAGAGTGACACAAAATGTTCCAGTTTAGACATCTTGCTATGTAACAACTTTCAGGATGCCTCACTCTGTAGTGATGGGCACCACTAGTACCCCCTGAACTCCAACGCTGGTAGGGGTGAGCCCTTCTTCTACCCTTCCACCACAACACCCACAGTTCTTGGTACTTCCCAGAAACACATACAATCTTCAAGACAAATTTCAGCTCTACAAAAGCTGCCAGAAGGACAAAGGAACTGCCATTTTTAACTCCTCAGTACCAGCTGCAACACAGCAGGGAAAGCAACAGGGAACTGGTAGCAAATCTGCTGTGTGGATACTGGGCTGGGGATAAATAAGGACAACTCTATTTTATACCTGAGTGGCCTAGGAATACAACATGAGAAAATACAACAGGAGTTAGGCCCCCAGTTTTAGATTAGCATATTTATGCTACAAGGCAGTTTTCCTGCAGGGACTAGCTGTGGCTCCAGCATGTCGGAAGCTCAGCATAGGGCACAGGACAGTTCAGGGCTGTGCATGGAAGACCAGCTGAGGCATTCTCCAAGCTGAGTGTTGCACCAAAAACCACCATTACAGCACCTGGAGTGTTGGTAGGGGCCTGGTGCTCAGAGACTGATCTGTGCTGGTAAACAGCACGTTGAGCCTGCTGGCACCAGTGCAGCCATCCTCCTGTAACTGGAAATTTGAAATTTGCTGCTGTCAATTTAGCCTGAGTCCTGGCTCCAGGACAGGCACATTCCCACCCTGTCCCGGGTGGCACACAAGCCTGCAGCCAGGGAATCACCACCCAGTAACAGACTGCTGCTGGCCTTGGTAACATGCTAAATATAGCTGTATTTTCTGGCTCCTCGCAAAATGGAGGGAGTCTGAAGGACCGCGTTCATCTGCTTCTTTGCCAACTACAGCCAGGAGGGAAAAGCATATGGACTGCAATTTCCAAGGCTTGAAAAATGGATATTAAAAATCAATCATTAAAGGATTTTATAAGAGTATCTTCTCCCCATTTCTTCCCACACACTCCCCCACCCTTACAGTAGGCTGCTGGCATGTGATTGACTCTGTGTTGCCAACTTAAGTCATGCTGTGATGGCGTATACTGTAAATGGCTGGCATCTGACACCAGCTAACGTGACAGCAGCTTGCACTGCAAAAAATCCAGCTGTTTGGAGTGCAGCACTGATGGCAGCACACTGAAATCCAGTAGAAAAACCTGCATTACACCTGGCTGTGTGGAGTTTGCACCTTGTCATCTGCATCCTAGCTCAGAGGGATGCAAATAAGAGCATTCTGGGAACTGCACCAGGCTGGATGAACCTTCCCTAAGCATGTTGCACAAATTCTCTCCTCCCTGGCTGCTGAAGTGAGTTGAACTGTGCTGCAGAAACAAGGCTCCCAGCACAAACCCCAACACTTGCTCACATGTGCACCAGTAATGCAGTTTGTTACGGTCTCTTTAATCCCGGACACCAGTAAGGGGTTCCAGACACACATTTCTGGTTTTAATGACTGCACACTATGTCCCATCAATCATGAGCAGTTCTCATGTGAAAATCTTCAAGCTAATGCGGCTTTTCACACACTGGAGGCTGCAGTAGGTTGGTGCCCTGACTGTGCAGTCTTTTCCACAGATACTGATGACATGTGCAATGACTGACAGCAAAAAGAATGAAAAGAGACCAGGCAGGAAAGGATTTCCATGTTTTGCACAAAGCCAGGCACCAAAACACAGCTTGTCTACATAACTTTTCTCCGCATGAAGCAGCAAATTTCCACCTCCCCGAGAGGAACTCCGTGGGGAGGCACATTCAGAGATGTGCTGGCCCTGCTTACTCAGTGCCTGTCGCTCCAGTGCTGAGGCATGAAACGCTCTCTGCTTTCCATCCCACTCACCACATGCACACAAAGCCTCTCTCCTGGCCATGGATCCTTGTTCCTGACACAGCCTTGCATGGCTTTCGCGTACACAATACAACCTCAACTACCATGGTGTCTGCCCCCATTTGCAGGGCAGGCTGCAAATTCACGCCATGGAGCATGAATTGTCCTGCAACAGTGGGAGGCAAAACGTGGGAAGCTCAGGGTTGCATCCCCACGTCCATGCAGCCCAACTAAGAACCTGTACTGAGCAGCACATGCTGCTTTGGGCCTACCCCTACTGCTACCTGCTCTGTAAGAAAAGAGAGGTCCTAGGAGGCAGAGTTGGTACCTGGTGCCCAAGCTCTGAGTCCTTCACCCACTGTATAAGGGCTTGCAGCTTCAAAGTTACCCTTCCAGGACAGCAAACCACCAGTGCAACACCTCTACTCAAGTGCTTTGTGCTCACTGCAGTTTGTCCCTAAGCAACCTGCTCCAAGGCTGAGCAAGTGGAATGCTGGCTGGATTGAGTGGCTCATCCTGCCACCATGCTCCTCTTCCCTAACAGGTAGACAGCTGTGCTGGAGGAAGGCAGATAGCTGATCATCTCACTGCTGGATCAAACACCTTCCACTGGCAAACATCAAATAGCATGGAAATAGCATGTTTTCAACTGGAAAACAAAGGAGGCTGGAGCTGACAAGTCAGTCTGATCATTAGTGAGTGTTACATCTCAGATAGGTGTTCATGCAGCCCAGCTGTCACTTGCTGCAGTTCAAAGCCAGCCCTGAACACAGCTTTATCTTCAAGTCCTTTCTACAGGCTAATGAAATTTCAGAAATTATGCTGCCAACTGAGTCAGTAAGAACTGCAACCTTGCAACCTCCCTTGAACATTGACCCTGGCCCAATACATCAGGTAACTTCTGCTTAAGAGCAATGCTTTCCTCCTAGCAGTATTGGAGTAGCTCACTTTCACAGAGAAGTTTTAAAGTGAAATTATGTAGAAAACACTCCTTGAATATGTTCCCATGGAAGGCTGTTAGACCCCTCAACAAGCATCCTAAAAAGCAGGTCTAGGAGGATACAGTGAAGTGATACATCTCCCCATTGCCCACACGGATCACCTATTTTCTCTGTACCCATTACTTGTGCATTTCCCAGACATGGGACTCCAACACATCAGTCTCTTAACAACTGATTTTCAACTGCAGTTTTACTCCACTTGCAACAGAAACCTAAAACTTCTGGTTTAGGCCAGAATAGGAATTATTCCCTTCCTCCTTGAGGAAGGGCCTATACTTAAAGGCTGTGGTCACATCTACCCCCCTTCCTTAAAACTCTCAGCTTTAGACTATGCAAACCATCCTCTTCCAACTCTCCCTGCACAGTCTCCAAGCTTTTCATTAGGCTACTCCCCCAGTCTCTGCTCCTGTGGGCACCTGCACAGGGCACTGTGCTCCACCTAACCCCTGACCAGTGCTATGCAGGTACACAGATCTTTTTCACGTCCTGCAAATTACACTGCTCCTTTTACATCCCTGCTAACAATGTAATGTTCTTTGATTCACTCTCAACAAGCCTTTTCCAGAACTACTCCAGACCCAGCTATGCTGCTCCCTGTATGAGGCAGCTGATTCACTCCAACGTTGTATTTCATACTGTTTTTATTGAACTCACTCACCTTTTTATGGATCACTTTTCCAACCTGTCAAGACTATCTACAACTTCACATCTGGTTCTCTAAAGACTGTCTGTAGTTCCTCCCAGCTCAAAGCACCCTACCAATTTAACAAGCATACTCTCTCTATTCCATCACTGAAGCCATCAGAACAAAACAAAACTGAACAGTCCTGCCAAGCATATCCTTCCAGACTGCCACTGAACTCCATTTTCCAAGCTGTTGTGGATAGTCACATAAAAGTTTATCCTATGCTTTGTTCCCTGTCTTGTTTGGCAGTGAATTTGTGCTGTGTCAAAGACTCCCAAACCTAATGCCAGCACTTCATATTCCCTCTCTGAAATAACTAATTTCAAACACATTACAATTCTACTGCTTTTTCTGCTCCTTTTGGGACAGATGTTGGGATTCTGGAGAGTCTGTGCTCTGCGCCCCTCCAATGCCAGCAGCTCTGCTAATACAATATTTGGTACAAAGAAGCTGGTCGTCTAAAGTTACTTGTAACAGCAATAAAAAATACAGCACAGCTGGCTGCTGACATTTTTCAGATCCAGGTGTAACACCCATTTACAGGGAGCCCAGAGACTGCCATTATGGTGAGGATCCTGCTGTGAATAGATCACAGCTGGAAAGAAAAAGCAAAATGTATCTTCTAGTTAGCATTACCAGATGGCAATCAGCCTTGAAGGCAGGGGAAGCAGCATAGACTCCGTACCATATAGAAGTTTCAATTTCAATGTGTGTGAATAAAAATATTACAGTTAAGGTTAATCTGGTAGTTTCCAGCTAGGGATGATACAGACCCTGTGAAATGCATGTTCTAGCCAGGAAAGAGTACAGTTCATGAATACAGAATTTGCTGGAAATAGAATTCAAACAGCCCATAAAAAGCACAAACCACAGCTTTACAATATCTCTAGGGTGAGTTTTGCCTAATCTTGAAATTCCCACCTCTGAGTATAAAGAGCCACCTCCCTGAGCCTGCGCAGACAGATAAGAAGAAAACTGCTAAAAACACCCCAGGTGTTATTTTGGCCCAACTCAGCTCCCCTGCAGTCACTCGAGAATCGTTTGCAGATTTTATGCTGTTCTGAACAATGCCATGAGCTGCAGCAGCGGCATGTCAGCTCTGACTCAGGGCTGCTGAGGTGAACAGGGACATATCTTTTGTCAGGGTACAGAGGACAAGAGTCAGACCTGCCTTTCCACAGTTTCAGCGGAAAAACCAGAACAGCTATCACAAGCTCCCAGGGCTACCAACGTTCCCAGCACTCTCAAGGCAGCCCCAGCTTGTCACTAAAACAGCAACTGAGTTCCATAGCTTCAATGAATGTTAGGTCAAGCCCTTTCTGAGCAAGCCTAGGCTTGATCTTGACTGAAATGAATGAACCTTGATGTTTTTGCATGATTCCAAATGAAAGCAGGTGACATTTGGAAGCTACAAGAGTTTTGGGTCCTTTTGAACTGAGAGCTCAAAGTAAAGCTCAGTGGCACAGGCAAGTGCAAAGCAGCCTTAAAACCCTCAGAGCACACCAAGCAGACACTCAGTGTTCACCCCACTGAAGGGAGGCTGGTACACTTTGCACAGTCCCAGTCTACCCAGTTTTCCTCTCCCTACAGCTGTGGAGCAGAGCCTTGGGAAGCCAACCGATGTTTGAGCTTAAAAAACCCAAAACTTTATATCCCTCTGCAACTTTAAAATAACAGGTTAGTGAAACACAACCACTTCAGTCTATGTAAGATCTAGCTCTATGTCAGGGAGTTAGAAAAATGCACAAGGAGTGGAAAGCAAACACAATAATCCCTGGCTCTGAGATACTGATGCTGCTCTTCAGCCTCCCCCTGTGACTGTTCTGCTGGGATATTTTTGCTTTGCAGGGAAGATGGAAAGAAGGACACAAGGTAAAAAAAGCCAGCATCATTTTTGCAAAAGGTATTCAAGTCCAGAAAAAAAGCTGCCAACAGCCAGCTGAGGAGACTGCTGAACAAACACTGCTGAAGACCCATAACACTTCCATCTCTTTGTCATTCCAGCCTTTGTCAGTGAAAGCCAACCTCTACCACAGACACAAACCAAGCTGTAGGGGCTGTGTTGTGTGCCACTAGCTCAGGGGGATGTGCTGTGCTTGAAGGCCCTCTCCCATCACAGGACTGGAAAGCTGCCCCTTGCCACCAACACACGATGACCAACTCCTGTGGCACATGGCCAAGCTGACAGGGCTTTGGTTATCTACTTATTGCAGAGCTGGACATGTCACCACCAAAAGGCATATAAGGGACAGCAGCACTTTGCCCAAGCAGGGGACATGCTTACCACCGCATGGCACAAAGAGTTTAGCAGCTGAACAATTTCCCCAGTATATTAAAAATGTACACTGAGCACATCACAGTGCTTCCCTCGCACCAGGGTAAGAGAATGATCAGGTGCAAAAGCTGGGAACAAACAGATGCACAGAGTGGCCAAGCCCTATTGCACATGCCAGTCCCTTCAAACAGTCTGAATAAAAGTGCAAAGCACTTGAACAGGAGGGGTTTGCAAGATCAGATGTGCTCTGCTGGAACTCAAACATGCTTATCTAGGACTCACTTAAAATCTGCAGCCTCAAAATGCTTGTCAAGCTTGTTTTTGTTACATAGCTCAAACCAGAGCAGGAGACAAAAACAAAGCAGAAAGCAGCATTTCTATGTCCTCATCTCCCTTTTTGGTAGCACCTTAACTGGTGACAGCCACTCACAGCCACTGCCAATCACTTCAAACCACTGACCTCGGCAGGCAAATCCAGCTCCAGAAAGAAAGGATGGCTTGTTACCACAGAGCTCAAGTACTATCACCCTGACATATTAAAATAGATTTTAATTAGGAACAGGGGGACATGCAACTACTGCATTCCAGTAGACTCTAAGCAGCCACAGGCACTAGCCTAAATTCCCAAATCCTTATTCACCTGGCAATTAGGGAAGCTGAGAGCTGCTGTGAGTGAAGTTTTGCACATTGCTGAATACAGCAATGTTCCACTGAGTTTCCCCAGGACAGCACAAAGAGGTCATGGCTGTCCTCCTGCTCTCACGCAGGATTTTCATTCCAAGCTGTTTGTTATACTTGAAGGTTCTTAAAAACTCAGAGCAGTTATTTTGTTGGGGAAAAGCCCTGTAGGTCCTTCATTATATTTTTACATCTTGACAACTCTTTCTAGCTCTGTTCCCCTGCCAAGCTCTCTTCTTTGAGGCCAATGGCATGCTCTGTTATGCTCAATGAAAAAAGTGTATTGATTTTAATGTTTTTGGTTTGTGGAACATTTAGCTTGCTCCAAGCAATGGAAAGTGTTTACCAAGCCCAAGAAATATATATTAAAAGAGTATGGCACTGTCAAAGTATGTTTTTTGAGCTGTAGAGCCACAGAGCAGAAAAACATACTACTTCCAATAACAGCAGTCTCATGCCACAAAAGACAGGAATAAAGACTTCATCAAGCACGTTTCTTTTGTATTCACGAATGCATTTTGATTATGCTACGTTTGTGAACTGTATCAGTCTGTTACCACCACATATTTGAAATGAGGTGTAAACAGAGTAGAATTATCATCTTATAGAGTTGTGAACTGAGCATTTTTAATGTCTTCCAAGTTTTATTCCACTACTCTCCTAGGTTCAGGAATGCTAAAAGCACAATAAAATAGGCTTCTTTAATACAGTATCAAAAACAGGCTCTCTGCAAGACAAATAAGACTTTATAGACCTGCCTGGCCACAGACCTGCTGAAGGAAATGATCAATAACAACTACAAAAGAAGGCATTTAGTATCCACTAAAGAGAGCACGTTTAGCCCTGGGATCACTGCATGTACAGAGTAGGATGTGGAGGAGGTGACATCCAGCAATGTTAATATTCCTGTGGGTTTCAGTGTGGGACTATTTCTAAGTAAAAAAAAAAAAAAATCAATTCTACTTGGAAGATAGAAACACTGGCAAGTCATTGATTTTTCTTCTATAATAAATTACAAAATAAAGCCCATGCCACCAGCTCTCTGGAACAATACTGCAGAAGTACGGTATTAAAAAAAAACACCACAAAACCCCCAAGAAAAACAAACAAAATTAAACTTCACATATGTCTTCTACCTTCCATCCTCAGTTGTGTCCCTCCTGATTGCTATTACACCAGGCCAGCATTTGAAAACAGCAAGTGCAGTTTCTCTTGTCCCTTAAACCATCTTTTCATTGTAAATCTCATAATCCAATTCTATAACTTTCACCAGCTGAATCTGTCAAGGTCATATGGAAAGTTGATGCTTCTGACCTTCCTCTACCTACAGTGTCTGTTGAATATTACAGTTGCAGCAGGCAAACCACACATAGACAGAACCAAGCAAAGTACATTAAAGCCCAGGAGAATAAATGTTAAAGTACTGTGCTCATGAATACAAATATCAGACATGTGACCACCTCCAGCAGCCTCATGGCTCAAGCTTACACAAGGGAAAAGGCAAATAAGGAAGAGCAGAGATTGATAACTAAGTGTCTGACCCAAACTCTCCCTCCTGTCCTGCAGAGGGCAAAGTCATGCTCAGAAAACCTCATTCTGACTGTGTTTCAGAAAGCAAAATGAAATTGCAAATAAAAAGATATGGAGGTGGCTAGGTTTGGTTGGGTTTTTCTAAGAACTTGGCAGAATGCAACCATTCCCTGAGCAGGGAAGGCTGTGGCTGGGCTCTGCCACTCTGCCTCTCCACACTTCAGGTGGGAACACCAAGATATGTCACAATATGACATGACAGTCCCTGTGTGCAATAACTTAAGCCAACAAAGGAGGTGGCTGCAGGGCAACAGCAGATGCAGCAGTACAGGAGGGTGAGGGCCTCGGCTGCCACCACAGGATTTGCTCCCTAACATCTGTCAGAGCCAGGGGTCTGATGTTCCAAGGCACAGGACACCTTTCTGCTCTTGGCTAGGATTTGGCAGAAAGCAAAGCCAGCTTGCCCTGCTCCTCACCCTGATTGCCCGCTGACGTCCCCAGCTGCTTTCTCAGGCTACGGTTCAGCTCACCAAAGACCAAGCTTTGTCCTCATGCTCCTG
Organism: Dicaeum eximium; assembly: GCA_013396995.1. NCBI lineage: Eukaryota > Metazoa > Chordata > Aves > Passeriformes > Dicaeidae > Dicaeum > Dicaeum eximium. The sequence continues at coordinate 221,359 of VWZP01003531.1, read as the reverse complement.
TTTCAGCTACATGTGCCAGGCATATTTGTGCACAGCAGCACATTTCCCCTCTGCTCTGCCTTTGCAGAGAAGTTACCAAGCTACCAGAAAAGGGCTGACTGTGTGCCACCAACTCCACACATCCCCAAGCAAAGACCCCAAAGCTTTCTGGTCCATGCCAGGCCTCAGATTTCATGCCCACAGTACAATGAACTTGCTGTTGGTCAAAGGATTAAAGGTGCAAATACAAAAAGCACCATCAAGAGAGCTCCTGCAACCTGCTAGGCACAGCAGGCAAGGACCACACATCTCACATGAGCCTTGGCTTCCAAAGAGGACATTCAGGCCAACTGACATTGAATCACAACCCTCCATCTAGGAGGCAGCAAGGCTTGAAGAGAAAGGAAGAAAGAGAAAAAAGGAAAAAACCAAGCAAAAATAAAAAGAAAGCCTGCCTTGCCCTAGGCAAATATTCCACCTCGGTCAGCTTTTGCAGACTGATCTATTTAGTGAGTTGTTTATTGCAGCCAGTAACATATGCACATTTAAGTCACAGAGGGGATTTTTCTCTTAAAAAGCACCTTCAGAAGTGCTCTTTAAAAAGCACCTGGCACTAGAGAGCAGATATGTGACCAATATTTGCTACCATTTTAAGTGAAAGGGAGGTTAAGGCAGGAAATGTTTGTTAGGAGCTGAGCCCATGGAGAAGCACAGCAAGCTGTGGTGGCAACAGGACAGACCTTCCACAGAGGCAGACACAATGGGCTCACAATGCCAAAGATAATACACAGACATCTCTATGGGCAAAAGGAGAGTTTGGCAATGACACTTCTGGGATAAAACTGCAATTAGTGAGACATATTTAGGTGCAGTTCCCATGCACTAATCACAAGTGCCACACCGGCAGCCAGCTTTAATGAACACGATGCCCAATTCTGTGCCAACATCTGAAAACCTGTTAATATACAATGGATTTATTACAACAACCTTGGCCAGAGCAAAACTTCTACCTGTTCTAATTACAACACTGCTCTCAGACCCCTGTTCCACAGTCTGTTACGCAGTCTCGTGAGGTCTCTGCAGCTTCACACTCCCAACCTCACTCAGCCAAAGCAGATCCGTGCTCTTGTCCCCAACTGAGCACACTCGGTTACAGTAACAAAGCAGTTAAAGTAACAAAGCCTTCCCAGGAACGGTAAGCTAACACAGATACTGCAAACCAGACTGCTCAAGGAAGCTTTCTGCTCACCCTGCACTCCATGCTGACCTAGATAGCCAAAATTCGGGGTCTGTAGGTCTCTACATCGACATACAGCCCAAAGACCCCAAAATCCAGCAAGAGTGGTCTGCTTTCTCCATGTGATGCCAGGAATGGGCATTAACTGATAATGCATTTTGCAGAAGCCATGATTTCAGCTGCTGAGAGGTTAATTCCATGTAGCCACTGAGATCTGTTCCCTTCTGTGTAACGAGAGCTGTAGGACAGGACACTGAAAAGGTTGTATGCTTAGTTAGGTGGATGTATCCATTTACTCCTGTGGGCTGCAACTTTTGGTCTGACCTAAATTCTCCTCTGTGCAGCACTGGTGTAAGTGCCAGAACAGCTAAGAAAGGAATGTGTCCTGCGTGTGCATGCATGTGTGTCTGTCCATCTATCTGTCCCAGCTGACCAACAAGAATGGAACTGATCAGGGCTTTCCTTTCATTTGCCTGGTGCTTTGGAGTTCATGTTTTTAATAACCACCAGATTCACTTACTTAGGTTTGAGAGCACAAGAGAAAAGCTGGGGGAGGCAGAAGCAACTAAAGCATATCCATGTGGATGTGCTTGCTTATTCAGACTTGAGGAAAACTGATCAAATTACCATGGGGTTTTTCTGTCCTTCCCGAATTGCTGCTCTGCTTTCCAAACTCCTGCCCTGAGCTGCTTATCCTTGTCCTGTTCATCAAGTGCAGTACAGACTGCCCGAGATGCTCAACCTTTTGTAGATGAGGAGGCATCTAAGGGTTACCTTTTGAAGGCTGTTTTCTATTAGAAAGCCATCTTAAACAACATGACTTCCTTAGGCAGCAGCCACCTGATCTCATGTATTTTGCTTTTGCTACTGACAAGAGATATCTTCAGATGCAGCACAATCCCTTCCTAAAAGGGCAGCAAGAAAAAGACCTTTCACTGCCCTCACTGGGAACAGTCAGGATGAGTCAGCTGCAATGCAAATGTTCATTTGTTTTTAGGTGAGATGGGCCCATATAGATGGGGGTAGGAGGGATTGGAGGGATTTTTTCTGCAAGGAAGAGTGACCTTTCTTGAGGACATCTGCAGTCTCTCTGCCACGTGAGAGGAGTAGCTGCAAAGAAGCTCCAGGGTCATTAGTAAGTCTGGAATGCAGCAGGACCAGTGCCTACGTAAGCAAACACTCCAACACTGCTGAAAAAATGCTCAAACTGGTTTAAACCAAGATAGATGGACTCCTGATAGGGCCTCGGCAGAAATCCCTGCACAAACTTTTCTTCAAGTGCCTCTGATACCGGCCAAGAAGGACAAACTAAGAAAAGTGCTAACACTTTTCCCCTGATTGGGCTAAGCACTGAAAGGATGCTTAAAATCATTCTCCAAGAATTAGCACAATCAAAACAGGAAAAAACCCCAGTTTTGAGTAGTGTTTTTTTCCTACCTAATGTGAGCTCTATTCCAAGTAAAGAGTTCTAGAGATTTTATATTACTGTAGACTCTTCAAAAACCCATGCAGAGAAACACAAAACAACAATGAAAATCCTCTTAATTCAATCTGTGCTTTATCGCACAAGGCCGCAGCAGGGGATTTCTGGCTGTGGGAATACAAATACCCATCAATGCTACAGCTCAGGGTCCTGCTCCAATTACTACCCAAACACAAAATGACACAGTCCCAGCCTGAAGAGTTTTCAGTCTAAATACACCAGACTTGGTGGAAAAACCCCATGCAGCCAGGGGAAGCCTCAGCAACACCCAGACTGCATTCCAGCTGCTCTGTGCTGGGCTGCTGGAGCCGTGATGCCCTTGATGCCTCCCGGTAGCCTGCCCGTGTCCCCCCTCTGCATCACTAGCTAAAAGTGATCGGCCCATTTGTCTCCCAGCCCCCGAGGGATTTCCCCCTTCCTGCTCCCAACTCTCCCAAGGGCTCTGATGACAGGAGTGACGTGCCCTGCCGTGACATGCCAGCCCACAGATGCTGACAGCCGGCAGCAATGGCTGGCCGAGGTCCCTGCCACGTCACCGAGCTCCCCAGTCCTATGGCAAAGTGGCTTGGGGAGCTGCACTGCTCCTCCCCAGAGTCACCCCCACCTCTTTCCCTCGAGGTTGTCCCTCACAGCTCAGAGGTTTCAGACATCCCTGTCTTGCTTTTATCTAGTCTGATGGCTTTCCAGCTCCGAGCACCAGAGTCACTCAGCCTGCCTGCCTTGCTCCAGCTCCCACCCCACAGCACATCACCGAGGTTTTACAGGCAACAGGACTGACACAGCAGGGAGTCAAAGTCTGCAGGGAGGTAACCGTGATTACATCTTCATCTGCAAGGGCACCAGATGCACTGAGAAATAAAAATGACTGCTGAAGCAACAGGAGAGGAGAGCAAGAGACTTCTCAGGCTGCCTGGTACAGTCCCTGCAGACACTACAACAGGGACAAAGAGGACAGGGGAGTTGCACTAGGGCTTGGGGACAAATAGGCCCAGAGGGGAGGAGGAAATGGAGCAAAAAAGAAGAAGCAGGGCATTAGAATAAGCCTGCAAGTCTTGCACCATCGGAGAATGATTTGGGAGGGTTTCTGCATAAGCAGGAGCATCTTTTAACACCTTCCCCTACAATGTTTGGGAAGGAGCAACATTCCCTTCAAAGACAACTCTGTCTTGAAAGTCCACTGGTTTATGCAGATTCCCTCATAGGGAAGAAAGAGCTTTCATTCATACAGCTGACCTAAAACACCGTTATCTCTGCCATGCCTGGATGACCTTCCAAGCCCTCCTTAAAGGCTCATCTGTATGTCTGGCTTTCAACTCCCCACGACCCTGAGCACTAAAGTGCTACTGTATGGGCTGAAATGTCCAACCCCATGAGGCTCTAGCTTTCTGCTGGCAAACTCATCCTGGCTTTGCTATCTGCAGCATCACGTGGAAGGGACTCTGGGAGCAGAGCCCGAGCACTGCACGCAGCACAACACTGCACAAACCAACCATTTGGGATCAAGAGCACATAATGGCCGCCCAAAAAGCCTTACCCACGCTCTGATCCTTTAGGAATGGACAGCAAGAGGAAGAAACGCTGATCAGTGGGACAAGCCAATACCATTGGGATTACACCCTGAGGTTTTGTATTCAAACTCTGCTCAGTTGAAGCAGGGCTCTTTAAGGACCTAATCTCCGTGTGACTGTTCCCAGCGCCAGCCGTGCCCCTGTGGATAACAGGGACTTAGGGAAGCAGCGTCATGACAGCCGCAGTCTCAGGCATGCAGGCTGCAACTTCACCGTGTTAGTGCTGCCCTGGCCACCTCTGAACCCCCAGATACTCCACACTTTCTCAAATGCCCCTCTGTTTAAGAGGTGTCTCCTCCCACTATGCACCCAGAGCTGATCACAAGCACCCAGAGTTCATAAGGCAAAGAAGTACTGAGACAGAGTTAAAGCACCATGTTTCAGGCTATTGGTTTAAATCCCCATCAGAACCTGGTGTGGGTACTGCTGGGCAGAGATGTGGACATCACTCATGCAACTCAACTGGATTCCAACACTTCTATCTGTAGTGGTTGTTTTTGGTCTTTTTCTGACACCAGTGCAGGAGAAGAGCTGAAAGTTAGTGCTTTGTTAATGCAGAGTGTGGTCAGAGGCAAGATAAAACTCAGAGACCACTCACCAGTCACCTGGGCAATGCACTGTGACACCATACCCATTCTGGAGTACTAGCTAAACTGCTCCTGGTTCCCATTCCCAGAATTAAGGAGAATTTGCCTCACTTTTAAATGGTGCTCTGTGCACCTACCTCAGCAAGGGGTGGAGGCCAGGAGCACCCCTGCAGCAGTTATGCTGGACTGGGTGGTGGGCCTTTCTCTCCACTGTGCAGCCAGACTAATAAACAAAGTAGCTTGTTTTAAACGTTCGCATTCCACTGCTGCAAGAGGAAAACTTCCCAGAGCACAGGCTGCCACCTTCCAAACAAGGTCAGACACTGACCTCCTCCCCCACCGCCAATGACCTTATTAGCACTGATCATGGTTCTAATAATATCCCTCATTGTAAGCAGGCCATCTGCCGTAACATTTCACTACAAACTTGGGGAATTGCTTGATTTGAGTATGCTCATGTCCCAGCAAGCCAGTTGTGCCCTCTCAGGAATATGATTCTTCCTCACAGCTTTAACCTAAATGTTGCAGAACACTTAGACCTCCAGGTCTCACCTTTCCAGCTTGGAGCTGAGCATGCAGGGAACAGCACCGAGCCATTCCCACGGGCTGGCTTCAGACAGAGGAGGTAAAAACACAGAGTTAGTGGTTAATAAACCCTCACTCCAGCATCCGGCTCCTCTGACAGTGGGGATGTCAAGTAACCGTGTCACTGCAATCCTAAACCAAGGCCAAACGCTAACCAGACGTTCAGAGAGCCAGATGCAAACACCAGGGCTCCCGAGAGATCAGCATTACTTTTGTGCCATGTACTTTCTACTGTGTGGACAGCAGAAAGATTTTACTATCCTAACCCATTAGCTATGGTTAAGCTATATTTTCACTGCCATTACAGAACAGGGGGCTCTCCCAACAGGCAGGTAAGCTTACAGAACTGAGCATGTTTGATAGCTATTCCTTTGGAAGGAGCCAGGGTTTGAAATGCTTACTCAGTCAGGGCACCTGTCTAAAACACCCAGAGTCTTGCTACTACAGCAGCTCAGCTACACTCAGCCTTCAAAGACTTTTTTTTGTACTGCTCCTGTGAGGTCAAAAAGTGCCATTAGGCACAGAGACCGACATTACAACACTTTGAAGCAGTTTGCATCATCACAAGGCTCTGAAAGGTGGTTTTCCAAATCCTTGGCCTTACCTCTAATTAAAGGACCATCATCAGACATGGCACGAGGACTATAAGGGGTGAGGAAGGGGGTCAGTGCCTGGGTCCCTGCTGTTTTATGAACAGCAATAAAACAGTATTAATAAGCCAGAAGTAAAATTGTGCCTGTATGGGGCAACAGTCACCCAAGGTCTTCAAAGCATTTATTTTAATACCAGCAAAACAGTATTTATAGGGGCAGAATTTCAAAGAGCTCAGCTCCTCACTTGGAAATCTAACCACTTACTGAAATACTCTGTGGGAGATGTCAGGCAATGGGCTCTCCAAAAAGCCTGGCACATCTTGTTTATATTTGTTTTAAAGCTTCCAAACAGCTCAATTACATAAAAGCATGTTACTGCGCCCTCCTTCAGAAGAGTGAACCAAGCGGCACAAAGCTATTGTCAGCTAAGGGATTACATCAAACTGATGCTATGCCACTGAAGAAATCCACCAACTCCACATGCTCATTCAGTCACTCCCCTTGAAGGCATCTTTCACCACCTTCCCCCCAGCTCATTTTGCTGGCCTAATGCAATCAGGAGCATGAGAAGTCCCTAGGTAGCTTCACTGACACTGCAGCAAGACAGGACATCACAGCCAAGCATCCTCTCTGCCCCAGACTCTGTCCAGGCATAGAGACTTGTAGGTTTGGTGCTTCTATTTCAATCCCAGTGTTAGCTACTGCTACACATCAGGGCTGGAAGATGTAATGTTTGAACTTCTTCCCTAGAAGAATTTGGCAGTGGCACATTTTGCAACATGGCACCATTTGAGGTGCCAGAGCTCACTGTACACACACACACACCTCCTTTTGTGCTCCCTTGGCCAAGTTCTGACTCACAGCAGGCAGGGGTAAACACGAGCACAGCCACTTCCAATCGGGGCCCAGCACCTCATCTCCCTCCCCCCTGTGCAGAGGAAGACCCTGGGGCTCATAGAGCATACCCCTGCAGTTGTGCTGGGTCACAGGCATGGAGCTCGTACTTGCAGATCCCAGCAGGCTTGTCAAGACTGCAAACTCAAGGTGTGCATGCAAAGAAACTCCCAAGAGCCACAGAGCAAAGCACCGCGGGCAGCTCTCCCCCTTTAGAGACTGGCTGAGAAGACACTTCCCGTGCTCAAAACTTGATGTAACAGCTCACTCCAGCACAAGGAGCTCTTTGCTGCCCTCAGGAACCCTACAGCACTTAAAATCAGGCTTAAGTATTTTGCAGAACCGGAACCTTGGTCTGAAGGACTTTGCCCTTCAAATGGGAAAGCAAGCCTCAGGAGCAGGAGGTGGCATGCCAAGGCCAGTGAACATTGCAATATGCCCATAAAAGGTTTCAAAATGTATCTGCTTAATCACACACAGAAGCTCTGAAGGGTTTAGAGTCAACATCTCAAAAGAATTTCTCTCCTGCTTTTTTAGGCAAGTGTGAGCAGCAGTCAGCACTTTACCATCATCTTCCCAACCAGAAACCCAAGGTTACTCTTGGCTAATATTAATAATGTAAATGCTGCTGGCTTTACCCTTTGAGGATGGTGGTTTGCTCACGCCACAGGGAGAAGAACAAGGTAACATGAGCTGCAGGCAGGAGCAGAAGCCCTGCATTGCCAGGGCTGGCTGGTGAGGAAAGGAGAGGCGAGGCTGGCAGCAAAACCCCACTGCTGAATTTGCTTGGCCCATCTCCCTGAAGAGGCTGGCCTCCAAAGTGTGGTCTCAGGACCAGTTTGTGGGCACAGCTCTGCTTTCCAACATGTACAAGGGGAAAAGCACACCAGTCTGAGGCCCAAGGAAAAGCTGCAATCAATTAGTCAGCTGCAAGAAGACGGACAAGGACGGTATTCCTGTCCTTGCCCCTTGCATTGGGAGAGCTTCCCGACATGCCAGCCTGTGCCTACACCTCTGCCAGCCTCCTGAACCTGTCCCAGAGACACCATGCATGAGACTGGCACTCATACACAGCAACAGCAAAGGTATCTGCTCCTGTGTGGGCAAGTCCTCAGGAGAAATGCGGGGTCAGGAGGTCTGGGGCACAGATGGTGCTCTCCATCTACTGCACAGCAAATACCCAGTCACCAAATGTCCACCCTCTGCAGGAGTATGAACAATGAATGAGCTGAGAAGAGAGCATCCCTCCAGGACAGCACCAGAACTAGACTATGCACCAGGAAACCTACAGATATCTCACCTCCCTTGCCATGTTACCATGGACAACACCAAGTTTCACAAAGCACATGTCCTCATAAATGTAAAGGCCAAGGTAGTGTTCCCTGCTGAGGCTGCTCTGCTACAGAAAGACCCAGCAGAGACAAGGACAAGGCCAACCTCTTTGCTCTCCATAACACACCTCAAAGATCACCTCCTTGCTTTAGAACAAAGACAAGAATTCCTGTCAAGGACTCTGCCTTACATCTTTGCAAATGGCTGGCAATGAATAAGACCTTCCTGCATCTCCCTGTCTACTGCTGTCCTTGCAGCACAGTCACCAGGTAACACCAGCCTGTTCCAGTTACACAAGTTCATCACCCAGCAGCTCTGCAGAGAGCCAGGACCAAGGGAATTCCAGCTGCTGGACTTTGTATTCACTGCCTAAGGCACTCTGTCCTCCTGCTAACCCTGCCACAGTGGCAGCAACCTGCAACAGAGAAGCAAGGGGACAGCTCAGAGCAGCAACCTTCTAAACCATGACTGCAAAACCCACCAGTGCTCATCTGCCATGGTTCAGCTGTCAAAAAGTCACAGATAAATGAAATGAAACTACTGGGCCATCAGAGAAACCATTGGATAATGCTAAACAAATTAAACATGCTGTGCACAGACCTCTGTCCCACAGAAAGATCAGCTGGCACGTTAAAGAAAGGAGTTGTATCCTTTCCCTGGAAAGCTGAATGTGCCTAGAGAGGTCACACATCATCTTCAAGTAACCAGCCCTAACCCCACAGAGACAATCTGCAGTCCAGACAGTGGGGCAGGCCTGGGAGATGCTCAGCCACAGGGAGCACCAGGTGAGCTTCTCCATCAACGCTCTCCATCCCACAGATGTGCCAAAAACTTCTGAAGACGCTACAGAGAGTATAGACAGCATGTGTGCCAATTAAATTAAGCTGTGAAAGCATGGAGCTTCTTGTAACCTACAGACAAAAAGGGATCAGGCCTAAATTATTTTTCCCCCACAAGCTCTCCTATTGTCCTTGAAATACCAATTTACTTCAGAGAGAAGTACAAGGAGAAATATAGAAATTAACAGAAAAAGATAAATACAGTATTAACAGTTTTTATAAATAAAATTGAGCCTAAATACATTTTTCCCCACTTTAAGTTGTTTGATTTGGTAGTTTTAAAAAGCACTTATGACATGCTGTAAGACACAGCAGCATCCACAGTGGACAGAAAGCTGCTGCAAATCTACTATTGCCACACAGGCAAGTGGCTTAATGACCAAGGAAAAATGGATGTTTGTCACACAGGTAACTTGGCTCAATACTGTTCTTGTGGAATATTTACACCTCCATTACACTGAGCTGAGACATGGAGTCGGAATGTCTCCAAAAGTATCACTATGGCTTTGTTTGCTTTCTTCTTCCTCTCTAAAAGTGTAACCATATGCTATGTTTAGTGGGTGTTTTTAGTTGTTTCTTTATTTGGAGTTTATTTAAATTTAAAAAAAAATAGATTTGATTGCCAACCAGTAAGTCAGAAATAATTCTAGTCAAGTCAGCATAAAACAGGTACAAATTAGCATGAAAACTGTGAGGAACAGCCTCAGGTGCATCAGTTTCAAGATCATATAGTACATCTATTGCCCAAGCAGTGTGAACTTTTTAGATTGCCGTGGGATTTAGAATATTATTGTCAGAGAATAACACTTCTTTTAGGAAACAGACAATTTAGACAAAACTATTTTAACTTCTTTTTATGCCTGTTCACAGAAAACTTTTCACCTTCTTTCACCTGCTTTGAAACATGCAATAGTTTAACAATGTTTTTCCCATTAGACCTCCCAAAGTCAAAATTCATATTACTGAAATTTTTCACCCCACTATTTTCCATCTCAAAATGCTCTTTGAAACTTCAGTTCACAATAATGTTCCTAAAGAAAATTTTTAAACCCCTAAACAGCAAGAAGCCCCAGCCCACACCTCACAAAGCTGCATTTGTAAATTTTTTTAAACCACAAGTCCTCAGTGCAGATACCCAAATTGAGCAGTATAAATCAAAGCTTCTGTGAACACCTGAGTACATTACCTACACATTTTTATATAGTACATCACCTATGCATCTCCTAATGCCCCATCTCTTAGCTCTCTGCTCCATGAGTGACCCAAGATGATGCTTTTTTTTCCTTCCTGACATCATCAGAAACTGGAAACACAACCAGTGACTTGCTGGCCAGGAACTAAGAGTTGGACAAGCTCATATCCCACCCTCCTGATCCAACCTGAAAAGGAAAGTTAATGACTTGATGAGCAGCCCACCAAAGTGCCAAAACCTTTGTAGGAATTGCCATCAGCCAGCAAACCATGTCCAAATCCTTACAAAAAGCACTGGCTCTGGATGGGACTGTGCACACTGAGCCTGGGAGAGAAGCAATGAACAAACCCAGAGGCCACCTGAGTTTACAGGGATGACATAACATTCCACTCCTTTGCTCAGAACGTCTTTGAGACGCCACAGGACCTGCCTAGGAGGTACCAGAGAGTACTGGCCACTGACCAGCAGCCCTCGTGGTCACTTCTGGAAGCAGGGTGGCCCAGCATAGCCAGCTCTTGGGCCTCTGGATTGCCCTGCAATCAAGCAGTGCAGACTCTCCTGCCATTCACACAAATTAATTCAGAGAACACTGCTTCCAGAATAACAAGGAGGGATGCACGAGTAGAGTGAGAGCTCTCTTGGCATCTGATTCAAATCGCAGCTTCTTGCAAGGATCTATTTTTAAGTTTTGTATCAATCTGCTTGAGAAAGGTTCCTTCTGCTGCCTACAAATGTGCAAACTCCCCCTTCGAAGAAACACAGCTCAGGCCAGCCTTGCACTTTCAACCTAATCAAGACCAGATACTTCCCAACCAAAGCATTGCACAACACACAAATTTCCTGCAGAGCATGTTCTGGTGACCCCCACCTGAGCATCAGTGAGGGCTCCCATTACCTTCAATGAGTCCTGTGTGTTCTTCACAAGATTACAGGTAGCACACAGTTAGTTACCCCTGAAACAACCCACACTGAGGCAGTCTGACCGCTGCTGGAAGCATTACTGCTTTTTCCACTGCAACAGGCGTGGAACTGCTATAGGAGATTAAGGATAAAGGCGAAAAGGGGCAATTCAGTAAGTGTATGGATGCTGCACATGACCTGACCAGTGAGGTGAAACCATTGTTTGCTGGGTTATCAGAAGTTCCTGTACGAAGGCATTGTTCAAGCCTAAGAGGTCTGTGAGGAAAAAAAAAAACCAAAAAGCAAGCAACAGCAGCACACAATGGATGCAGATAACCAACGTCTGAACAAAGACCTGGGCGGCTGCAAGACAACGGGAAAACTTAATAGCCACAAGCATCCTATATCCTGCCTCCAATAAAGCAACACAGATGTTCTGCTAATGCGGGGCGTGAAAAGAACAGAGAGCACTAAGCAGCTATTGAGCCCTCCACAGGAGAGAGGGTCAGTGTTCCACAGCTGTTGGGCACAAAGACCTCCACAGGATGGGCAAGAAAAGCCTCTTAAAGGGTCTGAGAATGTGACATCTCTCTGGTGACCGGTAAGGGTAGCCACCCTTACAGCCATGAGCCCCTCAAGACCACTGCAAACAGGGCTTTGAAAGCCCAGCTCTGGCCCAGGAACAGAATGACCATTGTTTGAGGGTTTAGTCCCCAGGGGTGTTATCTGCACTGGGAAATGCATGGTGTTAAACACAGACACAGCCAGGCTGCAGCACGGGGGACCACAGCCCTCCATGGCACAGGGAAACAGGGCTCTGTCCACTGAGAGCTGCTGCATCCATGGGTCTGAAGGAAGTGCTCCAAGACCCAGTTTCTTGCCTGCAAAGAGGGGTGCAGAAACAGCCCCATCATCTTTGGCCAAAGTACTCCTCCAGTACTTCCCAAGGACAGAGCTGTCAACCCTCCATGAGGCTTTCCTAAGTAAAAAAAAAAACTGTTCTCTGGAACATTCAGGCTACTTAACCAGTACACACTGGGAATCTGCTACTGTGTCAAGAGGAAACTGCAGCCAGAACATTATTTAACAGCCAGTTACACAGGAAACACTGTGAGCTGTAGAAGATCACACCCTACTCCTTCCCCTGGGGTTTTTTTTGCTTTCTTAACATGGTGTTCCCCATCCCATCCCACCCCACTGCTGAAGTGTTTGCTCATACCAGTGGGTGGGATTTGAACCCCAGCTGCCCATGGACTTGCTCCTGCACACGGTCCCAGCTGTGCAGAGAGGGGCTGGCACAGAGAGCCTGGGCGTGCTGCAGGAGCTGCACTGCCAACAGCACACGTGGGGCAGCGTCACACCCCGGGTGACAGCACAGCTCAGAGCCCAGCCAAGCTGGGTGGGACACCTCCCCAAGAAGCTGCAAACAGCAGCAAGGGGCACAAAACTACCCTCCACAGCGTGACAGCCCTCCTTTCCATTCACAATTAAACACTATGAAATATGAACATATTAATCTCTTCATTAAAAGTATCTGCACTGCCACTGGCTACAATTCAAAAGTTTCAATGGCATAAAGAACAAGATGTTTTCCCCCCTTCAATTAAAAAAAAGTTTGTCTCTCACTGTTAGCAAACCAGCAATGTAAATGAACGTTTGAAAGTCACTGTATAAACTAAGAGTCTTTTCATATAATCAGATTAAAAAGAGAAAACCGAATGCAAACAGAAAACTTCAGCTCCTTGGAAAAAGAGAACAGAAATGAAAATATGAAGAAGCCACTAACAGGAACAAAATGGGTAAATCAGCGTTAGTCCAGATCCAGTCTGAACCTCTGCATATATAATTCTACCAGTTCTGTTACTCATTATGCTCATAAAAATAAACAAAAATCTTTAACAACAGTTGAAGTTCAAGAGAAAACTTTCAAGATTATAAAATTTTCCTGACTCTAGAAATTTTAACAGGTTGATTGCTTTGGTCAAAACATTAAACACAATGTCAAGAATTTCCATTTGCTATCAGTTATCCATATGGTCTCAGATTAAAAATACTTTTGAGGAGTCATACATTTGGGAAAAGGGAAAAAAAAAAGCAGATCTTCCTTTCCCAAGAACCATGGTGAAGTGAGGCCAGAAAAAGATGCTCACATCCCCCTCCTCACCCTGACTCACACTCCATTCAGGTCTTCGGTATTTTTGAAAGTCACCCCTGGAACTCCAGCAGGGACAAGCAACCAAGAACGATTTACTGCTTCCAAAATCGACTCTGCAAGGATTAGCACCAACTTCAGGGCTCAGCCAGAGCTCCATCAGACCTGGCAGAGCCATCGAGTTTGTGTGTCCCTAGCAGAAAGCACTTTCCCAATGGCCATTTCTGGAAATGTTGTTCTCCAAATATTTTGGCCGGTCCTCATCTACAGGACAACCTTAAAGTGCATTTGCAACTCTGTCTCCAGGAAATACATGTAAAGTTGATTCATTATCTTAAAATGCTACTTTCATTTCTGCTTTATTAAAAGCACATTGCAGATCCCTGCACCAAATGCACAGCTGATGTGATCTGGACACTCAAAACCGGGTTTCAGTTCTCTCTACTCTTTTTATTTCATTTGCTGCCCACAACCTTTGTTCTCTGTTTCAGGGACAGCTGCATCAGACCTGCGCTACCACTGAAAAACGCCCTGGATAAAACCCTCTCTCCCTGCAATGCCCGGCACTCCAGGAAATCGCACCCGATGTCAGCCTCAGCGCGGATTTCAGGAGCAGCATCCTCCCTGCAGACACAGAGCAATAAACAGCTGTTGTGCACATCCCACACCCCTGCCTGAGCCGCTCGGAAGGGAAAGAAAAACAAGGCAGCTTAGGTAATGCACGCGTTACAGTCCTCACCTTTAGGGAGTCAAAGCAGGCAATAACTCGACCATTTTCCACATGGCAACTCCGTGACGGATGGGCGAACTTGCACTCTGCATCAGAGCGAGAACAAGTCCCTCTCTGAAACTCTCGACACACTTCTAACGTCAGCCATTTTGTATCACGGACCAGGGAAACGTTTACAGCCATATTAAAAAACAAAAATTAAAATGCAAGCAATCGCACCCTTCCTCAGGGTAATGTTTACTGCTGATCTTCTTTTTTCTTCTTTTTTTTTTTTAAAAAAAGGGTAAAAAAGTGAATTCAAGTTAAACGTGAAGAAATAACTAACTTGTTGCTTTGGTAGAACTCCTATTCATCAGCACTTAGGTTTTCATTTAAGTCAAATCGTGTTTCTTTAAACAAGAATTAAACATAAAGCCAATCATAAAATAGAAATCTTATCAGAACAACTGAAAATCAAATTAGAGGCCAGCTCCTAAAAGTGCAATTGTAGAAGTTAAAATACAAGTGTTATATTTTGTGCCACTGCCAAAGTTACTTGCAAATAACTGGCAGACTTTCAAAAGAATTCTGTGCTCTCCAGTTAATGGTTTCAATTATTCTTGCAAAAAGCATATGCTGCTGGCAGCACTTCAGTTTGTGGAATGGTCTCGGTCCTTGGGGAGAAAACTTCGGGTTGTTTTTTTTTCCTTCTATTTCTTGCTTCTAAAAATTATAGTTCACGAGCATCAAAACAGGCAAAAGGATGTCTGATTTTTTTTTTCCTCTTTCTTTTCTTTTAAATATTTGCTACATAGTCGGGGGAAGGAAAAAAATAAAATGGCTGAGCAAACTGCGTGTAAATGGGGAGCA